>OU898281.1:157560879-157616900 GCA_918026665.1 Diabrotica balteata | reverse complement strand
ATCTTCAACAATAAAGTCGTTACAAACTTTTGACAGTACACTCTATATTTAAAAGCTGTATTATCAAATAAAATTAATAAAAGTGTAAATAAATTAAACATTAAGTTTACATCCTCGTTTTAATGTGTTCATGATGAATCGCCCGAGTACGGTTATTGAAATATTATAATTTATTTAAAACTCACCACATGTACAGTTGCTATCTGCTGGCTACAATTACTAAAATCCTCTTGATCTTCGTAATCTGAACTTTGACTAGGCGACATTCCATCCTCGCTCCTAGAATACCCGCTAATTTTCCTAAAATGTCTTATTTTTCCTTCTAATTGCGTATAATACTGGGGAGAAATAATTTGACCTAATTCATGGTGTTCAGATCTACTGGTATCTACGGACAACGTCGACAGTCTCGAGCTAACACTTTGCACGTCGGAACCAGCGTAGTCACCACTTTCGATATCCCTAGAAGACCTAAAAACGTAAATGGATTAAATATTTTAGCGGTTTAGCTGTGCATTAAATAAAAACTCGACAAAAAAACAATATCTGCTCAAATAAAAAAAATTGTAGTTAAAAAACGAATGCAAGAGGCTTCTACATTTCTGCATTGAAAAAATATATTTATCACTAACACAGGGGTTCGATACCATCCAAGACGCCTATATACGTGGATCTTTTTAAAATGTCGCCTTCCTTAGAAGATAGACGATTGTCATCATTACTTGAACTCTGTTTACTTTTGCCTTTAAAAGATGGTTAAACAAGTCATTAAACCACTCTTTGAGATTGAGAAGTCATGATATTGCCTTCCAACGCTACGCTTTTCTAAATCTCTCTGAATTTCCCCTCTTGGTAACGACTTAAAAACTTTTGTTTTATCCAAGTTCATAAACAGACCTTAATGTAAGACTGGCCGTATAAAAATTTGGAACCATTCTCTGCAAATCTTCAATATTTTCTGTCTCATTAACACGTCTCATCTGCATACCTAAAATTCCGTTTACTATAACGCGAGCTGTTTTGTTGTTCAATAGGTCTTGCATGATAAGTTCCGAACACAAGTGGAATGGTAATGGAGAGAGAATGCAACCTTGTCATACCCCTGGCTTAATTTTTATATTCCCCGATTTTATAGTTCTTTCTTGCCTTCCCTAATCTATAGGCTTTCTGGGTTTTTCTCCTGTAAATAAAGACTCGTTTTTTTGTACATTAATTATATGGCTCAAGTAGGTGTACTCTTCTTCTAGTTTTCTTAGCATATAGTCGATATCACTCTCGTATTCAACTGGAATGGCCTAGTCGTCAGCAAAGTATATCATGTCCAATCTCTCCTCTTCGATTTTAATGCCCATATTGCAGCATTTTCTTCTCCACACTGAGTGCGCCTCATTCAGATATATTTTAAAGAGTGTAGGTGCTATACAGCAGCCTTACTTTAGACCCTTATTAATAGAAATTTCTCTAGTTAATTTGTTTAAAGTTTTGCTACCTATCACAATCAAAACCACTTTCCAGTGTTTTGATTGTGAGGGTAAAGACGACTTTACCCAAATATGTGAAGAAATGAAATAACTCAAAAAAACACTCTCCTTAGCTTAAAATTATAACGATAATAATGTAATGATTGAGGCAGATATAAAAGAGTTGACAATACAAGAGTTACTAAGTTTTGGGAAGAAACCTAAAATACTAAGTAAAATACAAAAAAAACTGTATACCTTAAAGGAATTATTGCCGGTGGATATCCAGCTTGCGAAGGAAGAATCAATCCTCTTCGGGGCGCAATTCCCAATCCAGCTTGCGATTCCCTAGGCAATGAAATGTCGCCCGCGCTTCTCAACGAAATTACTCCTTCTCCTCTGGAATCTTGTCGAGTATTTAGCGTGAAGCACACCCTTCCGTTTTGTATGGTGGCAGATGGTCCTTCGCTACAACCCATGAGAAAGTCTTCAGGGTCCGATTCGTACGGTGGTTCGTCGTACCAATGGGCGGGACGGTTAAGAGGGTCTGCGTAATGCGGGACTGGAGCTAGCATGCGTACCTCTTCATCGTACATATACGTGTCATCTGTAATATATACAATTTAAATTTAACACTAAGAAAAAGAGAATTGTGACATAATATTATTAAATACAAAGTGACACCTAAATAAACTAGTACTCTTTATATTACTGTACATTTACAATGTTCAACAAAATCCTATTTTCTTTATAAACTTGTAGTAAAGAAAACACTTTGTATATATTTCAATAACATTCCACTCATGACTCTACGTCATATACTAACAGACGAAATATGGACTTTCTGAATACACCTTGTATATCGATCCCTCCGATGCGACACACGTACGAAAATAGACAAAAAGAAGCCGACAGAAAAAAAAAGAACACAAACGAAAGATCAGAATTGACACAGATGACTGAGATGTGCTAGATGACCGACAATACAAGACATTTCAGAGAAAGACACCTAGACTGTTTAAGGTGACGTCATTTTTAGTCCTTGAAAATAGGATGTTACGTTAGCCTTACAATGTAATTAAAACAACTTCCCTCTATTGCTGAGTAGTACAGATAAACTTTAGATGACCTTTTTTATGCCTAGATAGCACTTTTATTCTCGTGGCGGGCGTTTAAGAGATTAGTACAAAAACATGTTTCAAACAAGAAACGTAATTAAAAAAAATGTTTATTAATACTTTTTGTGTAGAATAAACCGTTTTATCAAAAATAACTTTTGAAACCGGTGATTTTAAATGTCAGTTACGCTCGCGAAATTAATTTTTTAAATAAAATTTGCATCACCTGACCATGATATAAGGACACAAGGTATGCTCACACGCATCTATTTTGAACAGCCAATTGCGTTTACGACCAAAATCTGCCATTTTTAAGGCGGCAATTCAAATATCTACAAAATTGATAATAAATCTCGTAGTTAAATATAATAAAATAAAATTAATATTATACATTAATCCAATTAATTCAGATTTAAAATGATCTGAACAGACCCTTGCTAAAATAATTTTAAAAAATCGAAACAAAACAAAAACAAATTTCCTTTTAAATTCCAATACATTGCAAAATAAGGTTAAAAAATGCAAAACACTTAGCTGGACGTAAACAAAACAGACGTCACGCATGTGACGTATTGAAAAAATGGTGGATTTTGGTCGGCGCAGCGATGTGCAAAAAACGAGTCCACCTAGTGAGCATACCTTGTTTCCTTATATCATGACCTCGTCGATAAAAATTCGATATCTTTTGATCAGAGTGTCCTATCGGCAAAAATCAAAATGTATATTATACATGAAGAGTGTATATAAAGTTAGTTTTTATAAAGTTGTTAAATAAGTAATTGTTGCGCGATTTTTGCAATTTTTGCCAATTAATGAGATTGGATTTCGTCGGACAAATCGCTTTTTTACGCCATCTATTGGTTACAGCTTTTAACTATGTCCAAACCGTCCAGTGCCTATATGTAATTCAGACTATATGTATTACTAGAAATAGAACATGATTATTCGAAGAACGTATACCATTCTTACAGTATGACCAAACCAACAAACATTATTTTTATAATTTTCTCTGATTGATCACTACTACACATGGATAATCCTCCCTCCCTAATTAGAGGGAGATACACTCCCTCTAATCAAACACATGCTCTTTACAAAGAGGTACGTAATCACTGTTCAACATAAATCTTATCTAAACGATCACTACTATACATAGGTCTACAACGAACGTGCATTACTTTACATAGCTATATGCATAAATTTTATTTTAAAATTACAGAATAGAGATTGTTTACGGTATACGTTCTTCAAATAATCATGTTCTATTTATAGTAATACCTCATACGTTGCTGTACGTTGTATCATTTTCAACGACACCTCCTCTGTATGTTGATTGAATTCGGAAAAGGAGAATTGATTTAAATATACGCTGTACAAAAAAAAACGATAGTCTGAATTACATATAGGCACTGGATGGTTTGGACATAGTTAAAGGCTGTAGCCAACAGATAGCGAAAATGCGATTTGTCTGACGAAAACCAATCTCAATAATTTGATACCATAAACGTCAAAATAGGTCCAATAACAGCGGAAGTATGATGAAATGTCTTTTTGGCGATGTCTTTGCGTTTGTTTTTTTTGTAATAAACACACGTTCTGCGTCGACTGTCACATAAATGTCACGTCCTGCGTCTAATGTCACGTGATGCGTCGAATTAGTGCCGTTTTGGCAATATCTTTCCGTCTGTTTTTTGTGTTAACGTATTGGATATTCCCTCCTCTTTCCTTTAACGTATTACACGTAGTAATCTGACTAATAACAACAGAGAAACGATATAAAAACGTTTTGGCATTGTCTTTGCGTTTGTTTTTTGTCTTTACATATTCATTACCACCCCCCTTTCCATCGATACCTTGCACGTTGTTGTACGTTGAGCTGTTTAGACGTCAGAAGCTTAGTGTCCTTTCGGCAATGCCGCCATCTTGTTTTTTGTGTTAACGTATTTATTTCCTCCTCCCATTCCAACGATACCTCACACGTCACGATCTGACCAATAACAACGGAGATATGCTTTAGTGCCCTTCTGGCATTGTCTTTGCGTTTGATTTTTATCTTGACATATTCGTTACCACCTCCCCTTTCCAACGAGCCCTCATACGTCACAAACGAGACAAAACGAGCAGAATGGATCTTAGCGATTTCTGGGATTTAACATGGGAAAATCCGCAGAACTGTTGCTGCCCTTTTACTTTCATCCAATAGAAACTCGGCAGTTTCTATTCAGTCAAATCAATAATGGCAACAGAAAATATAACCTTTAGACAAGCAGAACAACTAAATAAAATCCAAGATTAGCAAAAATAATAACTAATAATAGACATTCTCTCCTACATAACAAATAACATTTTCAATTTTCTCAGCTTACCTACCTCGTCAAATAATGTCTCAAATTTCATATTAAATAAACCAGCAAGAAGAACTACTAATACAACTATAACTAATAAACGTAAAGCAACTTCTCCACCAATTACCTCTGCTATAACTCAATACCTCTGCCTTAACTTCTAGCAAAAGACCTACACCTAAATCTAATCCTATAATACCCAATCCATACAGAGACGAATTTATTGACTATAAAGAGAAACTTATATTACTTATTGCATCGAATATAAATCAATGCTTAATACTGTTTCCTTGTTCAGTTCCCAAAGACACCATTTACTAAGATTTGCAGAAATTTTCCCATTCGTTAAGTCTGTACTCTACTTCAAATATTACTTTACCATATTCATCATGTAGCAGTGCAGTTTGTCTCTTATTAAATACACTCACAGACAATAAAAGTAACTTAATAATTTATTTTTTCTGAAGAGCTTAACGACATTCACTTTGTTTAGAATAAAAAGTGACTTAACCTAAAAAAAGTTCTAATGTCATGCTAATGTCGGTTATTAATGAATAAATACCGCATCGAAAACATATTCCAATATTCAACAATTAGCGTATAATACAAAATGTGCTCCGAATGCTAAATAAATAAAGAGAAATATACAATTACAAAAGCATCATGAATAAATCAAGCGACAGTTTAAAACTATTTCCATCATTATTAGTAGATAAAACATTACAGCCAAGAAATAATGATCGGAATATAAATAATTTTCTACCTGAATGAGCTTTATATATTTAAATGAAATGTGAGTAGTTTAAAATAGAGCAATCTAATATAACAATAAATTTTATTACCTTACGAACAATTATTAATGTCATGGTAGATAATTTTAAAATAACTCATAGATTATTAAATTCATTTCCTTAATGTTTAAAAAATAAGGCTGTGTCGAATTTACCAAAAAAGAACTAACTTTAAATCGCTGGTGTATTGTGCGCTTTCCAAATTAATAATTTCGGTGCTGTTTCACCTTAATGTTCAAATTCTTAATATTCACCTAATAGTTTTGCAAACTCTTTAATGATTTGCTTCATAAAATTTAACTTTTGACTCCAAATTTACGGTAAAACAACTATAGTAGATATTTATGTATATAAGTATTGCCTACCTCCAGATAATGGTCCTCTAATGCCCTCTTTTCCAAGCTGTAACAAACCCTGTTTGATGTCCCTCAATATCTGAAAAAATAATAATTATTTTACCTATATATAAATAAATAACAAAATTACTGCGACATATATAAAGAGTGAAGAAATACTCTAAAGAAGGTAAGGCTTACATCTAATAACATGATTTTGTAAAATAGAGAGTTAAACAAAAAAATAATTCACCCAATGTATAAAGAAAACGGCATCTTTCGCTACAATATTTATATTGGTAGACTACAAAACTTTGAGCAGTATTGACTGCTTTTGACAAATAATGCAATAGAAGTAAAATCAAGCTAAAGATTTAATAAAGAAATGTCAACCGTAAAATAACTATAATGAATAAGTTACTAACAAAATATTGATATGCGCATAGTTGTAGATTTCAAAAAGGCTTTTCAATAAGTTAAAAGAGACTAATTTGATAAGAAGAAAAAACTGAACTACTTACAATTGGAAGATAGTGTAGCTTCAGAATATTTTACAGAATATGTCTATTATTGTCACATTATATTAGGGTGAGTACCTTCACATTTATTGTCACATTATATTAGGGTCACATTATATTGTCACATTATATTTATACTTATTGTCACATTATATTAGGGTGATTAAATGTGAGTACCTTCAAAAGGTACTCATTAAAAATGATATTGACGTGGTCGCAATTCAGGAAACCCATGCAGAAAATGAAGAACAAATTCTCGCTAGAGGAAGAATTCATGGCTATGATTTATTGGGTGCAACTTACCATCCAGCTTATGGAGTGGCAACCTATGTTCGAAACAAAATAGAAAATGCATACATACGTTCTACATCAGACATAAATAACATTCATACGGTGACTATACAAATTGGCGAAATTACTGTCAGCAATATTTATAAACCCCCGGCAGTCCTGTGGCCTTCGCATGTTATTCACGCCCACCCACACCCCTCAGTTTATGTGGGAGACTTCAACAGTCATCATGAACTCTGGAAGTAAAGGCACAATGATCAAAACGGCGAGGCTCTAATAAACTGGAGCGAAGAGGTTGACACTTATTTAGTCTTTGATGCTAAAGATCGGGCAACTTTTCGATCTGCAGCCTGGAAGCGAGAATACAATCCAGACCTATGTTTTGTTTCCACAAATGAAAACAATCAACCACTGGCAGCTTCACGTACAGTATTGCCAGATTTTCCACATAGCCAACATAGACCAGTTGTAATAGAAATTGGCATCAAAATACCAATAATATCATCTTTTCCCCGACCTAGGTGGAACTTTCAAAAAGCAGACTGGGCGACTTTTACTGAAAGATTGGACAAATGTCTGGGATGGATACCCCCAACACGCTCAAACTACATGAGATTTGTTGGCGCAGTTATCTCCACAGCGAAGAAAACTATACCCAGAGGATATCGTAAAGAGTATGTCCCAGGATGGGATAAAAAATGCGAGAAATTGTATCAAGAATACAACGAAAGCCAAGATCGAGAAATTGCGGACGAATTACTGCACAGTTTGGATGCAGCCAGACGACAAAAATGGATGGAAACTGTGGAAAAATTAGACTTTAGTAAATCAAGCAGAAAAGCATGGTCTTTACTTAGAAAACTTGGTAGTAGTAGCCTCCCAACTAGAGAAAAAGTACCAATAGCTCAAACAGAGTGGCCTCCCACATTGTAGCAACCTCAAGAGCACCTAGAGATCGTGATCACACCACCAAAGTCAAACAAGAACTTAAAGTACTAAAGTCTGCATGCCCGCCTACTTCTGAATATTCTAACGAGTTTACTCCAGAAGAAATTATTTCAGCTATATCAGAAATTAAGTCTGGAAAGGCACCCGGCTCCGATAAAATTCATCCAGAATTTTTACTCCACTGTGGCAAATATGCTAGGAAATGGCTGGCTGATTTCTATACAGATATGTTAAAATCAGGAGAAATCCCCCATTCAGTTAAAAAAGGCCTCCATTATAGCCATATTAAAACCAGGAAAGGCAAATAATCAGCCTCAAAACTACCGTCCGATTGCTTTGCTGAGCTGTGTTTATAAACTGTTGGAACGCTTAATCTACAACAGAATCAGTAGAAAAGTATTTGAATTGATACCTATTGAGCAAGCAGGATTCAGACCTAACCGCAGCTGCACAGATCAGATCCTATCCTTAACAACACATATTGAAGCTGGTTTTCAAAGAAAACAAAAAACATCCGTTACTTTCATTGACCTATCAGCTGCATACGATACTGTCTGGAGACAAGGACTAATCTGCAAGCTAATCCGTGCCGTCCCGTGTCAAAAGGTAACTAAACTCATTGATAACATGCTCACCGACAGACCTTTTCAAGTCACAATAGACAATTCTAAAAGTTCCCAAATGAAGCTCAGCAATGGACTGCCACAGGGATCTGTTTTGGCACCCTTACTGTTCAATTTATATATCGCGGACCTACCTAGGACAACTTCGCAGAAATTTGGCTACGCTGACGATTGGGCAATTGCAGCAAGACATAATAACATGAATATCACAGAAACAATATTAGCGGATGACCTTGCCATTATGGGAGAATACTTTCGCAAATGGAGGCTACGGCCTAATGCAACGAAAACCGAAGTGTGCTGTTTCCATCTGAATAATGCCCAAGCCAACAAAAAACTCTCCATCCACTTCGAAAACAGACTGCTCACTCATAACTCAACACCAAAATATCTTGGAGTGACTCTGGACAGAACATTGAGTTTTAAAGAACATCTTCAAAGAACGACAGCAAAGTTGAAAACGAGAAATAATATAGTCCAAAAGCTATGTGGCACTACATGGGGGTCTTCAGCCTCCGTACTCAGATCATCCGCTCTCGGACTTGTATACTCGGTGGCTGAATATGCTTCCCCGGTATGGCTCAATAGCAAACACACAAAGATTATTGACACTCAATTAAACCAGACAATGCGAATGATCTCAGGTACAATTAGACCCACACCGAACTATTGGCTTCCCATTCTAAGTCACATTCCACCGCCGAAACTGCGAAGAAGTCATTTTCTTCTCAGAGAATATCGAAAAATTGAGGCTAACCATCAACTACCTATACACCAAGATAAGCTTGATATCGAAATAAACAGACTGCGCTCCAGATATCCTCCATTGCTAAGAGCCAACTCCTTACATCAGGAACATTTCAACCTGACCAAAGCTTGGAGAACACAATGGGAGAGCGACTCACCACAGGAAGCACATCAAATGGCCTGTATCGATCAGAAACCGCCAGGCTTTGAACTGACCCGCAATACATGGACAACGCTAAACAGAATAAGAACAAGCAGCGGTAGATGTGCTGACAGCTTATATAGATGGGGAAAAGCCCTTACTCCTGAGTGTGACTGTGGTGCGCAACGACAGACCGTCCGTCACATTGTTGAAGAATGTCCCCGAAGGCGATTCCGTGGAGTTTTCGATGAGTTCCTGAATGCGACCGAAAATGTTTTACATTATATTAATAATACATTAGATGTTCGTTTGTAATACTTCATGTAACGTTTTTATATTGATTTTTTTAATTGTGTGTTCTTATTGTATGCCATACGATAAATAAATAAATATATTAGGGTTACCAGTTTGCTATCAGATATTTTTATGGATCATCTAGAGACAAAGATTTTAAAACATCCCGTATTCAAACAGTTTTTATATTGGTTAAGATACGTAGACAATGTACTGGTATGTTTTACAGGAACTACCAAACAACTTGACCAATTCTTATTGTATAATAATTCACTCCAGCTATCTTTATTAAAATTTATGGAAATTAACAAATAAAAAACACAGACATAATTCTGAATTATCAACGTGAGAAAAACAGTTTTCCTGTCCTTAATTTATTTTTTAAAGACTAAATTGTACATACATCCAAAAATAGATCACTTGATCACTTAGTTAATATAATTTAACTGCCTAGACGCCTGAAACCTAGACCTTAATGGTAACAAAATTACATAATATAAGCGTACCACAAAAATTGATTTAAAAAATCAATTTCCCCTAATAACTTATAGATTAATAGATCGTATCTATTTAATATACGACTTTACAATATTTGTGTGATCTTTTTTAAAGACTTAATTTATCGAAAACTTACCTCTTCGTGTTCCTTTGTAAACTTTTCCCGCTTTTTCATAGCTTCCTGCAGCTTGAGCTAAAACAAAGAAAACTTAAAGTTATAATCGGAAAAATTAAGCAAACTTTTTATTATCTGTTTTGAAAAGGACCCTAACACACTGAGAAAAATTATAATTAGTATTTGTAAATTTGTCCTGTTAAAAGAAAGTTACAAAAAGATCGAAATAGTTTGAATGTGGCAAAGTGGATGGTTCTTTTTAAAGTTTACGGAAACTCAATTAGACTTACGAAGTTTTAAAGACATTGGTTTCTTCTTTTATTTTCAGGTGAGATGTTAGTTTAGGATTAGGTGTATAAGATGTATACCATCGCAATACAGCCATATTACATACAGGATCATACAAGTCTCTATGCTCGAAGGGGTATATCAGTATATAAATATTTTCAGATTTTGACAAAAGTCCTACTGGTTATCGTAAAATAAGTATTTTTAAGCTTTTTCTTTTTTTATATATAAATAATTTTCTATAAATAAATACTTCTAATTTTTTTTCTCATATCCCATCCTACTCAGGCATCGCTTTTAGATTCAGATTCTTCCTTTACCAATTTTTCCATACATTTTGACACGTTATATTTTTTTTATTCATATTCGAAAGACTAAACGTTTCTAATTTTATTGTTACAATTATGATGTTCTAAATCGTTACTAAATTGCAAGATCGAAATTCCATAACGGCTAAGCCATTCTCGACGATTAGTCATCAGAAAAGTTTAGACACACAAACTAACCAATCTCGATTGAAGGTACAGCATCAAATTGCAATTTCCAAAGAGTTGATATAAAATAAATCCGGAAATATAACAGAAATAAAAAGAATGCGTAGTTTCTAAACTGAGGTCTCTATGAGTATCCCTACCGGCGTCGTAAAAACCCAGCAAAGAGAGTAAAGTAATAAAAACCGAAAAATCCCATCGCCTTCGCCGAATCTTAGTGACATTTTGATTTAGGCGGCTGCAACGGCGCAGGGTGAAGCGGTGAAAGAATCGCAAGTCTAGATCCCGAATAGGGCAGGACTGTTTCTCCTTTTTCGGTTAAAAATATCAACGGCGTTAATTATTGGAGGGTTAAGACAATTGCTATCAATAATCTTGACCAGAAAGAAAAAGATCTGATTACCGTATATGTAAACAGTGTCTTGAAACATAAGCTGAAAAAAAAACTACAATAGTTAAGGTAATTAAACATATCAACCAAAGATCTAAGTAAAGCTTCCTCACTTCATGAGTAGACAATGATTGCCACATATGCAAACGATGCTCTCACATTTCGTTCCTTTATTGAAAAAGAGCTTTCAGAAACTTTCAAACTCATATCTAATTTCATAATTTATTTAAAAAATGTTGAGTATTTTTTATAAATGGACCATTTTTATTTGTAATTAGTTGTATAATAAATACAATGCGCTCCAAAATTAACGCATAATTTTGAAATTCTTATTTTAAGTTGTAATGGAAAATTTTTTGTTTGTTCTTTTCTGCTTTATGGTTGTTTTAGAACATCTTAAATAAAAACTTTTCTTTTTTTACAAAAAATGTATTGAAATTAACACTTTAACATTATAAATCTAAACATCTAAATAAACAACTCATACAAACTAACATTATAAATGAATGACGAAATTGAAATTTTTAAAGTTGAAGAAAATACTAGTACCGTGTACTAGTATCGAGTATTGTCTCCTCTGGCATTTATTACTGCTTGACAACGATCTTTCATGAGAATAATCATTCTGATTTCTTCTTGATCAATTTGATCCCAAATTTCAACCAACCGCAAAAACAGTTCATCTAATTGTTTTGTGCATTAGGTAGTTGTCGTAGTCGTCTGCCTATGATGTCCCAAACATGTTCTATCGGGTTGAGGTCAGGACTTCTCGCAGGACAATCCATGGCAGGAATTCCAAGCTTCTGACGATACGAAAATTCTTGCCGTGTGTGGCCTGGAATTATCTTGCTTAAGCATAAAATTCTCCCAACAAATGGTGCAAATGGCACGACATACTCTTCTAAAATGTCTGTTATATACCGTTCCCCAGGCCTTTTATACACTCGTTTTCTCCTGTCATCAGTAAAAAGACGTTACCTGGATTTATCGGTGAACAATATTCTCCCCAATTGTCATTATTCCAATCAATATGTTCACGAGCAAAATGCAATATTTGTCTTCTATGGTCTCTGGTCCATAACAGGCCAATTGGTGCCCTTCCAGGGTGCAGGTCGTTTTCGGCAAGTCTTCTTCTAATCATATTTTGACTGATTCTAAAGTTATAACGATCCAAAAATTCATTTTTTAAAGAAGTACTGATAGCAAACCTTTGTCTCAGAGTACGAAGTGTCAAAAACCGGTCTTGATTAGGAGTTGTACCCTTCTACGGCCTTGACTGTGTCTTCTCGAATTACTTCCAGTAACCGAAAAACGTGTTAACACTCTTGAAATGGTTGACTGTAATAAAAAGTTCAGCGAGTTCTACTTGAGTGTATCCTTCTTCGCGAAGAGTACCGATTCTAAAACAGTCTCTATATGACAAATTTCGATTTGCTTACTGCTGGTTGTTCATTTCAAAGAAAAAATACTTAATAAACTTGAAAAACCCCTTTACGTTCAGCACAACGTAATACAACCCATCTAAATTCGAAATAAAATGAAGCACAATTAACATGTTTTTAATTTTTTTGCAAAAAATGGTAAAAACATCAGCGTTTTTACCTTTTTTTTCGATACATTTTACAATATACCTGGGGTAATAATAATATATTAGCACAAAAATCTAAACGTTAAAATTATTTGATTTACTAGGGTTTTAAAATTATGCGTGAATTTTGGAGTGCAGTGTATTTGATAAAATTACAATAATTAAATATTTAATATAATTAATGTTTGCAGTAACAATATATTTTTTTTCAATTTGCAATCAAATTATTTTCTTACATGTTTCGGGTTTTATTATTTAAGATTTTACAATTCACTTTTGTCTATTTGTTTTGAATACTTACGTAAATAATAATATTAATCTAGAGTTTCAAATCATCTCTCGCCGTCACCTTTTTTCAGTACATAATAAATATGTTTATTTGGTAAAAGTATAAAAATATTTGTAAAATTGGAAGAGAAACTACTAGTCCTAAAACCATCAAACATATATAAAACGTGGGAAGACATAAAAGATAGTATCTTAACAACAGCAGAGGAGTAGATAGGGTACACAGCTTTGAGACCAACCCCTAAATTGCAACCCCTAAAATCGCAACCCCCGGTCGTAAGTTCCAAACGGCTTAACGTAGGATGACGTACGAGGGCTCGTTGAAAAGGGGATGAAAAATGGGTTGAATGCAGTATGTGCCGTGCGCATTGGAGCATGCCAAAAGGTCATTATGGGGTATCTTCGTTTCTATTGGTCCGATCGGGGCGTACGAGGGCTCGTTGAAAAGGGGATGAAAAATGGGGTTGAATGCAGTATGTGCCGTGCGCATCGGAGCATGCCAAAAGGTCATTATGGGGTATCTTCGTTTCTATTGGTCCGATCGGGGCGTACGAGGGCTCGATGGAACGGGGATAAGACGGGGAATACTTTGACACAAAAAACAAAGATGGCGACGTTGCCAAATGGGCGTTTAAAACGTATCTTTGTTGCTATTGGCTTGATTTTGACGTATGAAGTGTCAAATGAAAGCGTTGGTGACACATACACACACACACACAGAAGCCATGTCAACGCTTGAACATTCTTCTTCTTCGTTTCAGTACAGTGGCTAAGAGAACGTTGACGTAGGACGTGACATTTGTCGCAGGACGTGACAGTTATGTGACATTCAACACAGAACGTGAAATGTCGTGAAATTTGACGCAGGAGTTGACAGGTATGTGACATTCAACACAGAACGTGAAATGTCGTGAAATTTGACGCAGGAGGTGACAGGTATGTGACATTCAACACAGAACGTGAAATGTCGTGAAATTTGACGCAGGAGGTGACAGGTATGTGACATTCAACACAGAACGTGAAATGTCTCGTGACATTTGACGCAGGACGTGACATTCGACGTAAGACGTGTCATTTATGTGGCATTCGACACAAAACGTGAAATGTCACGTGAATTGACGTGACATTCGACGCAGGACGTGACATTTATGTGACATTCGACACAAAACGTGAAATGTCACGTGAATTGACGTGACATTCGACGCAGGACGTGACATTTATGTGACATTCAACACAGAACGTGAAGTGTCTCGTGACATTTGACGCAAGACGTGACATTCGACGTAAGGACGTGTCATTTATGTGGCATTCGACACAAAAACGTGAAATGTCACGTGAATTGACGTGACATTCGACGTAGGACGTGAAATGTCGTGACGTGTGACGTTGTGACGTGACGTTCGACATTTTAAAAGACAAAGACACAATAACAGAGGACAATAGAGGGTAGCAGAGGGTAACAGAGGGTAGCAGAGGGTAACAGAGGGTAGCAGAGGTACACAGAGGGTAACAGAGCGTCATAACAGAGACATTCAGATGCCTTCAGTGACACATATGCAGCGGCACGAGGGAAATACCAGCGTAAAATCGTTTTATTCCACTTCGAATAAATTGCATAGCTATTGTCACCAACAGAACATCGAGGTTTATTCATAATCATATTTATAGTATCATTATTTAATGTTCCAGTCACAGGAAGATTGTATTTTTCCTGAAAAGCAACTAGGGCCATATCTATACTAGAAAGAGCATTATTTGATGTATTTAGATATCCGAAACGTTTAAGAAAAGAACTAGCATACGCCAGAGTGCTATTCTCTGCACTCACAGATACAGAGAGCAACAATAAGACATGTAAAGAGACCAGCATCTTGATTTATACTAATTTCCAAAAAAATTGGTACTATAGTTATTTATACAAAATTCACAAAAACAGAATTATATACTGAAATATTAAGACAGAAATATTTTAAATAATAATATGTTAAAATAGTGCATTTGTTAGCAAACCGGATGAAGCCTCATGATAACAATACACCGCGTTGTTCAAAACACGTAAACAAGTGTGATAACAAATTTTATTTTAATCATTGGAAAAACAAGTACACCGGAAAGAAAAACCGCAGTTGCTACATTTTGTTAAAATGTATGAAGATATCAGCAACCACATCAACAAAATTCTAAATTGATAACAACGATTCTCTTACCGCAATATCTATTTATTATATTACCATAAATATTAGTTGAAGAAATAAAAATAAATATAAAAATATTAGCATTTCTAGAACTCAAGGTGTTGCTTATCTATGAAAACGAATCAGTCGATGGTACCGTAGGCACATTAGGTTGACGCAACTCGGGCTCGGGTGGGGCGATATGCTGTTCTGTTCTTTAAAAGGCCGAGGAGCGCATACGTTGTCACAGTTCGCTTCGCAAACGTACTACAACAACAACAAGTTCGCAGTAGTCAATACGGTGTGCAGTGACTTACATATATCTGATAAAGGTAAGCGGTTGTTTCTTTTTATGTATTTATTATGTCCTTTTTATCATTGTATTTTATGAGAATTGTACATCTCTCTGTTCGTATTTCATGCAGTATTTTATGAAAAATGTATATTTCTATGTATTTATTATGTCCTTTTTATCATTGTATTTTATGAGAATTGTACATCTCTCTGTTCGTATTTCATGCAGTATTTTATGAAAAATGTATATTTCTATGTATTTATTGTGTCCTTTTTATCGATGTGGGTGTTGTAAAACATTCCACGTCTGCTATTTTTTATAAGAAGTATTCTCCGCTGTTCGTATTTCGATTTCTTGTAGTATATGGTTCTTCTCTATTGCCAAGTATGTAATGCATCTCTCCATTCACGTTAAGCGGAAAAAACTATAGTTTTTTATTATTATTGTAGATGGATCTATCAAAACTAAATAATGCATCCTTGGTTGCAGAACGTAAGCCAATAAAAAAACTTAAAGATCTACAAATTGGAAAAAAATTTACCATCCACAGTGCAAAGGTTGGTAACAACACAATTTGGGGAGACAGTTCTGCTGGATTTGGGTGCTGAAGTTGTCTTCTTACCACAGCGGGTAACCAAAGCCTACCAAGCAGCAATAACGGACCTCAACAGCGGAAACTATTCGCTGATATACGAAGGGGAAGTTGATATGGAAAAAGCAGACTCCTTGCATCCTTTAAGATAGTTGAATAAGGTAAGTGATTTTTTCTTATTGTTTGTTCTTATGAGTAGCCATGCATATAAAAACAAGTGATTAAACAGTCTGATGATTTGATGCACATTATTAAAAAGCTTAGTAAAATAATTTTCGATAAATTCACTGAAAGAGATCGTACAGTTTGGACAAGACGGTTAAATAGTCAAATTTTTAGATGTAGTAAAGTAATTAAAAAACAATAAACTATCCGTAGGAACAGTTAGAAAATTGCAAACTTACATAGGTCATTTTAAGCATTTTAGGCAAATTATTTTAAATTTCAATAATAAGTACGTGGGTTGGGGCTTAATTCAAAATTACGCAATAGAGTTAAATGGGAAAATGTCATTTCATGTTTTGCTAGTAGAATTAAAACTGGAGTTATAGTTTAATTTAGTGCATAAGGACTTAACACAGTTCCTAAATGATTGTTATATTATTTTTAGTAGAAAAATTAAAATTATTTTAAAACAAATAGAATGCTTAAAGTCAATACTGCATTTTGCGGCGAATTCATTAAAAAATCAAGTGATAGCGAAAGTTTAGATTTAAAATATTTTAACACTAAAAATGCTATTATAGACGCATCGACCGATTTACATCTTTGGTTCAGTGAAAATGTTAAGGATAAAATTTTTACAAAGCTGTCTGAATTTGCAGAAAAAGATTCTGGTGCTGCTCTGTCTAAAGTAATCTCATTAGAAGTCAATAATAATAAAGTAGAAATAGGAAACGGTTCATCGTTCATTGATTTGCCATAGAGATTCAGAAAAAACGAGCGTGCATTAATGTGCATAACTTCGATCAGGCTTGTTTTTATTGGTCAATTGTTAGCGCTCTGTATCCAGCAAAAGATCATCCACAACGAGTTTCAAAATATCCACATTATTCTACTGTTTTACAAACTGACAAATTAGAAAGCCAATGCCATTAAGCCAAATGTCCAAATTTGAAAAATTAAACGCCATATCAGTCAATGTTTTTGCATTAGAATTAAACGTAGTTAAGGACAAACAATTTTATGAAGTAGTACCAGCCAGACTGACACCGCAAAAGATGGAAAAGCATGTTAATTTGCTCCTTATACAAGATAAATATTTCCCAAAGTTAAACGATTACGATGCTCCTCCAGAAGATGATGATCAGACTGAAATACGCCTTCATTATTGGTTGGATTAAAGATTTAGGAAAATTAGTGAGGTCACAGGTAAACAAAACAAAATGGAAAAAATATATTTGTGATCGTTGCTTTAAACTATTTTCACAGTGAAAGCAAACTAGCAGAGCATGAAGAAATGTGTTCAGATGTGAATAAATGTAAAATGACTGTTCCCAAATATGACCATGTGGCTTTTCGCAATTTTACATACAAACAAACAACTCCGTTTATAGTTTATGCCGATTTTGAATGCCAATTACATAATTTTACAGATTCAATGTCTCAGTGAGTAAAACAGCAAAATATCAGAAACATGTACCTTTTAGTGCAGGTTATTATTTGAAATGTGCGTTACGATGATAGTTTATCTTATTTTAATAGCTATAGAGGTGAAATTGCATGGAGTGGTTCGCAAAAGAAATGACCGAAATTTCCAAATTTGTAAATTCCAAAATAAAGACAATTGTACCTATGGTCGAAAAACCCAACACAAATATGGCAACTGTTTGCCATATTTGTGAGAAAAGCTTTTTGGCTACAGATACAGTTGTTGTAGATCACGATCATTTTACTGGACATAGTACGGGGATTTGCGCACCAAGCATGTAATTTGAACTTTAAAAAATTGTTTGTCGTCCCAATCGTATTTCATAATTTTAGTGGCTACGATTCGCATTTATGATTATAGATCTTTGCAAGCATGGGCACTTGAGCTTACTTCCCATAAACAAAGAAAAATACATTTCCTTTACATTACAATCTGACGAACATCAAATTAAATTACGATTTATTGATTCTCTAAGATTTATGGGAGCTTCACTCGATGAATTGGCATCTCTTTTAGATACATCCGAAAAGAAGATTTTGAAAGAGAATTTAGTCAATTAGATAATGATACATTTAATTTGTTAACTTGTAAAGGAGTATTTTGTTATGATTATATTGATAGTTTGGAAAAATTTGGATGAAAACGTCTTTACACCCACAATTAACCATTTTTATAGTAAGTTAAATAATGAATACATTAGTGAAGCGAAGTATGCTCATGCTCAAATGTTTGGAAGAAATTTAATTGTAAAAATTTGGGAGAATACAGCGATTTGTATTTTGAAAACAGATATTCTGCTGCTGGCTGATGTGTTTGAACAGTTCCGACAAAAATGTCGAGAACACATATAAATTAGATCCAGCATGGTATTATACCATGCCAGGATACACGTGGGATTGTATGTTGAGATACACACAATGTAAATTAGAATTGCTAAAAGATGTGGATAAGATCTTGTTTATGGAAAAAGCCATAAGAGGTGGAATATCTGTTTGTAGCAACAGATATTCAGAGGCCAACAACAAATACATTTCGTCTTATGATCCCACACGGCCCTCTAAGTACATCCTCTATTTAGATGTGAACAATCTGTATGGCTGGGCAATGTTACAATTGCTTCCATATGGAGGGTTCAAGTGGATCGAAGATGATACCAAATTTGGTGTTGGTAATCTTTCCCGAGGACATATAGATATTATGTCAATACAGGATGATGCAAAGGAGGGCTATTTTTTCCAAGTTGACTTGGAGTAATCCACGGAATTACACGACAAACATAAAGATTTTCCATTGCTGCCGAACACCGCATTCCGCCTGGTTCAAAATTGCCAAAGTTAATACCAACACTTATATACAAAACCAATATATTATGCATTATAGAACTCTTAAACAGGCATTGGCTAACGGGTTAATTTTAACAAAGATACATAAAGTTTTGAAATTTAATCAATCTGCGTGGCTGCGACCGTATATCGAATTAAATACAAATTTACGGGCGGCAGCCACCAACAGTTTTGAGAAAAATCTCTACAAGCTAATGAACAATGCGGTGTTCGGAAAACTTTACAGAACCAAAGACGTCATCGTATTGTAAAATTATGTAAAAAATGGCATGGAAGGTACGGAGCAGAAATTTTGATATGCGAGTAGTCGATTTCACAGTCGATACGATCTTTAGCGAAAATTTGGTAGCTATCGAAACTTAAGAATCAGAAGTATGCTTTAATAAACCCCTGTATATAGGCGCAGCAATCCTCGATATATCAAAAGTATGTATGTACGATTTTCACTACAACTTTATGCTTCCAACGATGGGAGAGAACAACTGTTCATTGTTGTACATGGACACCGACAGCTTTATTTATGAATTGAAATGTTCAGATGCATATAGAGAGGTTATAAGAGCGCATCAAATAATATTTGATACTCCGACTATGCCGAAAACAACTCATATGAGATAGAACGGTTTAAATACAAAAAATCCCCGGATTAATGAAGGACGAGGCAAAATGGGAAAATAATTACACATTTTATTGGATTACGATCAAAAATGTACACATTTAAACTGCAAATAACTGACGACGAGAGGGACAAAGAGAGACAGCGCCTAGAAAGAAAAACAACAAACAAAGAGAGAATTGAATGTGACTTGGGAAATTTGGGAATAACAAAAAAGGCAAAAGGAGTGAAATATAACGTTGTTCGAAATAAAATTACGTACGAAGACTATGAAAAATGTCTTAAAGAATTCAAAATTCAAACCGCGAGCCAAAGTGTATTCGATCATACCAACATTCTGTATTTAGCATCGAGCAATCCAAAACGGCTCTAAGTCCTTATGACGATAAGCGGTACTTAATACCAAAATCATTTAATACGCTTCCGTGGGGACATTATCTTGTTGAATAACATTTATTTGTTGTTGTTGCAGGAAAAACAGCAAGATGGTGCCAACACTACGCACACAATCTATAAAAACTATTTGTGAGAATATCTCGGACATAACCGACTTTGTTGAAATATCTCCTCTACCGTGGAGTCTTACTTTAGAAATTTGTAATAATTATAGTATTTATCGCTTTCAAAAATTATATGAATCTGATTATTTGCATCTAATACAAGTATGTGATCAAATAAATTTTGATCAAATAAAACATGAAAATGAAGCAGAAAGGATTCATCTGTGTGGATCGCATTATAAAGAAAAAGAATATAATATGTATTGTGTCCATCATTCTGCATTTATAGCAGATGATATTGCTTTAAACTTTTGTTTTGGTTGTTTTAAACGTTTCTACACTGTACTTAAATCAAAAAATAAATGCATATGGTATGAACAGGTTGTTAGTGGGGATGAATATCATGAAGATGATATAAAATACTTGTATGATGTAAGAGATAATTGGTGTCAAAATTCGTTTAATCATGTCTTGTTTATACTGAGTGGTCAATGCAATGTAGATGCACTATACATAAATAATTGTTTTCTTGTAGTATATGGCTACTCATAAGAACAAAAAAAGAGAAAAGATCACTAATCTCACAGTTTTTGTATATTGTAGATTTACTAGTATTTTAGAATTAGTATAATTTAATTTTTAATAATAAATTTGTGTAATCTTACATTTTTGGTTTTATTTATAATAGAATAAAAGACAACATATCTAATAAAATTATATATTTATTCAGTTAAATGATTTACATGTCTATGTTCATAATAATATACATATTCCTTTAGAGCTAAACTTAACAAAGTGTTTGGACAAATATCGATATATGCTGCGAAGGCTGTAACTGGTCCATGTACAGAGTCTTTAGCACAAAAATTTTGCTTAATGAAAGTTGAAATATTTATATAGTATTTCTGGAATTGTAAACTCTGTAACAATGCCACTCTATGGTACAGTATTCTGTAGTTTGCGTTTAAAATGTGGTAGGCGTCATCTTCACGTAAATAATAGTCGACTCCAAATTTTTCAATGGTCAGCAACTTTACATTGTCTTTTTACCAATTGTCTTAGTTTGCAAAAATCACCATTCATAAATTCGATTGGAACATACCCATCCGCATATGTAGCATGGAAAAAGTCACTCATTTTTTCTTTTAACCACACAATTATGACGTTCCACTCGCTTATACTTAAACTGATTCTTCTAAAATCATCACGTTGGCACAGAATGATGGATGGTAGAAAATCTCGAGCTGGAGATAGACCAATTTTTATGTGGAGAGAGCTGCTGAATTAGATATGTAGTTTCCAATAAACAATATTGCTCGTTTGTGGCAGCTGCTTCATATTTAGGCCAATACTCGATCTAATTCGGCGCCAGGACTAGGTGGTTGTTGACTATCTTCATCGTAGTTAAATTCTATGCTAAATTCACTGCCATCATCATCATCATCGAAATTATTGGTTGGCTGTTGTATCCGCTATCTTGAGAGCTCATGGTACTACTGTGTGTGTGTGTTTCTAACGTCGTTAACGAGGTGGATGTAAACTGAACATATTATCGTAGTTTGTCCTACATTATACCATTGTCTTCTCCCACTTCTTGTGGTTAATTATCGGTCTTTTCACAAAAAATGTATGTCTACGCGCGGCGTATCGAAATATAGATCCTCAAACTATATTCGAGTTATTTATCCAGCTGTTGTGTTTGCTGTCCATTCCTAACCATTTCACGTACATCTTATTGCCTTTTCGTCTGAGTACTTTTTCGACCAGGTATATGTCAGGGTTTGATGTTTTCTGCAATTCTTCTTCGTAAAAAACCGCCACTAATCGGCGCACCTTGCATGTCTTCGAGCAAATACGTTATAGGATTTGTTATCTTAACTTGTACAATTCTAAATAATTCAGTAGTCCAATTGGGCGTGTATGCCTTTTCGAAGAAATGTTTTGCCTTTGATACACGTACAATGTCGCCAACTTTAAACTTTCGTGGACCTGCAATCTTTAAATAAGTATAAACTTTTGTTTAAAAATAGTTTTTTCGTTGGATTTGTTAACCTGGGATGGTTTGTATCCTGTTTTACTGTGTTTTGTGTTGTTGTATTCCTCGGTAATTATGGGTAGAGCATCTAACCATTTGTACGATCCATGTAAACTGAAATACTTGTACAACTTTGCTTTCAACGTTCTAATAACTCGCTCGCAAATGGCTGCTTTTTTGATCGTGTAGGTGCTGTAATGATTAATCTCGTGTTTTTTTCATTAAATTTTGAAATGTTCTGTTGTAAAATTCGGTTCCCTGATCAGATTGTAGGTTCTTCGGATGTCGTCGAGTATGTGCGAGAATATCCGAAAATGCCCGAGTAATTTCCTCGCCAGTCTTCGTTTTTAGAGGTCGTGTCCACACAAATTTTGAAAAGCAATCAATTACAAACTAATACTAGTTTGTAATTTTTATTTTGATGTGCATAAGGACGCATTTCAGCCAAATCCATTTGCCACAAGTCATCGATTCCTTTGATTATTGTTCGTCGACGAGGATAGTTTTTTCGTGCCGGTTTATGCAATTCGTTTATCAACTGTTCTTTAGACATTATTATTTTTTAACGCACCTTCAACTACCGTAAGACGTTTGTCTATATCCCATGAATGAATGCTATCTACTACGCTTTTTAATGATTGTTCCACTTGTTTTATCCGCTGTTCCATCTGTATATCGTACATAGAATGCTTTGCAACTGTTTCTGCAGCAGATTTTAGATTGTTCTCCGTATCCTTTTTCAGTGCATTCATATCATCTTTGATTATTTTTTTCAATTTTTGCTCGAGAAGTGGAACTGTAGTTTTATGAAGCTCCTTTCTCACATCGTTAAGGCCAATGGCTAAATCCTGTATGTCATTAGTTTTTTGCTGTAACAGCACACCATGTGTTTGAATTAATGGATGGTGCAGGTTACGCAACCCATTAATTTGTTCATCAACGTATTTATTCATATCCTTTTTCAGTACAGACAGATCATCTTTGATTATTTTTTTCAATTTTTGCTCGAGAAGTGGAACTGTAGTTTTATGAAGCTCCGTTCTCACATCGTTAAGGCCAATAGCTAAATCCTGTATGTCATCAGTTTTTTGTTGCAATAGCACACCATGTGTTTGAATTAATGGATAGTGAAGGTTACGCAACTCATTGATTTGTCCATCAACGTATTTTTTCGTTGCAGCATCGCCACTATCTGATGGATCCTTGACATTGGATATTTTCACATTTTCGGCATTAATATTTCCGTCAGACGTATGTGGAAATGTGACTCGCGCCACCTTTTGGGCATTACTACTACTACTATAACGAGAGTGATGTCCGAATTTGTCGACACTCATAGTGGAAATGATGATGACATTCCCAGTTACTCTATTATATTGGCTTCTCTTAGTTCATTGATGATGGCTACGATTTCGTTGTCGAGTGATGTGTTTGCCGGCGTCTTTCGAAGCCACCAAGAGTTTAAGACGTTCAACTAACTCATTTGGATCATCCCAATAAATATACTCCATGGGTGGCAGTGTTGTATGTTAATCGTGAGTCATCCAATCCCGTTCCTTTGACCGTAGATGAAGATGATCGGTGTTGTTGTTTTCGTCTGTGTTCGAGTTCTTTTTTGGATCGAGTTGCAGGTGGTGCATGCTTTTTCATTGCTGCATCAGATGGTTTGAATAGAGGTTTAATAATAGAATGGTATTTTTCTCCGCTGGAACCTTTAAGACGTCCAAGGTATCCAGATGAATCTCTGTGTTTTTCAACAGTGTTTTGTACTTTTGTAAATCCTCATCATTATACTGGTCGGGTTGGCATAAAATAAAAGTTGATATAGACCTGGCGTACCACCTAACCTACGTTCTTCTAAATTACGTTCTCGAATTATTATTATGTCT
Organism: Diabrotica balteata; assembly: GCA_918026665.1. Taxonomy (NCBI): domain Eukaryota; kingdom Metazoa; phylum Arthropoda; class Insecta; order Coleoptera; family Chrysomelidae; genus Diabrotica; species Diabrotica balteata. The sequence continues at coordinate 157,592,534 of OU898281.1, read as the reverse complement.
CCATTGCGTTTGTCAAAGTTTATTCGACGTTTTCCCATTATCCAACCACTAATAGAATCGTAAAAATGGACCATAGTTTTTATCAATTCTATCGTCTTTTTTCAAATATTCTTTTATATACTTGTGACTTATTGGGGGATATTGATCCATATATTCGTCGGCGGCATCCATCGAAATCTCGTCAGAGATTGGTTCTTGAATAATGTTTTCATGAGGTATCGCTTGATCAGGTGCGTCAAGAAATACATCGTCATTCTGCTCCTCCTCCTCCTCCTCCTCCTCCTTGTCCTCCTTTTTCACCTCTTCTTTTTTAACTTGTTCAAACTTGTTAGTGATAGCATGATGTAACGTTTTGATGATTGTGCAATATCTTTGAGAGGCTTCGAGAGTGGTTTAAATAGTTTATTTAGGGACTCGTCTTGTCTGTTCGACCTAATTTCAATGCCAAATATTTTTTTGCGAATTGATCTAGCCAATTCGGCGACTTTCTTCTTGCGAAGGGCAATGGCAACCGCATCATCTGACATTGTTGTTAACGACTAACCAATCACCTTATAATTTTATATATTTATCAAATCCTTTGCGATATCGGCCATTGTTGAGAGCAAAATCTTTTATAATTACCAAAGTACCATAACTATCACACCAACATTCAGAACAAATTTTTTTAAATTCATCAATGACATGTCTGGTGATACGTGCTCATCAAATACATGCTTCAAATTTATCTCGTCTTGCTTGAATAGTACAATCATGTTACAGTTGTCTCTAATTAGCTGCTTTGGTATTTTTGAATATGTTTGACATAAATAAGCGGCATCGATATCTTTATGTCTACACATGGAATAATACTCGCGAATCTTTTGCTGACCATCACATGCAACATCGTCAAATAAAAACACAGAGTGGGGTTTAGCGTCGCTGGGACTAATAATTTCTTCGTTGTCTTTAAACGGGTAATATCCTACACCTTTCACTTGTGCTATTACATCTTGCAGTAGTTGGTATTTCGGTTGAAAGAGGGATTTCGAATAAACATAGACATTTTTAAACTTGGCGCCATTCGGATTGAATAGAAGAGATAGCATGACATTCGTTTTCCCGCATCCACTTGGACCGCAATAATGGCTCTAAACGAGTTTGGTAGTAATTTACCATGTTTACTGACTGTCACTTTCTGGACAATGTCCAGATTATCAATTGGTAGCGTCTGCTCTTGCTGAACGATCTTCATCGTGTGACAAGTGTAGTACATATGTACGACAATATATTATAGATGTCACCAACTTGCATGGTATCAGTCCAATGTTGGTCGTTGAAGGAGGAGGTCTCGTTAACTCTCTAATTAATAAACTGCCAATTGAGCTGCATATTCCCGGTTATCAGTACTGCGGTCCCGGAACAAAACTACAAAAACGTCTTGCACGTGGAGATCCAGGAATTAACCCATTAGACGCAGCTTGCAAACGACACGATATCGCTTATGTCACAGCATTCATCTCTCGAAGAACGTCACAAGGCCGATAAAGAATTGGAAGATAGAGCCTGGGAGCGCTTCAAGTCGAAAGACGCTAGCATTGGTGAAAAAAGTGCTGCTTTAATTGTAACAGGCGGAATGAAGACGAAGAGAAAGTTGGGAATGGGATGTTCTCGTCGTGGACGACGGGGACGTTACTCATTCAATCGAGATGTTGTCTCAAAAATTGCAAAGTCCCTGAAGAGAGGAGCATCGTTAACAGATACTGCTTTGACTGCTGTACGAATAGCAAATCCATAATCAAAAGACTTGGTGGTCGTAAAGAAGTTGATGTTCCACGAGTACTACCACTAAAATCCGGAGGTTTTCTACCCCTCATACCTCTATTTGCAGGCCTTTCCGCTTTGGGGGCCTTAGCGGGGGGTGCTGCCGGAGTGGCCAAGACAGTAGTCGACGCAAAGAATGCCCAAAAGAAATTGGAAGAAGATATACGTCATAATAAAGCAATGGAACACATAGGTTCGGGTCTGTACCTACGTAAGAAACCCAGAGGTGGATTCGGCTTGTATTTGAAAAAAAAACTTCCAATAAAAGCTACCCAATCGTCCGCTATAATGATGTGGAGATTGCACATTATGCGAAAATACTTAAAATACCACATTTTCGAGGCGTTTTTATGAATGACGCTCTGCCTAGAGACGGTCCACGACAACGAGAATGTGCAATAGTAAACTTGGATGTGTCCACACATAACGGGACACATTGGGTAGCATATAGAAAGATAAACAGCGACGTAGAGTATTTCGATTCATTTGGTAATTTAAAGCCGACCAAAGAACTTGTTAAGTATCTGGGTGGTGCACGTGCCAACATTTCCTATAATAACCATCAGTATCAAACGTACAATCAAATTATTTGTGGACATTTATGCTTAAAGTTTTTATATAATGGAGCCTACTAAAAGTACGAAACTGCTTATGGACCATATGTTTCGCAAAAAATATTTTACAGAATTCAGTGAAGAAGAACTAAAATACATACCGCTCGATTATCTTATACGAACTGTACAACCTTCAGAATTGTTAAGTATATGGCATAAATTGCCTGAAGACTATCGAGGAGAATTTAACTTGCAGATACTACTTCCCTGCTATGTACATTACAACAGACCTGATTGGAAGACTCACTGGGATGGTCCACCTGATTCTCAAGCTAAATGTCATTTATGTAAACTTGTTTTGGAACAAATAAAACTACTAAAGTAAATATTGTTTTTCTAATATAATAACCTATTACTAGATTGACGTGAGTCAGTCATCATGTCGCAGTTGTTGAGAGTAGACAGCACCAATTACATATTCTCATTTCAACCTCCCACACCGATCGTGTTGGATCCGAACAAAGATTATGAAATAGCTCTTCGTGCTTTCCATTCCTACAACAGTATACCAAACATTGAAAATAACAAGTTTTATTACTACAATGACAAAAACCAATTGCAAAACTTTGATTTCCCCGATGGATGTTATGAAATTGCCGATATTGAAGAATATATACAAAAGAAATTGGGTGCTGATAATGTGCTTAAGCCTGAAACGATATTTAGTCTGAAGCCAAACCACAACACGTTGCAATGTCAAATTTTCAGCAAATATAAGATTTCGTTTACGCACCCTGACAGTCTTGGTACAGTATTGGGATTTTCTCCTGCAATTCTCACTCCAGGACAGACACATTCTTCAGATCGACCTGTTAGGATTATTAAAGTATCTAGCATACGCTTTGAATGCAACATTAGTACCGGAGCCTTCGATGGTAACAGACCTGCTCACACGATCTACGAATTTGTCATACAATCAAATCCTGGGTACGCAATTGACGAAACTCCACACAATTTGTTGTATTTACCTGTTGTACCGCAACGAGAAATTACCATATCACTGTGTTGGCTGTCGATCAAGACGGACGCCCTGTAAACTTTCGAGGAGAACAGAGCACCTTGGTGTTGGAACTTAGATCACGTGGGAACATGGGATTAGTAATAAGACAATCTACTGCTCATAGTACACCATTAGTTGTGCAGCCGTCTGAGCGACAACATCGTACGTCCTCATCTAAGCGGCAACATCTTACGTTTGCAAACAAATTGTTTTTACAATCACTTGTTTTAAGCTGAAAAAATGACAACCATGTATGGAAAACGATCCCGTTCAAACAGCATAATGCCTCCAATATTTGATATTTATCGTAAGCCGATGTTTGACGAATCGATTCGAAAGGCCGAATACCGAACATATGCACCATTCATCAAATCATTCAACTGTAATGACATTGTAGAATTTAGCATCAATCAAGTTGACTCGTTTTTTGCAATGAGTGAAACCTTGTTATGCATTAAAGGATCGCTCGCAATAAACGGCAATGGTGAAGTCAAACTAGCAAATAATGTGGGTGCTTTTCTTTTCGATTCGTGTTACGTACAGCGAAAGCGCAAGGGAGATGGAAACAGTGCGGGATCCTGGTATCGTAAGCGCTGTACGTGCTATGACATGTTATACTCAAGAAGATTCCAGTCATATGGCAATGGCGGGTGGAATTACCCTAAGGATCCAATTCTACACGCTGCCGATCATTCATTCAACATACAGATGCCTCTTAAGCATGTTTTCAACATTTTCAATGATTATCCTATGATTACGTGTGGTCGTCAAACAATAAGACTAGTTCGAGCTCGAAATGACAACGATTGCATAATTGTCAAAGAAAAAACTCCAGGTCATGTTACAACTGTTAAGATTAACATTACCAATATTGAGCTTAGAGTCAAGCACATATTTCCCAATGATGATATTAAATTGGAACTTATGAAATCCATTCAACAAGATCAACCTATAGTTATTCCTTTTAGAAAGTGGGAATTGCATGAATTACCAGCACTTACCAAAGGCGCTAGACGTGAAGTTTGGGCTGTAAAAACTAGCAATGCAGTGGAAAGACCTCGTTATGTCATTGTTTTCTTTCAAACCAATAAAACGTGACAAAAGCGACGCCGATCCCACCTTATTTGACAATATCCACATACAAAGTATCAGATTATCTTTAAATGGAGAATATTGGCCGAACGAGAGAATGCAGTTGTGATTTTAGCAAAACTGACTACAATGAGGCCTATTTCAATTATACCGAATTCTATCCTAGCTACATACATTCTCAACAAAAGCGTCCTCTGCTCGATTTCTCAGGTTTCGCACAACACACATTGTTCGTCATCGATTGTTCGAAGCAAGAAAGAAAGCATGAAAGCATCCACTGTTGACGTAAAACTCGATATTGAAGCGAATAATGGTTTTCCCGAAAATACCAAGGCTTATTGCATTATAATTCACGACTGTGTAATGGAGTACTTCCCTCTCTCTGAAATTGTAAAAAGTCTAAATTAGATGCATAAATTGCCAGTAGTACGCGAGCAGTCATCATGAGAGTAGCATTCGTAGACATTCAGGGATTCAATGTGGATGGATGGTTTGTTCCCAAAGAACTTACCATTGAAATAGGTTTTAAACGAAGTCATTACATCTTCTTGCCTCAGAAACCTTTTAATGCGCTCAGTAGTGAGGATAAGAAGACTGCATCATACGTGGAGAAAAAACTGCTTGGAATTCGATACTCTGATGGACACGTAGAATTGTCCAAAATCAATGAAATACTAGAATCCAAGTTGTTGTATGCAGCAGATTACATCTACGTTAGAGGAGAACAAAAAGCAGAATATTTGGATAAGAAACGTCACGTTTTTGGAGTTTTTCCCATTATTATTGATGTTTGCAAGTTTGATGGTACACCTCATGCTACTGGAAACGTTGGCCCTACTGCAAACCCATGTCATGCCTCTGGATTATTTTCATGCACCGAAAGAAATGTGGATCGTCTACGTCACTGGTTTGCCAATAACATAATGCCATTGTAATTTTATGTATAAATAAATAAATATATTAGAAATTAAACGCTTTTTTATTTATCACATCTTTATTGATCGAGTCTTATATTACAAGAAGATTCAAATTTTCTCCTTACAATTTCGAAAATAATTTTTAAAATTAGAATAAATACAGATGCTAATATTACACAAGACATTGCAAAGACATTGTCTATTTCACTTTTTCATATGCTCGCTGGTGTTGTTGCTAACGTCCATGGTATTGGTTGAATACGTCTCAATGGATATGAAGCTGGTGGCAGTTTTCTGCAGGCGTAAATCCAGGTGTCTTGCTGTTGCTGCTGCTGTAGATTCAACTCTTTTGGTTTCCACGTTTTTTCCTCAATATGCAGGCTATCTAATTGTCTTTTAATTTGTTTTATATTCTCATATGATTTAATGTCTCTATTTAACTGATCAAGTTTACGTTGAAATTCCATAACCCTATGTATGTACTCGATGGAATTCATAGTACTACTGAATATGTCCTATGTTGAATGTCACGTTTTATGTCAAGCGATGTCTTGACTGACACATAACTGTTACGTCAAAACGTCTCACGTCACGTAATTCCTACATTTCACGTTCTGCGACAAATGTCACATATATGTCACGTCTGCGTCGAATGTCACGTTATTCACGCAACATTTTCACGTTCTGCGTTGAATGTCACGTCATTTCACGTTCTGCGTCAAATGTCACATAAATGTCATGTCCTGCGTCGAATGTCACATAAATGTCACGTCCTGCGTCGAATGTCACGTCAATTCACGTGTCATTGTACGTTCTATGTCAAATGTCACATAAATGTCACGTCCTGCGTCAAATGTCACGTCCTACGTCGAATGTCACATCATTTCACGTGACATTTCACGTCCTGCGTCGAATGTCACGTTCTGTGACAAATGTCACGTCCTGCGTCGAATGTCACGTGACATCCAACGCTTTGACACCTCATACGTCACAATCCAACCAATAGCAACTAAGATACGTTTTAAAACGCCCATTTGGCAACGCCGCCATCTTTGTTTTTTGTCTCTTCGCCTTCTCCCCGTTCCAACGAGCCCTCGTACGTCACGATCGGACCAATAGAACGAAGATACCCCATAATGACCTTTTGCATGCTCCGATGCGCACGGCACATACTGCATTCAACCCCATTTTTCATCCCCTTTTCAACGAGCCCTCGTACGCCCCGATCGGACCAATAGAAACGAAGATACCCCATAATGACCTTTTGGCATGCTCCGATGCGCACGGCACATACTGCATTCAACCCCATTTTTCATCCCCTTTTCAACGAGCCCTCGTACGCCCCGATCGGACCAATAGAAACGAAGATACCCCATAATGACCTTTTGGCATGCTCCAATGCGCACGGCACATACTGCATTCAACCCCATTTTTCATCCCCTTTTCAACGAGCCCTCGTACGTCATCCTAAGTTAAGCCGTTTGGAACTTACGACCGGGGGTTGCGATTTTAGGGGTTGCAATTTAGGGGTTGGTCTCAAAGCTGTGTACCCTATCTACTCAGAGGAGACGATAGAACTAATGGAAGACAATAAAAGAAAGGATTGGTACGCTGAAGAATGCAAGCAAGCTAGTAAGACATGGACAAAGCAAGATACAAGTGGGTGGCCACAGGGAAACAAGAAGATCTCCTACACTATAAAGAGAAGAAGAAAGAGTTAGACAAATGCTGTAAAACAAATAAGAAGAAATGGATCGAAGAATTACTGCAGGAACTCGAAGCCAATAGTAATGACAATCCAAGACTATACAAATACATAACATCACAGAGAAAAAAGAGATACCAGCAAATATTGGAAAAATGGAATGGGAAACACACTATAGAGAACTGTTTAAAAAGAAAGACGATACTGAAAATGCAGAAACTGAAGAACAAACAGAAAATAGGAATGGAGAACAATCAGAACCTCCCTCATACAGCGTAGTATTGGCGACTATAAACAGATTAGAGACAAGGAAAGCAGCAGGACCAGACGATATTATAAATGAGTTTTTCAAGAATGGGGGAGATAAACTAGCCCACAGAATCCACAACCTAATAGAAGGAATATGGGAAGAAGAATCAATGCCGAACGACTGGAATTGTGGTCTGATAACACCAATCCTTAAAAAAGGCGACAAGACGAAATGCCCTAAGTACAGGGGAATCACGTTATCAAATACAATGTACAAAATATTAACTAATTTGATCAGACAAAGAATAGAAAAAGAAACTGGAACAAAACTAGGTGAATACCAACATGAATATAGAGAAAGTAAGTCAACAATAGGAAGGAGGAACACTAGGAACACTTATAACAGAAAATAATGACTACACGGCAGAAATCAAAGTCAGAATCGAAAAAGCACGTTCTAATTTTATAAAAATGAAAAAGGTCTATGTGGCAAAGATCTAACATTAGCTCTTAAAGTACGCCTAACAAAATGTTACGTATACAGTGTACTATATTATGGAGTGGAATCATGGACGTTAAATCTAGATACCATGAGACGACTTAACGCCTTTAAAATGTGGACCTATAGAAGAATTATGAGGGTTTCCTGGGTAGATAGAGTTACAAACAATGAAATACTGAGAAAAATAGGCAAAGAGAAGGAAATTGAACTTACAATTAAAGAAAGAAAGCTACAGTATCTCGGACATGTGATGCGGGGCGATAAGTATGGCATCCTGCGACTCATAATGCAAGGAAAAATAGATGGCAGAAGAAGCATCGGAAGAAGACGAATTTTATGGCTGAAGAACCTGAGAGAATGGTTTGGATGCAGCTCAAAACAACTATTTAGAGCTACTGCCTCAAAAATTAATATAGCTATGATGATTGCCAACCTCCGTAGCGGAGATGGCACCTGAAGAAGAAGAAGAAGTCAACAATAGATGCAATACACATTGTAACGCAAATCGTCGAAAAAAGTTACAAGCCCAGAATAGATCTTCATATACTGTTTATTGACTACAAGCAAGCTTTGAACAGTGTAATAAGGGAGGAGCTAATTAAGGATATGAATAAATTAAGTATCCAAGAAAAACTAATAAGTCTCACGAAAATGACGATGAAGGAATCCAAGGCACGAATCTTAACAAAGGAAGGCCCGTCAGATGAAGTACAAATGAAGGTAGGTGTCAGACAGGGAGAGTCGCTGTCAACAACATTATTTAACATTGCATAGAGGAGGCAGTAAGAGCAGCCAAAATTAAAATTTACAAGACTGCAATCAGGCCAGTGATCACCTACGGTGCAGAGACGATGTGCCTAATACAAAAAGATGAAATGAGGTTTTAAATCTTAGAGAAAGAGATAATTCGACGAACAATGGGACCGGTGAGGATAAGTGCAGGCGAATTTAGAAGATTAACCAATGAAGAAATTAAAGAAGTCATCGAGGGTGAAGACATAATCAAGTTTGTGAAGACGCAAAGGCTCAAATGTCTGAGGCACACAGAAAGAGCTAACCCAGACCCTACGCTAAAGCGAATACCTAGATGGAAACTAACAATAAAGAAACCAAAGGGGAGACCCAAAACAAGATGGAGAGATCAAGTCTTAGGAGACATAAAAAAGCTGAGAATCTACAATTGACTGCATCTACACACGCTGCTATAATAATAAAAAAAACAACAGCGGACTGTTTTTCCGCAATAAATGAATCAGAGAGCCCAAAAGGGCTGCAAACACTCCGCCAGGAGTGAATAAGCCATGATGATGATGATAAAAACGTTACATGTGTGTAGTTTTTGTCTTCGTAAAACCATAGTTGTTGTTAATCTATAACTTTTTTTGCTCTTGTATGTTTAATTTTTTTTATTACTTTTTCTGCAATCATCTGCCGTCCGTGAAAAACGTCTCTATTGTTACGAAAGATTTATCCCACATAGGAAAAGTTCATTGGCGAAAAAGAAGAAGTAGTTCGAGAACATTGAAGATGACATCGACAATTCTTGAAATGTCTAGTGAAGTATGGTTTAAAGTTGTCAGTTAGTTAAAAGTTTGTAATATTGTTGGTGTTGAATAAAGTTAATTTTCAAGAAGTGTAACACTATATTAGTTATGTTAGGTTTGAATTTATTTTTGAATTTAAGATTGGTCTTAACCCAGAGATTTTCTAAACGCGTCCCTTTTTCCAGCTGCCATAGAAGGTTTCCACATGGGAGAAAGCAAACTGGATAAGCAAACATCGTTGCGTGTTGGAAAGACCGACGGTGGCTGGCTCGCCGGCTGGTTAGCTGCACTAACGTCGGCCCCGATAAACTTTACGGTTCTAGGGCCGAGATAGAATACTACCGTCTGGGGAATTTTAAGTGACCGTCTGAAAGATGACCGCCGAGTGTAAATATGGCCGCTTGAGGTGATCAACGTTGATGAGGTGATTCCGATAACGAGCCCCGATTGTTTTCTGCTTCTTCGAGATATGCTACACTCGACTAGTCAGTCGTATGGGTTTCGACGGTGATTTGTTGGGGCTATTTCGCTCTAGGAAATATTATGGTCAATCCAATAATGTTACGCTCGAGAGACATTCGGCCTACAAAATGGTGTAAGAGGTTAAAAAACTACGGTGATATCTTTTTTGGTTTATAGGGCAATCTGGGTAGTTTTTCTTTAGAAGAAAATAGTTATTTATAAAGGTTATTACCTATGTAAATCAGTATACTCTAGAAAATCAGATCCTTTATACATGCATCTAAGGATAATCGCTCTAGAAAGTGTTTTATGTTGGCATAGGTCTAGTATGACAACAATAACTTAGCAATTGGAACAGATATTTGGACATTAGCCAAATTTTTTATTAAAATAGAATAAAATAGAAATATCCTTATTTACAAGAATCGATTTACAAAAAAATACGTTATTTAAATGACACCGCATAAAGTGATGAAAATAATGAATCCAGAACGCTTGCTCACAAACAGCATAAAGAGAGGAAAAACAGACTACTTCGGCCATATAACTAGAGGACCCAAATACTATCTATTTAGCCTCATAACACAAGGAAAAGTGAAGGGAAGAAGATGGATTTGCCAAATAAACTTTTTTGGTTGCATAATATTAGAGAATGGTGTGGTACTATAGTAAAAGAACTATTTTGCGCAGCAGCCGATAGAGAACGGTTTCAAGAAATTGTAAACAAAATGGTTGCGAACGTCTAAATACGGACACGGCACCTAAACAAGAAAAAGAATAAATTGAATTTGTATCAAAGAATTTAAAAGTATAAGAAAATATATACAGGGAATGCGAAAGAAACCTGGGCGACATTATTTGAAATTGAAACGAAATTGAAACGCGTTTTGGTCTTATGCTAATGTTTGTTTTTACTAACTGTCCCTGAATTATTTAGAGCAAGAGAAAATATAATACCAATAGCCATATTAGTCGCTAATAGTCTGAGCAAATCTTAAGAAGTAGAAATCTTCTTTATCATTCTATTACATAATTCTTAATTATAAGAAAGGTAGCAAGGAGGATATCAAAAACTACAGACCTCTTTTTCTTGCGGCATAGTGTCGTACAACAGGCCCAAACTAAATATTTTCCGACAAGCAAAACAGATGAAAAACTAAGTCAACCCACGAAAACCTTATAGAACTAAGGAGACAAATGAAAGGAGATAACACTACAAGCAAAGAAGCGATAAATCAAATAAATAAGACGATCACAAAGACAATAGGAAAAGATATAAGAAACTACAATGTAGAAAAAACAAAACAGGCAATAGAGCAAAATAAGAACATGAAAGTTTTAAAGAGGAGCGTACAAAAGGGGAAACTATAAATTAACAAACTGAGAAACAGAACTGGAGAAGAAACAACGAACAGAGATGAAATATTAAGAATAGTCAAAGAATTCTACACTGAGATATATAGATCAAGAAAAAACGATAACAATACGGGACCTCCAAGTACACTAAAAACTGGAGTATTAATCCAAGGATCAGATTTAATGATATTAAAATAAGAAATCAAAAAAGCCCTGAAGAAAATAAAAATAATCGAACCCCGGGTGAAGATGGAATAGTATCAGAAGCTATAAAAATTGGAGGGGATATATTACTTGAAAAAATTACACAACTTTCAATATCTGCCTTCACAACGCCAATATTCCAACAGACTGAAACAACGCTACTATGATTCTATTACACAAAGCAGGAGACAAAGCAAATTTAGAGAAGTTGTTTACGTGAATACTAGTTAAGAGAATGGAAAGAAAATTAGAGACTTATCAACCAAGGGAACAGGCAGGATTCCGAAAAAGATGCGGAACAAATGACCATCTACAAAGTATAAAAACCCTAATAAAGAAAGCAGTGGAATACAATAAACCTCTAGTTCTAATATTTTTCGATTTTCACAAAGCCTTTGACACAGTTGAGCTAGGTAAAATATTACAGGCGCTTAAAGAATGCAGGCTAGATTATAGATATATTAAATTAATTATAGAAAATATACCTGCAGGCAACAACCACTGTCATATTACATACTAACAGTAATCGCATAAAAATAGAACGGGGGGTTAGACAAGGAGACCCAATGTCACCTAAACTTTTGAATACGGTGCTAGAACATGCTTTTAAGAATTTGGATTGGATGACAAAGGGAATAAAAATAGATATATAGAGAATATCTAAACAACTTACGTTTCGCCGATGATATACTTATAATGGCTGAAGATCTAGGTATGGCAAAGAGAGATGGTACAGGAACTCGTTGTGGCTACAGAAAATGTAGGTTTAAATATAAATATCTCGAAAACAAAAATCATGACCAATTTGGTACCCAACCAGAACATCAGTATTGGTGGGAAAGAAATAGAACTCGTAGATAGATATAAATACCTGGGACATGAAATTATGATTGGCAGGGATAACCAGACTCATGAACTGAAGAGAAGAATCGGCCTTGGTGGAACAGCATTTGGAAAACTGAAAGAAACTTTTAAAAGTGAGCTGCCGACATGCCTAAAGAGAAAGGTAATTGATCAGTGCGTCCTCCCAGTCTGTGACGTAAGGAGCAGAAACACTTACATTAACAACAGCCGCAGCTACCAAACTGAGAGTCACGCAGAGAAGAAGGAGCGGTCCATGTTAGGAATAACTCTGCGAGACAGAATAACCAACTAAGACATCAGGAGAAGAACCGGAGTGACTGACATCATCGAGAAGATAACCAGACTAAAATGGAGATGGGCAGGACACATAGCTAGAATGACAGATGGGCGATGGACAAAGAGGTTATTGGAATGAAGGCCAAGGGAAGACAAGAGAAGCGTCGGTCGACCACATACAATATGGACTGACGATTTGAGAAGACTCAACAAAAACTGGATAAGAGCGGCGCAAGATAGACGTGGTTGAAACACGAGGAAGAGGCTACGTTAGCAGTGACTCTTGAGGCTAGATGATGATGATGAGTGTCGTAGCGCGACCACTCATGTGATCTATAAAAGCGCGCCCACCCGAGGGTTAAATTAAAATTTAATTCGTTGTAAGAGTATAGGAAAAATTATATAAAAATAATGTGAATTTTTTTTTATAAGGATGGCATATAAATATATCTTTTCCGTTTAAGGCATTTTTAAGTAAAACTTACCCTATAAATAGTCTCTTCAAAGGTATTGGGAGTGCCGCCGTTAAGTTGTAAATTCCTAAGCCTATCGTAGTCTCGCGGATCCACCATGGACCGGAGCACTGCATGTTGACCCAGATCCGTTAGACCCAAACCGCTCTGGAGGACGCTGTCCGGCGTGTCGACCTGAAACAATACAGACGCATTAAAATGAATATTTATGATTGGTAACGAAGCGCACATTCCAGGTCTAGACTTTTCGTGATTTTCATGGAAATTTGCCTAAATAAATAGTTTCTTTTTGTCTTTGTCGCATAACGAATCAGATAATTTCAGTTTTGTTAATGGTCAAGGGCAATTATAAAAATAAAAACGTTGGTTTTAAAAATACAGTTGGTGGAATTTATAAAACTGACTGTACGGGGTGTTTACTCATTCTTTTTGTAGGCTATATTACCACACTTACACCGATAACTATTGTTGTATTGCAAATTTAGTTATATATTCATTATTACTGAATAATAAAATTGAGGGGCATAAGAAATGTGAAGTATATATTGTATAGTGATAGATTGAGAATCATATTTACAGTTAACTTTAGAGTCATACGTTACTACACCCTATCAGGTAATAATATGACAGCAAATTTACGTTATCAGGATGTTTGCAAGGATTTTGTAGGTGGTGTTTAGGAGTTTTATTCCCCTGCAGCTAACACATTGCTTTTTTTGTGCATTGGTACAATAACTCCTTCTTTTCATTCATCTGGCATTGTTTCTTCTTGCCAAATGTCTTGAATTAGCTTGTATATCGAACTGTACAACGCTTTTCCTCCATGTTTTAAGCACGCTGCGGGTATACCACCGCTACCTGGTGTCTTATTATTTTTAAGTTTTTTAATTGCCTGTATTACTTCTTCATATGTCGGGTATTGGTCTTCTATTTCAGCTATATGTACCTCTATGTTTGATGTATTTCTGTTAGATTGGTCATTCAATAGTTAATGGAAGTATTCCTTCCAGGTTTTTAGGATTTCCTTGTCATCAGCGATAAGCTGTCCACTGTCGTTTTGAAGAAAGTTTTCTGTTCTTGCTTGGTGCCCGGTCTTGATATTTGAAACTCCTTTGAAGAACTGTCTCGCTTGTTTGTTCTTTCTTTTTTCTTCTATATCTCTGATTATGTGTTTCTGATACTCTCTCTTCTTCCTTTTCATTAGTTTTCTTGTCTCTGTTCTTCTTTCTCTATACATTTAATTGTTGTTGTGCGAGGGGTTTTGTAGCATGTTCTTTCTAGTCATATTTCTTGCTGTTATGGACTTCAGGCAATTATCATCGAACCATTTTTTTGTTGTTTTCTTTTTGTGTCCTACTATTTCATCTGATACGCTTCTCAGAGCTAATTTGATATTTTTCCAAGCTGAGTCTATGTTGTTATAGTCTTCTGTCTGTGTAAGAGCGATTTTTATAGCCTTTTGAAATTTCTGTTCTGTCTCCTTATTACATAGAACTTCGGTATTCCATAATTGTGTTTATGTATTCTTGTGTGTTGTTTTGGACCCTATTGTTGTATTTATCTTCGCTTTTACAAGAAAATGATTCGTGTCTCCATCAGCTCCTCTTAGGCTTCTTAGCAAACATGCTGCTAGAAAAAAAACATACATAGAAGAAATCGTTGGAGATTATCAATGCGGATTTAGACCGGGCCGCTCTACTATTGACTAGATATTTACAATAAAACAGATAATGGAAAAATGCTGTGAGTTTGATCGTGAGCTTCATCAGATGTTCATAGATTTTAAACAAGCATTGGATAGAGTATGTAGGAACTTGGCTTTCCAACAAAACTAGTCAGGTTAATGCGGATGTCTATGGAACAGTTACGATGTAAGGTGGGACTTGGATAACAATACTCGGAGACATTTAAAATAAACAATGGAATAAAACAGGGAGATGAACTTTCACCACAATTCTTCAACTTAGCTCTGGAGTAAAAAATTCTGGAGAATTTTTTACTAAGCAAACTCCAATTATTTGAAACACCCTGTATAACTTGATCCAAATTACACAGCAGTATATCTCACGTATTAACTAGTAACTCACAAAAAAAGTGATTAACTCACAACATTACATCTTATAATAGCCTCTATTTTTTTATAAAATGTGCAGGGTCAGAACATATCAGCCCAAATATTTGTATATTGTTGATTTCCAAGCTTGGACAAAACTCTCTCGTTTCCATCCAATCATTGTGAGGATCAATATAAACTGATCGATGTTTATTTCATTCTAGATAAATCTAAAATAAAAAAAAAATTTGAGCTATTAATTTCCTTACGAAAATTAATTATTGAGACCTTAGCAATGTATATTCGTTATTCATTAATTTTTATCAATTCGCCGATCACTGTGTATGACAAGGCATAAAATCAAAATAACCCCATTTGTACGAATTATCGGTGAATATGCCAACAGCCTCAATGATATTTATGAGCCACTTTTAAGTCTCGTGCAGAACTGCTAACTGACTGATGAATTTATTGTTCGTATTATTTGGGTCACAGGATATGACCATTGTCTTTTATCTGAGAGGTGAATTTAGGGAATGAAATGAACGCAAAAATGGTAAATGGGCTGTGAACCGTAGTAGGTTCATTAAATCCATCAGATGTTTCGTGGAGAGAGGTCGTATTAAAATAAGAAAGAGGGCTTTTAATTTATACTACTTTGCATTTTTTTGTTTCTGGAGGTTAATGGTGTTATGGTTTAGGCGCAGGTATTGTAAGAGTCCAGGAAGGGGCTTAAACTTCTTTCGTTGGCTTTAGTATTTTCTCTGCTCTTATAAAATAAGATATATCTAATGAAATTTTAATCACTGGCACCAAAAAATGGATCACTTATATTTTAAAATACAAACTTAATATTATAATTCTCTTTAAACTTTTATTATTATAATAACGTAAATACAAACGAAATAAACTGTTTTAAGTAATTTCTAATAAAAATCTAACGTTTGAACAAAGAACTGTTTGAGTAGATAACCATTTAAAAATTAGGGAACTTCTTTATAATGGACACCAAAGGGGAAAATAATCGTCCGATGTGTAGAGTTGTCCATTCTCTAGAGTTATCGCTTAATTAATTGAAATAAAAAAGAAGTTTCGACTAGCTTGATCATTAATTCTACATTTTCGTATATATTTGCAAAAGCATATACACAAATAAAAGAAAATACTAACGTACTTCTTACAAAAATCATCAATTTTGGTTTGTTTTTGTTTTGAACATTATTTTTCACAAAATCTGCATCAAAGCATCATTTAAATTACTTAGAGTTGTAGTAAGTTCTAGTTTATCGTCACTCTCATTGTCGGAAACATTGGACACCTGTTCGTTTTATTTAAAATCAATAACACAACTAGCTAAGTTTACTTTAGGATTTTTCGTCCACATTTTTACAACTCCATAACTTTCGCAAAAGCTTGACAATGGAAAATCATCTTAAATTTGGTATCTCTAAATTTTCCACAATTATTTTTCCATCACTATCGCTTTTTTTTAAATCGCACCTAATAAAACTCTTTTTAATTGTTTTGGTTAAAACGTCTCTACATGCTGCCACAATCTAAATTAAGACGTTAGCAATAGTTTTGGACTTCTACAGGTCAGCCGTTGATAAAGAACATTCTATAGATTATAACATTCTTCTCATCAAAAAACTTTCCATACAAGGGTTTAAAGTTTTTAATTATTCCTTCGTCTAACGGTTCACAATATGCTGTAGTATTAAGTGGTAAAAATATTAGCGATATGTTAGATAACTGAATATCCAGATGGGATGTTGAGTTGTCTAGGAATAACAGAATTTTTCTTGTTTGACGTTTTTCTGTCAAATTTGTGCAAATCTGTCATGATATTTCTGGTTTTCCGGGTCTTCATGTTTGTACTACCAGTCAACTTCGAGATTATCAACATAAAAATTTATAAAACATCGAGGATTTTTACTTTGATTAATTCACAAAGCTTTTTCTTTTTCCCCATATAAATTTGCACACAATAATACGGTCAGCCTTTCCTTAGCAGATTTACTACCAGTGTATTTTTTATTATGAAATGTAAGTTTTACTTAGTAAGACTCGATAATACAGACCAGTCTCGTCAGTTTTATAAATATCTTTAGGTAAATAGCCACTTAATAAATTTGACAGATTTCTTTGCCACTCTGAAACGTCGTCACGGTCAACATTTGCAGTTTTTCCAGAAATTGCTTTAAAATTAATGTTATGTCTTAAGCAAAACTTGTCAAGCCAACTATTGGATGCTTTAAAATTAAAATTGAGTTCTTTCGCCGCCTCGAAAGCTCTTTTATTGTCCGTTTATGTACTAACTTCTTACTGCTCACTTACAAAACCAATTGTAAACTACCATATCGAAGGTAATACCTTGTTTTAGTTCTCTTTTTTTTTGTTGAAAATTTCCACTTTCATTATAACACTTTTTTAATACTGTTCTGAAGCTATTTTCTTGTAGCATTTTAAAGTTATTACTATTTAAATGAGAATAAGCCACAATTAAAGGATAAAATACGTTTATTGACGATTCAATTTCCACTTCGAAAATTGTTCTCGAATTTTTTCGATTTCCGAAGTGGAAATTAAAACGTCCATAAACGTATTTTACCTTTAATTGTGGCTTATTCCCATTTAAATAGTAACGCTTTTTTAAATCGGCTTTTTCCTTCAAAATGTCACTACCTTTGGTTTTTTATTTTTAAAACTTTTCAACCAAAACTCAAACACTATAATTACTTTTTTCAAATGCGTCTATTAACGATATTTTTTCTTACAAACTTAAAAACTTTCTTTTAGTTGAAGACATTGTTACTCTTGGATCAGAATATCGCAACTAAATTAGAAATGTATACAAAGGATAAATAAATTCTAAAATGGGTTTTTCCAAATCAAACGTTGTACCTTAAATTACCTAGATTTATGAACTAGAAAATTATGGTCATGATAAACAATATCGCTGTTGTAGATAAATTTGTGTATCTGGTCTGATTAATAACCAACAAAGGAGGCTGTACTGAAGAAATAAAGCGGCGATCAGCAATCGCAAAAAGCGCTATCGCACAATTAACAATAATTGCAAAAAAACCATGAAATAACTACCGATACAAAAATGAGACTAGTAAGAAGTCTAGTTTTTCCAGTTTTTACTTATGCATCGGAATGCTGGACCCTTACTGAGAAAGACAAAAAGAATATAGATGTATTTGAGATGTACTGCTGGAGACGAATGCTAAGAATACCATGGGTGGCCCGAAGAACAAATGAATCCATACTGGACCAGCTAAACATAAAGAAAAGACTAAGAACACAAATATCAGAACAAATAATAAGCTATTTTGGACATGTGCTTCGAAGACATGGTCTTGAAAAACTTACCATTCAGGGAAAAGTAGAAGGCAAAAGAAATAGAGGTAGGTCTCCCACACAATACACGGACCATATTGTTGCTACCATTGGAGCTCCATTGTGAGAATGTGCTAGAATGGCAGAAGATAGAAAAACGTGGAGGAACATTGGGAAGTTTTGCTAATAACTTCATGATATCACGAGATCTGCATCAGGTTAACGACTAAGAAGAAGAAGAATAAGTACCTACTTACATAACTAGTTTAATAACTACAACATTTATTTAGAATTCCTAAGCCCCAATTTTAATCTTTTAATCCCCTTTACTTGGCTGTCCGTGGTTGGCAGGCAAAACTATAATAATTTCTTAAAAAAACTGGAGGTAAATTTTGTCCGGAGCCGTTGTTAGGAGGGTCCGTTGTTTGGAGGTATTTTCCCATTTTCCCATATATGAAATGTTCATCATCATCATCATCATCTTGGTGCTACAGCCCTTAGAGGGCCTCGACCTTCTCAAGCTTTCTACGCCATTCTGTTCTGTCCCTTGCTTGAATTTTCCAGTTGCCGACTCCGATCTTCTCCGCATCTTGTGTTACCCCATCCATCCACCTCAGCTTTGGTCTACCCCGTCGTCTCATTTCCACAGGTTGCGCTGTTAGAATCTTTTTTATCATGTTCGATTCAGAGGCCCGGGCTACATGTCCTGCCCACTGCAGGCGGTTTCGCTTAATTATAGTGGTAATATCTTTACCACCAAACGTATGCTTGTAGATATTCTGCAGTTCGAAGTTATATCTACGCCTCCATATTCCGTTCTCACAGACCGCTCCAAATATCTTGCGTAGCACCTTTCTTTCAAAAATGGATAGAGCGGATTCATCTGTTTTCGTTAGCGTCCATGCCTCTGATCCGTATGTGAGAACGGGGACTATCAGTGTTCTATACAGCCTTATACCGAGTTTTTTGAGAAAGACGTTTGTTAGCTAAGTACTTTGATAGACCATAATAACACATGTTTGCAATTATTATTCGCCTTTTTATTTCCTCAGATGTATTGTTATTGGGGTTAACCGATGTCCCTAGATATATGAACTCATTGACTGCTTCGAAGTTTTGGTCATTGATGATTAAATTTGTGTCAACGTTTCCAGCTCTTGTGTTTGTGTTAGTCGCCATGAATTTGGTTTTATTTTGATTTATATGTAACCCCATTCGTTCTGCTGCTGCTACTAGCTCGGTTAGGATTTCCGCAGTTCTCGCCCTAGTTCTTGTTATAATGTCCACGTCGTCTGCATATGCTAGAATTTGGACTGATCTATTAAATATTGTTCCTCTGCTATCTAAATTAGCGTCTCGTACAACTTTTTCTAAGGCGACATTAAAAAGCTGACACGCCAGCGCATCTCCCTGCCTTAACCCCCTATGTATTTGAAATGGGGTTGATGAGTCGTTTTGAATTTTTACTGCTGATAGCATCTTCGTCATTGTCACTTTTATCAAACATATGAGTTTTTTTGGAATTCCTAACTCATTCATAGCGTTGTAAAGATTTGGTCTTAAGACACTGTCATATGCCGCTTTAAAATCGACAAAAATATGATACATATCTATGTTAAACTCTTGCGCTTTTTTGAGGATCTGTCGTAGTGTAAAGATCTGGTTAATGGTTGGACGTCCAGGCCTGAATCCTTCCTGATATTGCCCTAGAAACATTTCAGTATAAGGCTTTAATCTCTCGTGCAAAATATTTGATAATATCTTGTATGCTGTATTAGGAGAGTTATTCCGCGGTAATTATTGCATTCCAGTTGGTTTCCCTTTTTGTGTAACGGGCAAATTAAGCCTAAGCTCCATTCTTCTGGCATTTGCTCCTCAGACCAAATTCTACAGACAATTTCTCGCATCACCTTGGTGAGCTGCTCTCCACCGTGCTTAAATAACTCTGCTGGGATTAAATATAAAATGTTCAGTGACCTAAAAGCTGTCTATTCAGTAGCGGTTTAATTTGTAGAGTGGTGTTTGTTAACAGAAGTTACAGAAGAAAATATTTTTAGAATAGTTTTAAATCCTCACATCAGACCGATATCGACGCCCATGTGTTTCTTAAAAATATTTTTTGTGGGAAAGATCCCCAACAAAGGAGGTGTTTTAGTACTTTCTGGATAAAAGAAAGTTTACGGTCAATTTGTTCGCAGCTATTATATTCATTCGGTTGTAGGTAATATACAGCAACATAAAAAGTTCGTAGCGTAAATCACAATTTAGACGTTTTTGGGTTGTATGGAATAATATTATTATTTTCGGGATAATATAAAATTCTGCAAGATATCCAGTGCTTTTTAGGGATATAAAAAATACTATTAAGAAAAATATTCAGGAATTAAAATCGAAGAGAAATGAGCAACAATAGGTTGAAGATAATCTCAGGTGCTTATTATACTTTAGAAATATGAATTTCTATAATTTATTTAATTGTATAGGATATTATACATTGCTCAACAATTAATAAGGATCATAATTGTTAATTTAAATATTTTAAAAGCTTTTTGATGTCGTAGTATTTTTTTAGTTGGTTATAGTTAGAAAATGTACATATTTTTGGAAACAAATTAATCAAAAGCAAAAATAAAACATTTTAACAAGAAAAACAATTTTATTGAATAAAATTGTATTCTACAAAAATTTAAAATAACGAGATAATTGGACTACAAAACTTAAAAAAAAATTTAATTGTTTGTTAGACCTACTATTGAACGAATTAAACTTTGTAGTTTATTAGGCATATTCTCAATTAATGAATTCAAAAAATTTTAATCCATATATAACAGAAAGACAATATTAGATTTAATTTCAATGGAGGGTACCAGCGAGCCGCTTATTGGCACCGTGCAAGTTCGGAACAGCGACACCTGGTGTCGTAAATCAGCAAAATTTACTGCGCTTTCATGTTAGATTGAGGTTACCGGATAACTGTCAAGGGCGTAGCCCTAAAAAAGAATAAGAAGAAAAAGTAAGATTGAGGTTATGTCGGTATGTTATTAAAAGGTAAACGTTGTATGTAGTGTAAATACAAATAAATATAATATTAAATTACAGCATTACTGTTAATATGGATGCAATAATAAAAACTGGATTTGAGAAAGTAAATCACCAAATAACTTTTCAACCAAGATCTGAGTCAAAGGGAAAAGCTTTAGTAGTGGCAAATATTAAGAATGGAAGAATTATGTGGAAGAATTAAGGAAAATAAATTAATATAAATAATGCTAATGCATAAATTAGCAGGTTAATCCCATGATATCATCATATTGGTTTGAACAATTAACTCTTTCCCTGTAAACTTTTGGACAGCGAATATATCTTAATGAATCTTCAGAAAAACTTGAACTTGATGCATTTTTGTAAACTTAAAAAAAATAAAATTTAAACATTAAACTTGATTTTTGAGTTAAAGTGAACTCTAAGTGAGTGTTATGAAATTAAAATTTACACTTAAAAGTGAACTTTTATTTATTATTTATTTCAAACTAACTTTAAAATCGGGAGCAAGAATAATGGAGCACTTTTCTCTTTGTAGTAATTTGTGCTTCGAAGTTGGAAACGAATAAAACTTAAATTGACAATTTTTTGTTGTACTTTTACAATTTATAACAGAGCATTTCCTAAATCCCATTTTCTTCAGTGACAGAATGTATAAATAAACAAACGAATATGAAATATGACAATTGACAATATGAATTTATGAAATCTATGAAATTTGCAGTAAAAAATGCAAGATTTCTCCGCTACTCGCGCACGATCGTTTCTCGTATCACATCCAAGTACTTGCACGTCGCCAATACGTATTTCAACCTTATAAGGTATCCCGTCATGGGACAATAATTATAAAAATAATTATTTACAAACGTTACAACGCCATCTAACAACAACACTAGAAATCCTAAGATTTCCTACTTGGCGAAATTACATTCAAATTTTTACCACTGTACTTTCTATAACTTGCAACGCAGACAGATTGATAAATTAGTCGACAAGGAAATCAATAATTTGCATTCCACATGTCGTTTAATTCTTAGTGAATTTTTATTAATATTATATTATAAGGACAGAACTTTCTCAGATTGCACCCGAAAATGGTCCAATAATTGGTTTTACCATCATATATGTATATATCTCACTAGTGATCGAACCATGTGTCAGAACCATCAAGTCGGTGCAGACATCAAAACTAATACCACCCCAAACGCAAATCGAGCCTCCCCAAAAGCAGTTGTAGGTACCCTATAATGTTTATCCTTTCTCCTAGTTTTCTCCAAACCAACATACTACCATCGAAATTGTTTATATGAAATCTAGATTAATCTGTAAATAAACAGTTTTTCTATTCGTTGATTGTCGAGTTGCGATGTTCTTCAGCCCATAATCTTCTCAATATGCGATGTTTGCTCTTTAGTATCAAATGAGAGGAACGTCTTTTGGCTCTAAAACTAATCATATGGAACATTCTTCTAATGGTTTGGTTTGAAATTATTCCCCCAGTGGTATTACTAAATGTTCTATTGATGCTAAAAGCAGTATATGTTGGGTTTCGTCTAGCATAATTTGTCTATATCGGTCATCAACAGGGTTGGTATTCCATTGTCAAACTTCACCACATAAGGCGATACCACTTGTGACATAACAATTCCAAGCTTTATTTTTTAGAACAATTTGTGAGTGCCCAAACGCCACTTCACCTTACGTTAACCCTTTTTTGTCTGAATCCTTCTTTGTCCAAATCCAAACTGTGTTATTATTAAACGAAAATGGATATCGAAAAAACGGATGACCACAATAACAATTACTTATTTTATTTTGTTTAAAATTGACAACAAATCTCGGGGTATTACTATTACATTACAAAATAAGTATTTATCAGGACCCAAAAAACTTTTTATATGCAAAACGAAAATATATTACAGAAAATTATAAACATTGCAATTATGAATTTACTTTATTTAATAATGAGTTTACAATTATTAAAACATTTTCTTTAACATTTAGTTTTGCAGATAAACAAATGTTTTTTCCGCAAATCGCCAGGAAATTTTGACATTCCTGTCAAAATTTCTTGAAAAAAAGTCAGGACTTCCTTACTGTAAGGAAATGTCATTTCCTTACTATAAGGAAATGATATTTCCGTACAGTTGTTAGTGTTCTACATAAATGATAGAAAACACATTGCTTATAAGGAATTAATTTATATTTTGAAAACATCAAGTCATTGCTGAATACATGTTTAAGATCAATTTGTTATATTTACAGTAATTTGACAGTTAGTACAATTATTGAACATTGGAGGAACACTCTTAGAACTATGAGAAACATTTTGGACAACATGCAGGGTGGAAGTGTCATTTTGTTGAATATTTTGTACTGTGAAAATTTTATTTGCCACCTCAACCTTATTGTTAAGCGATTCTTCGATACATCCTTCAGCAACGTTTGATGACTTCCATCCGCCATGCCTCTTTAAACTAGTTATGTCGGCACCAGAGTCAACCGATATTGTTGCAGAAGACCGACGAAAGCAGTGACCAGTATATTCTGTCGGATTTACCAAGTTCAAATAAGTAGCAATGATTTTGGGCATTTTTCTAAATTGATGAATTCCTACCACTTGTCTACAACCCTTTCCGCTTTGATATTTAAAGAAAAATCGGTCACTGTTCATATTTTCTGGTCTTAACGAAACATACTTTCGATAAACATTCAAGTAGATCTGATTAATTACAAATGATCTTGGTTTATTGGTTTTCGAATCAGGTATGCTGATTAAAAGCTTAGATTCTAAGTCTTCTATATCGTGTACAGTCATTCGGACTAACTCATCCATTCGACAGGTCCCAGAAATACTAAATATTACAGCCACCTAAAAAATAAATAAAGCTATAATCTAAATAGAAATTAAAACCTTGTAAATTACCTTAATCATTAAATTTTCTTTATCTGGAGCTTCCTGGATAAATTTTTCAATTTCTTCCTTCGTTAAAATCTTAGATTTCTTTGCCCTATAACCTTGAGCTTGCCGTTTCAATAAAGAACGAAGTTTTGAGTATGTAGATATATCTACATTGTGTTTAAGTGCAAGGGTTGACTTCAGCATTGAATAATTGGCCCATAATGTTGAAGATTTCATCTTTAAACAAAGGTCTAGGAAGTATGCCATTACAACATTTTCTGAGAAAGAACTCGTATTTTTACTCATGCGATAATCCATAAAACGTCTGTATGCATTTTCGTACTTTTCTCTTGATTTCTTTGGCAATAATTTTAATGAAGCAGTATTCACTGCCTCAACCAGCTCTGGAGGAGTCCCAGGAATGGAAATTTCATCATCACTTATCATTTTACTTTCGAGAACACCAGCAATTAAATTTATAAGCGTCAAGTTTGACAATTCAACCTCAATACGTTTCCATAGGAACCCAATGAATTTCAAAGCACCATTTATTTGGGAATAAAATTATCGCGTTTTTTTTTAAATCAATCAATATCTGTCGAATTTTAAACGATTTGCGGAAAAATAGTATGTTTACCTCGTAGGAAAAGCCACATTCCTGAACTCTGTGTTGCTAAGTCTCGGCTTGCGCCTCGACTTAGCAATCTTCACAGTCGTCCAGGAATGTTAAGCTTTTCCTACCCGGTAAACAATGCACTATTGGTTTATTTTTGGAAAAGGAGAAGGAGGGATCAAAGTGAAGGAAGCCAGATTTTGCCCGCGAAAAGGATGTTAACTGTGATTCGAACGTCGGAAAAAGCTAGTTGTTTTTGTTCCATATCTTCTTTCAGTTCTTTCAAATCATAATTTTTTTGATTCTGTTTTAATAAATGATTTAATAGTTTCGTGTCATAAAATTATTCGGTTTAATTTATTTTCTTATTAAAAAAATCCACAAGGAAAAATTCCTGTAGCTGGCTGTATACCACGTATAACAAAAAGAGGATAATCTTTGTAAATGGGTATATTTATTTAAAAAACCCTTAAAAGGGCCACATCAATAAAAACAAACGTTTTCGGACCACACAGTCCATCATCAGGTTATTAAAATCGAAAATGCCTAAAAATAAGTATAAACCATTTAGTTAAAACAAACGAGATTGTGAAATTTTGACTATGGTAGAGAAGCAAAAGATGGTTATACTTACTAGGTCACAATGCCTGAGCCACCAAAATATTAGGGTAAAAACCCTTTAAATTACATTTAGTTATGAAATATTGTACATTGTGTTATAAAATAACTGTGATGTTCAGTATTAAATTAAATTTGACTGTAGGTAACACATGGCTCAATTGGGTTCCAGAGCCGGTGAGAGGGGACCTCTGCACTCGGAAAACAACGTGGAACTGATTGACAAGATACTTTTGAAGGATGAAGATAACAGAATGTCAATGTAACAAAAACTATAATAGTTGTACATAGTATTACTACAGCCAAAAGATTCAACAAGTTTTGATGATTTTAAAAAATAACAACAATCTAGGTGTTGGGATTTAAAAACTTTTTATTTATTAATTTAGGGTATAAAAGATGTCAAATCAATGATGGTTTTATAGTCATGATTAATAGAATGACCTGTGCCTTAGGCAACTTATGTTGCTTTTCGTCGTATGGAATGTGGTCTAAAGTGTATTTAATTTTGGGTTAGCTTATATTTATGAAATTTATCCTTTTATGTTTAACACATGTAGGACAAGGTAAAAATTAAATAACAAATATTTGAAGCTTATATCAGACCTCATATTTAAATGACTTTATTTAAGAATGCTCCTATGGTGAAAAATTAATAAAATTAAGTTTAGTAAGATGGAAATCTACAGGCTGAAGAAATTGAAGTAGTAACATATGTGATTGAATTTAAGATTGAAGAGACTGGGTTCCTCAGAGACTAATGAGAATAAAAGTAAAAGAAATGACTGAAGAAAAGGAAGGGGGGGGGGTTGAAGGAGAAAAGGAGTTGATCAACAATTAGAGATAATAGGGGTCCTTTATACTTAAAGTATCTAGCACCCTGAACAAAATCTATTTTGGTGGTATATATTTTCTTATTGTCCATCTTTCCTCAAAGGCAACTGCTTAAAGAATACTTTGAAGCTAGTTAATATAATAAACGATAAAAGGAGCCCTGGGATTAAATATTAATTAAAATTAATTTATTTAATTTTGCAAAATTTAGCCCAAGGCATATTAAATCAATTAAACATAGAAATAGTATATACCCTATATATTTATATAGGGTGTAGCAGTATTAACTATTTGGATTAATGAATCCGATTTAAATCTGGAATTCCGTTTAATTTTCTCGTTTCTTTAGAACAACTTTCCACATAAGATAAGCTCGTAGGCCTGAAAATAATCACATTATCTGCGGTTAGGATGGCATCAAAGAAGCTAGCATACGATTTAAATGTTGTTTTCCAGCTTAATCTTAATCTAAAGTTGTTGGATATTCGCAAATGTCTCCGGAAAACGGCTGCTTACGTACCTAACAGAACCTAAGGTGCGGTTATGGTGCGCGTCATTATCTTATGCAAATTGACCGCATTTACTCTAACGCATTCTCGGAGAATTTATCTTGAAAGTTGCCACCTTAACCCCTTAACATTACTTAGTCTGGGAAGTTCTGGGCGGGCGGGAAATAAATGGTAATGTACCGTTATTTGCAGCGTTTGAATAACTTTCGCTGGATCCCTTTACGGGACTGCTCAAGTCGATATAAATCAGCGGCATATGGACCGCAAGAGGATTTATTTTGTGTTTAGTATTTCAGATAAACTAAATTGTAAACTATGGGCCTTTAAGTAATTTATTAGTTAATTTCTATTTTCAATATTTTAATAGATCCTATTTGCTTGCAGGGCAGCAGAAAAGTTTGCAATAGTTGTGCTGTAATGGGGGTCTAACTTTATAATTAATAGTAATTATTGAAAATCGGTATGTTTACTTCTTCCCTGTATTAACAAATAAATTTTCAGAATAGTAGCTTCAGTATTTTGTTCAATGCGTAAAAATATAAAAGTATGCATCCAAAATAAAAAGAATGTTTCTATATACATTGTTTCAAATGTTTCTACTGTAGACACATGTTTTGGGTTAAGAGTTAATAAAACATTTAATTCCACTTTACTCTATTCTACATATCTTCGCCGAAAAACCAAAACCGCCTTAAGTGACATTTTTCCTCAAATGTACTTTAAGGTTTCTTGTAAATGGAACCTTCTAAACATCATACAGGAATAACAGCACAAAGAAGCATGCCCGTCAAAAATCCCTAATTTAAAGAAACCCAAAAGGCCTTAAATAAGCTGAAAAATCACAAAGCGCCGGGTACGAATGAGATACCAGCAAAACTTCTGAAATATGGGGAAGGCGCACTATATCGCCAAATCCAGCAGCTAATAACGCACATATGGTTAGAAGAAAGGATACAAGCACGATGAAAGGAAAACATAATAGTGCCCATACACAAAAAAGAGGACAAATCAAAATGTGCGAATTATAAAGGAATTTCACCCCTAAACATGGCATATAAAACGCTCTCAAACATCATTCTTAGTAGACTAATCCCTTATGCTGAAAATGTGCTAGGCGAATATCAAGCCGGTTTTAGGGCAAATAGATCAACTATTCACGCTGAGACAACTTCTAAAAAATGGATCGGAGTATAACGGACATATACACAATCTTTTCATAGACTTTCGACAGGCATATGATGCGTAGAAAGAAGCCAAGTATGGAATGCCATGGCAGAGTTTTAAATACCAAAGGAACTCACTCGTATGACCAAAGTCTATATGTAGGGTGGAATATCTAGCTGTCTGGCAGCTTTGAAATTAGCAGTGGATTCAAACAGGGTAATGCGTTATCTCCTCTACTTTTTAACCTTGTATTAGAGAAGGCCATGAGGTCAGTCGAAATAAAAGCAGAATTGCTATCGGTTTAAGGTCCCAAGCTGTTATTCGCATATGCTGATGGCATAGATCTCGTTGGAGACTCCATCTTATCCACGAAAGTCATCTTCAACAAGGTGGAAGGAGCAACAAGCAAAGTAGGTAGGTAGTAAGTAAAGATTAATGAAAAGAAGACGAAATATATGTGTATAAATAGAACGACACAAAGAGACAGAATAAGACAAAATATGACGGTCAACACCTTTAATTTCGAAAGAGTACAACGTTTTAAGTATCTGCGGGCCATAATCACAGCTGACAATGATGTTACTGAAGAAATAAAAGACAGAATCCAATCTGCAGACCGCTGTCTATTTGCACTGGATAAACTCATAAAATCAAAAAATCTTACAAGAAGTTCAAAGATCAAAATCTATAAATCCATCGTCAGACCTGTAACAACATAGCAAACAATTAAAAGCTCAGACCCTTTGAACGAAAAAAATTTTGGACCTCACCATGACATCACCACAATCCAGTATAAGATCAGAACCAATATCGAATTAAAAGCACTCCAAGGCAGGCCAAGTGCACAGATTGAAAAACGAGAAACGTAAAACTGGTATGGGAGGAGATTCCCACAGGCAAAAGACCACTGGGACATCCCAGAATGCGATGGAGAGGTAACATCCAAGCAGAATGAACATTCGATTTTACCCTAAGTTACCCTAACAAATTGGAAAAAAGTTGTACAGTCAGCCAATACCCACCCAGAGTTGTAGCACTACGTGATGATGATGCCTTTATGGTTCCTTTATATAGATACATCTCTTCTGCATCATTTGGCTTGAAAACTGTCTAATTTCGACAAACGACACGCCCTCTAGTGACGGTATTTTAATACCACCTACATATATAAAAAATACCGCCGTTCTCCTGTCAAACAGGTTTAATATTAAGGTTAAGTTGTATCGCTCCGTGTTTTGTGCCAAATTATAAGCGAAAAAGGTAAGTTTAATTAGTCAAATATATTTAACTTGGTTATTAGCTAGTTAATTAACAACATTTTAATAAAATATCCTCATAATAACAAAGTTTATTTGTAAAAATTGTACTGAAACTTAACCATAGAGTTGGGCGGTATTCTTCTTTGTAACTGACATCACATACGTATCAAAATTCAAGTAGATAAGCGGCATTTAATTTTAGTAAAATAATTATAATACAATGAAGACAAATCATAGTAGCTTAAATTTTGTTTTTATATTTATATTATATTAGTTTTTGGCATATTATTTAGAATTGTGTTCTTCTATATATATATACTGCCGTCCTTAGGAATAACACCGCATGTGCAAAAATTATGAAAATTTAGTTAGGCGCGAAAATTAGATCTAGATAGTTTATATTACATAATTACTTAAGAAAAATACAGTATTAACAATCCCAAATATATATTCTGAAAGAACTACTAAACCTAGCATATACGAAAAAATGCGTGAAACTAAGGAAGAACGCCGCAACTACAACACTGCTTAGGAAAAACCCTGCATATACTTGACGGAGCCTGCAGTTACTGTGTTTATTCTAAGTAATACACAATTGCGGTGTTTTTGCTACGTAATTGGCGCGATTTATTAATTTATTTAGTTTCTTCTCAACTTTTGTATGGTGCGGTTGTGTTAATTTGTGTCTTCAAAATTGATTAAGAAACAACGTAAATTCTTTACTGGTGAAAAGCAAGTAAGGTAAGTAGTCGAGATTAGGATAGATTACCTTACATACTTTTTTACAAGTGCGTTATAAATAAGTGAAAAAAATATAAGATGTTTTAATCAATTTCAATGAATTTATGTTTATTTTTGTAAAACAAAGTTGAAAGATGATAATTTAAATGACCAAAGTCTTTTTAACTGCATTTATGGTATTTAAAATTTGCTTGTACATATAACTAATAAAGGAAATCCTTTACAGGCAGATGTCTAACAGAAGTAAACTTTTAGTCAGCA
This sequence comes from Diabrotica balteata, assembly GCA_918026665.1. NCBI lineage: Eukaryota > Metazoa > Arthropoda > Insecta > Coleoptera > Chrysomelidae > Diabrotica > Diabrotica balteata. The sequence goes on along the minus strand of OU898281.1, from coordinate 157,562,132 downwards.
TGGCTCAAAAGGTACAAATACAACCTTGCGCTGAGCAGCCTGAACCTAACCTTACCATTTTACAAAATATTGACTGGTCTAAAAAAGAAAAGGAGAACATCTCTTGCCTCCAAAACTACTGCGATCCAAACAGAAACTTCAGTAACGATCCACTTGAAGAGCATTCCATTTTTACAAAAGATGGAATAGAGCTGAAAAATATTGATAAAGAGAATAGAAAACCATGTGTTCAAATACTTCAAGATGTTCTGTTATCTCAAGCAACAATTGGTTTAAATACGACAAATGATCTAGAATCTGTAAAAAATGTTTATGATGAGAAATTTATTAGATTAGACCAGAGTTTTATGATTAAACCGAAAGAAAATTCCAGCAATAATATTGAAATAACATATCTTAATCTGGAACCACAAGAAGTCAACTCAATTTCAAATAATACCTCCAAAACACTAGAAGGTTATAGCATAAGAGAAGTTAAGTCCATAAATATACAAGGTATATCCTTTAGTATGTTCTTATAATAACAAATTATAAAATATTATTTTATATTTTAGAAGACATTACGAATAACCAAGAAATTAATATTATACAAGAAGTACCAAAACTTGAACATGACCATGTGATAGATAATAAAGGTAAGTCAGAAAAATAATCAAAATATTTTTAAATCAAAATATTTTAATTTTTTTATATACCCCGTAACTACTGAAGGTACATTGTTTTGTTTATTTTAATAATAACAAGGGTAAAACATTTATTTTGTTTTAGCAGTTGATATAGAACACATAGAAAATAAAAACATACAAGAAGACATAATTCCGAACTCACAACAACTGCAGGATAAACCGCCTGAAGAAGTAGAAGTAGCACAAATTCAACTTGACAGCGAAGTAGCACCTTCGGAGCTAAATTCTGAAGGCAAGTAAAAAAAACTAGCAAATATTGAAATTAAACATTTTATTTTTCTAGGCTCATCCAAAGGTTACACAAAAAAAGGACAAAAAAGAAAACGGCGAAAAATTGAGGATAGTTTGGAAAAAAGAAAAGAAAGCAAGAAAATAGAAACGCAAAAAAAGCATGTAGTAAAACCACCTTGCAACATACAAAAGTGTAAGTTAAAATGTTTACAAAAAATATCGGAAGAAAGAAGAAGTGCTATTAATAGCATGTATTGGCAACTAAATTGGATTGAGAAAAAAACATTTGTCCTTAATTCCTTGTCACGAAAAGACATTAAAAGAAGAACTGTAGAA
>OU898281.1:157508379-157558379 GCA_918026665.1 Diabrotica balteata | reverse complement strand
CTTTAGGTAGTATTATAAGTGATCTTAATAAAATTTTAAAAAATAGAATAAATGAAGTTACCGATCAAAGCCCTATAAATGTCGCCGGGAAAATGGCGTTAAATGAAACAGGAACGAACTAAACCGCAAAAAGACAGCCAACCTTGAGGTCAAAAATACTTTCGACAGATCAACAAGGTGTAGGTACCAACCCAAATTTTGGGCGGTCAATTTAAGTTTAAATGAGTTTGGATGACTACCCGGTTGTAAAAGACAACACAGTGAAAAAAGTTGGTAGTGTAATAGCAACTCCCCTCACTGATCAGTCCAGATTTACAAACAGGAGATTTTTCATTCAACATCATAAGTATGTAATAACGTTAATCATTATGGCTAGTTAAACAGCCACAGGTGGTTAACGATCCATTAATTTCCAAACAGCCCAAGGTTCAATATACTTGGAACTGTGATTTGCAATGGATTCTATGAATCAATTACAATATTCGTATTATTTCAGTACAAAATTGTTAACACTAATCAAAGTAATCAGTGTATGGAAATGCAATGTAAGTTGCATATGTAATAGTAAATTAAGTAAAGAATATTAAATTATTTTATTGAGATATTTATGTATTTTATTTCTATTTTATGTATATAAATTATTTTATGAAAAATGGAAAAAGGTTCAAACAGTACACCTAATATGACATTATTGTAGTGAAAAGATCAAGTAGCCTAATTCTGCAAAATTAAAGCATGATATATTGGCTCAAGTTACTTATGTCAGTTCTCTTATTCAAAGCATTAGGGTGTTTTAATATTGAACACCTTTCTAAAAACTGTCTTTTAGCTAGATTGCGTTCAGTGGCAAGGATCTTAACTTCGTTATCCTTATATCGTTATTCGTTATATATATATTATATATATATATATATATAATATATATATATATATAATATATATATTGGATTGACGGTCGTACTCCTTTTTCCGACATATATATATATATATATATATATATATATCACAATGCATAAACTTATTTTATGTGAGTTAATTATTTCAAATAATATTGACAGGGAACGAAGATAGTCAGCAATCAGACAAAATCGAGGATTACGATGGCCTTTACTCGAATGCTGAACTAATGACAGAATTTGACGAATATCAATCAAAGTTAAAGAAAAGTCGTAAAAGTTTCAATACTAAATATCATAGAGAAAAAACTCCTAAATTACTGTTCTCATCTGGAGCTTCAACATCTGCAGATTTTTCGTTAAACAAGGGAATATTAACCATACACAATGAAGAAATCCTTACCGAAAATGCACCAACATCATTTGCAGAATTAACAATCGTTCCTTTGGTTTGAATTGAATTAAAGGAGATTCCTACAAATAGAACTAATGATCCTGAAAGGGATGGCACTAATATAGAACCAGCTAGTTCATCTTTTGAAGATGCGAAAGGGACACTTTTTGATGATGGAAATACACATACACTAAAGAAAAGAAAACTTGTCAACAAAAAGGAATGGTTAAAATCTAAAAACAAAAATTGGAGGATGCAAGGGGGAGCGTATTTGGGGTATCGAAGAACCATAGAGGAAAAAAATATATCAAGATGTTGAGAGAGGTCAACAAAAAATGGGATCAACCTTCTTTTCTCATATGTGCCGAAAATCAAAGGTTAGAGCCTGCAATGAAATTATAGAGCAATAGAGGAACGAAAAAAAAACATTTATTGTAAATACAGTTGAAAAACACACTATCAAACGACAAAGAAGCCAAGTTGATAATTCTAGACGCCACTCATTGTTACAATATTTCCTAGTCATTAATGGGACTAGACGACAAGTTTGTGTATTAAAAAATGGACTATGCGCTACTGGTTTGACTTTAAAGAAAATGTGATGATATTACTCCTGTTTCTAATGTTACTTAGTTAATATCTGCAAAGACTGCTGCAAAGCGGCACACAAAGGACAATGATTTCATTACCAAAGATGGCGTCCCATTATTGCAGACAGACAACAAACAAGGAAGTTCTTTTTCACGTGCCATCTCCGCTACGAAGGTTGGCTATCATCATGGCAATTTTGACCCTGGAGGCTGCCGCTCGGAACAATTGTATGGAAGTGCAAGCAAACCACTCCCTAAGGTTTCTCAACCATGACATTCTTCTCCTACCTATGCTGCGCCTACCTTCAATCTTTCCTTGCATAATTAGTTGTAACAGTTGATATTTATTCCCACGTGTAATATGTCCCAGGTATTGTAGTTTCCTCATTTTAACACTCAATACGACCTCCTTTTCTTTGTTCATCCTGTCTAATATAACTTGGTTAGTTATCTTATCCTTCCAGGAGATTTTTAACATTCTTCGGTACGCCCACATCTCAAATGCCTCTAGCTTACCCATACATTGCTTATTTAGTGTCCACGCCTCCACCCCATACAACAGGACCGAGAAAACATAACATTGAAGCATTCGTATTTTCAGATTTAGGCTTAGGTTACGGCTACACAACATTTGTTTCATATTGTTAAAGGCACTGCGGGCTTTCTCTATTCTTATTCTTATTTCTCTGGTGTATTCGTTTGACTCGTTAATATTTGTTCCGAGGTAATTGTAATTTTGTACTCGTTCAATGAGATTCTGTCCTACATGTAAGTTGATATTATTGATACGTTTCTTTGTAATTATCATGAATTTGGTCTTTTTTGTATTCAGTGACAGACCAAATTCTTCACTTGCTTCTACCACTTTGTTTAGTAATCTCTGTAGGTCGTCAATATTTTCTGCTATGAGCGCGGTATCATCAGCATATCGGATATTGCAAATGGGGTGACCGTTTATTTATTCCGGCTTTTTCGTTCATAAGAGCTTTTTTAATAGCTTCTTCCGCGTAGACATTGAACAAGGTTGGAGACAACACACAGCCCTGCCGAAACACATCTTTTGATCTGCATTCTATCTGATATCGAGCTGTTAATTCGTACTGTAGCTTCTTGTTTGTAGTATAGATTCCTTATCACTCGCATGTCCCTTGTATCAATATTTTTATTTTCCAGTATTTGCATCAGTGGCCTATGTTTTACTGTATCAAATGCTTTGTTATAGTCTAGAAAACACACAAATATGTCCTGATTTACGTCTAAGCATCGTTGTGTTAGAACATTAAAAGCAAACAGTGCCTCTCTAGTTCCTAGTCCGTCTCTAAAGCCAAATTGAGAGGGTCCGATGTCAACTTCCAATTTTTTATATATTCTCCGATGAATGATTTTTAAGAAGACCTTTAATATATGACACATGAGACTGATGGTGCGATGTTCCGAGCATTGTCTCGCATTAGACTTTTTGGGTATGGCTATTATTGTTGTTACTAGCCATTCATTAGGTATGATACCAGATTTGTAAATGCTGTTAAATAGTTCCACGATCTTTATTAAGTTGTTGCCTTTGATGAGTTTAATTATGTCTATTGGTAGTTCACCTGGGCCTGTAGCCTTCCCCGACCTCATTTCTTTAATCGTGTATTCCACAACAAGGAAGTACTTAGAGCCTATCTTAACATCACTTTCGCAACTGTACAGTCTTTATCTTGAAAGATTGCCACAAGAGAATTTGAAAAAAGTCAGTAGATTTGCTTTTGAATCGATTTTTAAAAAAGAAAATCAGTCACTGTGTAACCCGAGAAAAGATCAATGCAATATGAAACATTTCTGAAGCCGGGTATAATATACATATACAAAATAAAGAAACAATACGAATTGAAAGAAGAACAAGACGAAAGAGCCTTAAAAGGTGATGCACATGTGTTTATCCTAGATCTTCAAGCCACTAAATTAGCTCCGATGACCCAAGGCAGCGCATTTTATTATAAAAAAAAGTTAAAACACTCATGACGCAGTTTGTTACTGGTTCAACGAAATAGCCACATAATTAGTGTTCCCTTCATTTGCTTCGTGCATTATACATAATTTGGAAAACGCTTTGCAAGAAAAACAGTAACGAGTTATCCTTTGGTCGGATGGCTGTAACTATCAAATCAGAAATACAGTTTTATCCAACGCACGGTCACACTTCAGTAAAGAATGGTAAGTTACTATCGAGCAAAAATTTTTGACCAAGGAACATACCGGAAGGATGGAATGTAATTCTGTTCATACTGCGATGAAAGCAAAATTAAAAAATCGAGACATTTTTCTTCCTGGTCAGTATTCTGATATTAGAAAATAGACCTGACGTAAACAATTTCCATACAGAAGTTTTTTAAAGATTACTCTCAGATTTTTTTTAAATTTATGACTCCATAAGAGCAGGTGGATCTGCTGGTGATCCAACCGCAGTGGATATTAAGGCCATAAAATATAATAAACGGAGAAATAACTGCAAAAACGAATTTTGATGACTATTTTGGCTATTCTGCTTTACCAACACGACCAAAAAACAATCGTGAATGATAATTCAGTCGCAAATGCTTCCCCTTTAAACGAAGAGAATCGAAAGTTGTCCTATTCCAAATGAAACAACTTTCAAGAATTAAACATTGTTTTGACGCATGATTGTCATTCGTATTACGATCAGCTGCCACATGGTCAAAAGGATAGTTAACAAATCTTTTTCATTAAGTACGTTCTTTTCTGTTTAACAAATAAACACCTCCTTAATTTTGTAAGTTGTTTTTTATTATGTAGGACACAAAACCGCCTATCTTACTTTTCATTAAATTTATAATACAAACTACCTTATATACAAAGCCTACCCTGCCAAAATACCCTACCGATAAGTAACAAAACAAACTGCAATTCATGTAATTTCGCTTAAATAATGAATTGAATAAATTATTTAGGTCAAAATTGTGTAATTTTATTGATAACTTTTCTAATTAATTAGTTTTTACTGGCTCCTGAAAAATGTCCTTTGTGCCACTTGGGCGGTTTTGCTTCTTCAATGACGATACGCCTCAAATATCTTATTTTATTTTGCATGTGGCTCAAATAATTTGAAAGTCTTATTATATATATTATTTCAAAGTCTTATCTAAAAGTATAAATCTGAAAATATTTTAGCTGTTTAAAATTTCCCACGATCTTTCCAATGAATACAAACTCAGCCTGTTCCAATTAAACTGCCGTTTAAATTTTAAAATCAAACATACGCCTGCCTCAGGGATAATTGGTATATAAGGAAATCACTAAGGGGCTTTATCGCAGCATCCCCATCTGTCCTAATTTCAGATTCACCTAAACAATAATTTTCAATGTAGGTAGCTAAACCTGAATACACAACACAATCAATTTACCTATCTAACACCGGAGTGGAAACCAAATTAGCTCTTCGGATCCGGCATTTTCTAAGCGGCAAATTTAGATTCAATGAAATCTAGGCAACGAAGGTCACAAATTGTTTACTCCTTGATGCCAAATCCGCTTAATATTTTACATTTTTTTCTGAAAATGTAGAATGGACAGACTATATTAAGTGAGAAATACTAACGCAATAGAAAACGCTCTTGTTAAGAGAATCATTACGCCCAATATGGCCTTTAAAAAATTGTTCTGATATTTTATTTTTCTATTCGTTATCTTTATATAAATCACTCTGGTCATTGTTGATCTTTTCATGTCTGAACAACTTGGCGGATCACCATGTTTGTGATGTGATTAGAATCATGGAAGGACAAGAAATGCAATTATATAAACATACCAAAGATAGAGTCTTGCAAAAAGAACGTCGAACTTTTAAGTATAGCGTTGATGTCAAAACACCACCTAAAATATAACGGTTACAAAATTCTATAGAAATATATAACCCACAAAGTCTTTAGTAGGTTATGTTTTTTTAAAACTAACGGTTGAATTACTTGGCCACGATATTGTAGGTAATGACTTGTTTTTAATTAAAAAACCTAAGAATTTGGACTCTAGGGATAACAAAAATTCGGACTTTTTTTGTGTGTTTTTTTTTTAAATTATTTGTTTGTGTATGTGTATATTATGTATTTTGTGTTAAATATGTATTGTGTCTCAGACTTTGTATTAATCTATTGTTGGTTGTTGGCATGTTATTGTTGTTGACTTTTTCTTTTACTATTTATCACCAAAGTACACCACTGCTACATTCTGCAGATGGGTTTGCTACACATTTTTTTGTCAGTTTCTTTTATGATTATTGACGCATGTTTCCATTGTACTTGTATCCGTTATCCTAGGCATATTCGCATATCATATTTATCAGAGTCTCTGATCTTGATGTATATTTCATGCTTGTTTATCCTGGTGGTCGAGAGACACAAAGTGGTCTCTCGACCACCGACTAGATGGACCGATGATATAAAACGTGTAGCGGGAAACTGGCTACAAGCGGCCCAGAGTAGAGAACACTGGAAAGAACTGAGAGAGGCCTATGTCCAGCAGTGGACGCGATTGGCTGATTGATGATGATGAAGTGGTGAAGTACACAACGTATTTTGTAAATACAATTCTTTGATCTTTCTTGTGTGTTGTTAGGTTTGGTTTTAAAAAGGATACGCCGCAGTAAATTGGTTGTTTGGAATGTTGTTGTAATTTCATTACAGTAGGTATTTTGGGTTTATCATACAATGATTTGATAATTTTATTTTTTTATGTTATATAACAGACATAGGAACAACCATAGAAAACATAAAATATAACCTGGAAAGCTTTAAACAAGATTCGACAAAGTTCTTATATAAAATTAGAATAGCTCAGAAAATAAAAAATATAGAAACAAAGGACTTAGACCCCGAAAGTCTGTATGAGGTAATTAAAAAATATATATTCATGAAACGGCAAATGAAGCACTGAGAAAAGTTGAAAATCGGAAAAAAGGAAAACATGAATGGTTGTCAACGAAACTAGAAGAGAAAGTTCTCAAGAAAAAACAAGCATATCACATATAGCTTCAATCCAAAGATCCTCAAGACAGAGAAATATACGCTAAATGGAATAGAGAAGTTAAAAAAGACGTGGATAAGGCGAAAAATATAAACTGGGAGGCTAAGTGTGATGAACTGGACAGATTTATGGGTGGAACAAAAGTGGCGCAAGCTTGGAAAACATTAAAACAGTTTAGGAAAAATGAGAAAAATGAAGACAACATTTCTCTCATAAAGTTAAATGAATGGGAAGAATATTATACGAAACTGCTGAAAGAGGATAGAGTAAAGTACAGATGGGAAAAGATAAGGGAATTAATAGACAACAGAGACGAAAGACAGGAAATCCCTATAATAACATTATCTTAATTGACGGAAACCTTAAAAGAGGTTAAAAACGGAAAAGCCGCAGGGCCTGGAGACATTTCCATAGAGCTGGTTAAATATGGGCCGACTGCACTTTTAGAATTAATAGTAGACCTTTTCAATAAATGTATGTGTGGAGACCAGGAAATTCCTAAAGATTGGAATAAATCTTATATAAGCTCCATATATAAGAGAGGAATAAAAGAGACTGTTCCAATTAAAGAGGTATTAGTGTGACGAGCTCTGTGGGCCGGTTGTACGGCAGAATATTAAAGGGGAGGGTTGAAAGACAGATACAAGATATTGAAGAACAAAGCGGCTTTCGTAACGGGAGATCCTGCCTTGATAATATATTTATCCTACGACAAATAATTGAAAAGCGTGTCGAAAGAAGTAGAGAGACCCATTTGGTATTTATAGACCTTGAGAAAGCATATGATAGTGTCCCGTTAAAGAAAATGTTTGAGGTCCTCAAAAGGTCCGGATTGGATTCGACGTATATCCGAGCGATATATAAATTGTACGAAAATGCAGTTAGTTGTGTAAAAATTGGAACCAGAACCTCAAATGAATTTAAAGTCACTAAAGGCCTAAAGCAAGGATGCTGTTTGTCACCGACACTCTTTAAAATATACGTCCAAGAAGCATTGAGGAATTGGAGAAATAAATGTAGATTTATGGGCATCGAAGTGGGACAAGAAACTCTGTATACATTGTTGTTTGCAGATGATCAGTGGTGGTTGCAACCGATGAGGAAGATAAAAATTATATGAATCGAAAATTATTTGAAGAATATGCCAAATGGGGGCTTACTGTAAACATAAGCAAAACAGAATATTTAAAATTGGAGGAAATACCACAGATCTGAGGCTTGAAAACGCAGTCATTAAAGGCTGCAACCAGTATAAATATCTAGGAAGCATCATATCAGCAGATGTCAGAGTTAAGATAGATGTACAAAACCGAATAACCCAAGGGAAAAAATGCATCCGAATACTGAATTTATTACTGTGGTCTAATAAAATAAAGATGCATACCAAACTTCGCGTATACAGAGTAATTGTAGAACCAATTACCACATATGGTGCCGAATGTTGGACGATGACAAAGAATGAACGAGATAGAGTAGACGTTGTGGAAATGGATTATCTTAGAAGGTCATGTCGAGTATCGAGAATGGAAAGAATCAGGAATGAGGAAATACGAAACCGTACAGGAATTAGAGATACTCTTTCAGATAGAATACAAGGAAGGCAATTACAATGGTATGGTCACGTGATGAGAATGGAGGAGGAGCGGTGGCCAAAGAAAGCCTTAATGTATGTTCCGCCAGAAAGAAGGAAAAGGGGAAGACCACCAAATTCCTGGAGAAGAGAAATTACAAAAACAATGCAATCTAGAGGCTTGGAAGAGAGAGATTGGGGAGATAGGAAAAGATGGAGGCTGAAATGCGGGAAGCGGCAATCGCCGTAGGACCCCCGTTATATGATGATGATGATTTTTTTATGTTTATGTTGTGGTTTACATGGTAATTTAAATATCTGTTGTTGGTTGATTTTCTCTTAAATTTGGTAAAATATCCTTTGTTCTCTTTTACGATTATTACATCCACAAAAGGAAGCGAACTGTTGTTTTTTTTTCCATGGTGAATTTTCTAGATTCTTCTGTATTGTTGATTTGTATCAGAAATTTATTATATATTAATTTTGCTTGTAGAAATCATTACCTAGTGTAAAATAAATGTTGTTTGTGTATTATTGTTGTCAATGTATTATCCTCCTCTAATTTGCCTCTTATTATTTTTACATAGATCCGTACATCGGTAACTAGACTGGTGTTTATGTAGAACTTATCGAGGTTGATGATAAAAAAAATGCAATATTGGATGGTAAATAAAATTTTGTAAACTATTGTTTTTAATAGATATAATTTGAATAGAATTGATAATATCGATGCATTTTATTCAGTTTTTCAGATATTAATATATCATCTACCATCTCGGAAGTAATGACCACATCATATGCAAGATTAACTAGAAATTACAATCTTCTAAACCTTTAAATATATTTTTAACTATCTTGGCAACGTGTAATAGTTTATATCCCTCGCCATCTACATTGTGCATTGACGCCACGTAGGTATTCGACAAACAAGGACGTCAGGGACGCCAATGTCACGGCCTCCTTTTGTTTCAGCACGTCTCGAGTGGTACACTCATTGGCCTCTTCCTCTTTTGCTTGGCAGCCACTTCATACTGGCTGGCGGGCTCGCGGTGCGTGTTATTTACTCAGATGCCTCCGCGATTAGACCTCTCGATTTTATTATATTGGAGAAGCCACTTATACTTCCGAGCGGTGGTTTATAAATACTTCTTTTCTATGTATATTCGCACTTTACAATCGACTGCCTTTTCAGCATTTTTCTTTGAGACTTCGGTCTATTAAACACAAGTTCTAGCAGAGGGAGACAAAAACACGAAGTGATTATTAGAATTGGTAGGATTTTTGGATGATCTAATAACACTATTTAGAAATGTAAACCCTGACACCCTGAAAAATATGATCTTTAACATCTGATCATTCAGGGAAAGATCCAAGGTAATCGTGGTCCTGGTAGAAGAAGAACATCATGGCTGGAAAATCTAAGGCAATGGTATGGAAAATCAACTACATCGTTATTTAGAGCTGCTGTCAATAAAGTCACGATAGCGAATATGGTAGCCAACATGATATCCAACGATCGATTACAGTCATGGAACTAGAACAAGGAGAAGAAGAAATGTAAACGTATATAAGTATTAATGAGAACGACTTAGCAAACTTGTAAGGCAGATACTGAATATTAAACTCTCAAATAGAACAAGTAATATCTGCATTAGTAATCAAATAAAAGTACAAGCTGTTTTATCTCAACCAACAACATTTAAATGGAAAAATTGCTGGGCATAGACTTAAGTCAGAAAGAAAACATACTGAACAAATTAATTATTGAATAAAAACCATGGATATGTCAACGACAAAGGAGAGTATCACAATATAGATGGTTAGACAAAACAAGATGGTGGACCAAGATGGATGCAACTAATCCAGAAAAAAACCATGTAGAAACGAGTATTAGATCTATGTCCAAAGGTGAATGTGTATAACAAATTATGACTGACAGAATAAAATGAAATAGAATAATAATAAATTACAAATAAAAAGTCAGTAGAGAGTAAAAAAGGCTCGTGTTCCTCTTCCAGTTCAATAAGCTAAAGCTACTTAATTACACCTTCTCTCTTTCATTTTTCTATTTGGCCATGGGAGGATTCTTGAGGCTTGCATGGATAATAGTCAGCAGTATTTATGCCATGTTGCACTTTCAATATTTACCCAAGCTCATCCGCTTTTATGGAGAAATTTTTTTGTAATGAGCATATCAAATTTTAAAACTGTAGTTTTTCGTCTGTTTAAATAGCTAAATTTTGCACAATCAGAGATTTCTCAATCTGCTGATTAGTTAAAGCCTCTTTATTTTCTGAAACAATTATTTTAGATTTCATTTCTTCGCATGTTGTGAAAGGTTTCCGTGGTTAGTACAATTAAACCTCTTCTTCTTATGGTGCCTTATCCTTAAGGACGATGGCCATTACATTTGCCAATTTAATCTTATTTGTAGCAGCCCTGAATAGTTCTATGGAGGTCATGTTCGTCCATTGCCGTAGGTTTTTAAGCCAAGAGTTGCGTCTTCTTCCTGGTCCTCTTTTGCTATTGACTTTGCCTTCGATTATAAGTTGGAGCAGTTCATATTTTTGATTTCTTATGATGTGACCAAAATATTGTGTTTTCCGTTCTTTTATTATAAGCATAAGCTCTCTTTCCTTATTCATCCTCCGCAAAACTTCCGCATTTGTTGTATAGCTCATGTAGGATATTCTGAGCATTTTACGGTAACATCAGAGTTCGAATGCTTGGACTCTTTTTTGGGTTGCTTCTGTCATTGTCCAGGCTTCAACACAATGGAGCAAGGTGGAGAAAACATAGCACTTAAGTATTCTAGTTCTCAATGAGATGCCCAGCTGGCGGTTGCATAGAACTTTTTGCATTTTGTAAAACATTCTACGTGCCTTTTCTAGGCGTAGGTATTCTTATCTCTAGTGAGTGGTCCCAAGTTTCATCAAGATTACTTTCAAGGTACGTTGTTCTTGTTACTCTTTCCAGAGGACCTGAAATTAAACCAGAATTAAACATAGAGCTAAGGTTAATACTATTACAGGAATTAACAGTCTTCAGGGTTGAACCGCGTCGGCTATCCTTCTCTATGTCTTCTTCAGGGCTTCCAAGGTCTCAGTCACTACTAAATTGATCACTAATCAATGGGTTACTATAGTAAATCCTTCCAATAGCGACTATCCTCGAGGAATTAAACAAAGGTCGGTAAAGAGAAGTGTTCGTTTAAGAGCGAATATAAAAAATTAATGCAACTGATCTGTATTTTGATATTTCTTTCTAAGGTGATTGACTGATGTAATGAAAGATCATTCCTGTAACGTTTCTTTTATTGTTATTTTTTACATTTGAAGCAATTTTATTTGTTTTATCTTATTACTACAACGAACATGTTTAAGAAAGTTAAATCTTAACATGTAATATTTTAATGTCAATTTTTTTGGGAAATCCTTATCCGTAACCTCAAAATGCTTTGTACAGTTATAAAGTGAAGCATTAAGTTAGGTAAGAATGAATAGGGAAGAAAGAAAACGGAGAAGAATACAAGCGTTCACGAACTAGATTATTTCGGTTTTAAGTACATTGCCAAAGTAAATATGAGATAATGCTATATTGATGTTTCACAGCAAGATCGACTGAAATGTCGTGAACACCATTATTAAAAGAGTGATAAAGGAGAAAGACAAACTAGTGAGAGACAAGACAGAGAAAAGACCTCTTTATTGTACTTTATTGATTTCATATTTCATACAAAACTAAAATAGATTTACTATTTTCATCGTCATAAAATAAAAAAGTATTTTGGCAATCGATGTTTTTTCATAAAAAATATTTTAATAGGACACTTTGACAGAAATAATGTAAAACGAAATTTTCCAATTTACTATAGTCCCAAAATCAACTTCAACTTCCAAATTGCTTCTGTGAAAAAGTTTAAGAATTCAAGTCAAGAATGATTAAGATTATTTCATGTAAATTGCATGCAATTAATCTACTTTTTCAACCCCAGTGAATTTTTCAGGAGTTTTTAATCTCCTTGACGATAATGTTAAGATTGCCCGGCAGATACAACGAAAGGTGGAATTATCTTTTCTGGTTAACCCTCTTTTAAATATATTCTCCCAAAAAAGAACCTGAAAATATTAGAAGCAATAAATAATAGCAGAATTTTAAATGCTGTTTTTTTTTTTATTTTTTAATTAACCTCAATAAATTACCAAATACAATATTTGTATATTAAAAATATATAAATTTACGATCAAACCTTGACAAAAAAAAAAATAAAAAAAAAGTAAAAGCATCAGTCACATAACTTCTGAATCCTGAACTTATTCCTCCGCCTCCTGCTTTCTCGATATAGTTCTTAAATCTTGGTAATCGTAAATAATCTTTGATTCAGTGGGCCACTGGATTGGTTAGCTTTCAATTTGCTCTTTAGTCTTACTACTACTGATAATATTTGGATGAACAACCAATAAAGTTGGTTCAAGAGTCGGATCTCGCCAATGTCTCTACAGGGTTAGTCAGGCCCTAAACTCAATATTTCTTTAGCATCGGTTTTCATTTAGTCCATCCATAATTCCTAGGTCTTCATACTAGCTCAACACGCTCTTCGGGTAAAGACGGTATGGGACCGAACAACTTGTGAACTCAACACATCCACAAGCCGGGGTAGGGAAGAAGAGAACCTTCAGTCAACACCTGTCGATTCTGCCTCTATGAGGAAATGTTGCGGTTTATATAGCGGAGCTTGGTAATTAATTTTGCCCTTTCTACTGTCGATACACTCCTACTTCATGGGTTGGATCGCGCGCACACTGGTTTAACGGTGATGGCTTGGACTCATCGTTACAGTATAATAATTCTAGATTGAACATTACTTCCATAGAATGTCTTTTGGAACACAGAGAAGTATACTTTGTTACCAAGCATTAATTTTGTTTCCCTTCTTTTGGATTGGGCACATAATTGCTTTTTATCCAGGCTCCTGAAACTTTATGGAATCTATCGATCAGCGTGTGTTCTCCAATTTTGAAAATTTTAACTGGTATGGTGACAATATGTGGGACATTATCATGCTTAAGTGCTTTAATGGCATTCATTATTTCCTATCGAGTAGATGGGGATGTTTATTTATTACTTTGGAACTGATTTTTTATTATTTAAATATCCGCCACTGTCTATATTCGTGTTTGTTTACTCTGATCGCAGACATTCAAAATAGTATTTTTTCAGCATGCTTTTATTGTTGAATCTGCACGGATAATTTGTCCTTCACTATTTTTATAAAGATTAGTGCGTGTTTTTTTAGTGAAGCGATAGTTCGTGGATAATTAAAATAAACCACGAGCTGGATGAATTAATGCAGAGCGCAGATATTGTTAGATTTGTATTCACAAAGACTAAACTGGCTTGGTCACCTATAAAGAATGCCAGATAATTGAGCTGTAAAAGTAGTAGAGAGATGGAAGCCCCAAGGAAACAGAACAAGACGAATGCTCCGTAAAAGATGGATAGACGATGTAGAGAGGGATCTTAAAACCATGAACATCAGGCATTGGCGAAGGAAAGTATCCGACAGGCAGAGAAGAACATTGTTAACCAGTCCAATACTCACAAAGGGTTGTAGCGCCATTACAAGAAGAAGAAGTGCGCGGTTTATATTCCTCTTTGAGTTGTTGCAGGAATTTATATAAAGCTCTAGTATTACCCTAATTGAAATCTTCCTCTTTTTTAGTATTTAGTCGTTTTCATGTCTACTCTCTTTCTTTTGCATATTCTGTCAGGCTTTCTTCATTCTTCTTCAAATTTTTCGGCCCTCTTTCTGTTCTTTTGTGAGTATAGTACAAGTATAGTTGATTAATTTAATTTATTGCTTGTTTATATTCTTCATAAAATCAAAGCCGTTTTCTGTAATATTTTTTAATTCCTCTCACTCTTTTAGCCACTTCACATGTTAATCTTATTCCATTCTTCTTGTATTGTTTCTTCTCTTAGTGAACGATGGTGTAAAAATGCGAAATAAAAGAAAATACTACCACATACAGCCTATGCTATTGCAATGTGCTTAGTGATACGAAGAGGACTGAACGATAACAGATCCAAAAGCTACCAATAAGAAAACTGTCGGCCTTCGTTAAGGCTATCTAACTCAATGGAGTTTAATAAAAAAAAAAGAATGGTACAAAGGTCGCATGATCAAGTGCCAGAGGTAAATAAGTGGCGCCTGAATTAAGAAAATGAAGATATAATTGTTATTACTAGAAGTAACAAATGGATTCTAAAATTCACCAGTTAACCTTAACCTAATAAAAATCGATGCACGAATAAATCCATATTATAGACATAAAAAAGGTGACAAAATGACATGTGAAAATTATAGAGGTATCGCTTTGCTAGAAGTCGTGTACAAAATATTGACAAACATCATAAGAAAAAAGCTGAATCAATACACGGAAAACATATTGGGCGAATATTAGGCAGGACTTAGAAGTAATAGGTCGATGACAGATCTAATATTTGCGTTAAAAGAATTCCAGACTACATGTTACGTACATAAAATAGCAGTATACGTCCTATTCTTCGACTTCGACTAAACAGGCCTACGATACGGTAAAGTGGTAACATATGTACGCACTATAAAGATAAAAAGAGGTGTACGCACATTATGAACCTAGCGCTAACGGACATAGACGAGGGAATACTTATAAACGGAGAACGATTGAACAACATAAGATACGCTGATGATATTGTCATTTTTGCAGACAGTCTTGAAGGTCTGCAGACACTTGTCTCCAGGGTGGCAGAAGTAAGTAGCACGTTTAAGCTTGATTTTAACATAAAAAAAACAATTTTTTACATGGTTATAAGCAAAAATAGGATACCACCTGGTCAATTACTAGTTAACCAACAACCTATAACACAAATCACCAACTTTTGTTATCTGGGTGCCCACTTAAATGAACAGTGAGACCAATCGACGGAAATTAAGATAAGGATCAAGAAGGTAAGATCAGCTTTCGTCAAAATGAATAAAATCTTTAACAGCCACGACATAAAATTGGAAATAAAAGTTCGTTTACTAAAATGCTACGTATTTTCCGTTCTTTTATATGGCGTACAGTCATGGACCTTAACTGAAGCATAACTGAAGAGACTCGAAGCATTTAAGATGTGGTGCTATAGACGCATGTTCAGGATTTCCTGGATAGACAGAATTACCAACGAAGAAGTACTAAATAGAATGGGTAAAGAGCGCAAACTAGAATACCTGGGCCATATAATGCGCAATGAACAACGATATTACCTACTTCGGACCATACTTCAAGGTAAAGTGCATGGAAAGAGAGATTCAGGACGGAGAAGAATATCCTGGCTGCATAACCTGCGAAAGTGGTTTAACTTAACCACTACCGGACTTTTCAGGACAGCAGTCAACAAAGTCAGAATAGTTAGTAGTTAGTGTCCAACATGCGTAACGGATAGACACTACTGAAAGAAATGGGCCTACCAAGTAAAACCGTCAGGATGGTAAAGATAACTATGGATAACTCCACAAACGGAATAACATGGAAGGGACATAAATCAAATAATTTTGTTAACAAAGAAAGGTTTAAGACGAGGAGACTCACTATCAACGACTCTTTTTAATGTAATACTGAAAGAAATAATTAGAAAAGCTAAAATAAAACACAGGAAAAGATTTTTTAAAATGGCCATCAATGTATAGTATTCGCAGAAGATCTAACACTATTAAAAACAAGTAAGAGAGAGCTAAAAAATTAATGAGCAATATAATAAAAGAAGTAAAAATTTTTGGTCTTCTCATAAATAACAAAAAGACAAAATACTGATAATGACAATGGGAGATACAGATGAAGAAAAAAAGACAATTTCACATTGGAGGTAGAAGGAGAAAATTCATGCGCGTTTAAAAAGTTTTAGAATTTACTTAAATGGGTGTAAAAGCAGATTAAAAGAAACATGGGGAAGGGGAGATAAAAACATAAATAGCGAAAGCAAACAAAAAGTATGGAGCATTGCGTCCATTAATGAAATCCAAATATATCTCAAGAAAATCAAAAACAAAAATCTACAAAAACAGTTATTAGACCTACAGCTACATATGCATGTGAAACATAGGTGTTTAAAAATCGGAAATAGACCTTTTAGAAAGATGGGAGAAGAAAATACAACGAGCAATATATGGAGGCGTGAAAATAGATGGACAATAGAGAAGAAGTAGTAAGGAACTTGAAGAACTATAGAATGAACCAAAAATAACGACGGCAATCACAGCAGAAAGAATCCAATACTTAGGACACATCAAAAGAATGGGAAAGACGAGAATGGTTCTATTACGTAAACCAAATACAAAAAAGAAGAATGGGAAGACCAATAAAGAGGTGAAAGAAAAGCATATACAAAGACTTAGAAAGTAATATTGTAAACGGAAAGAAAAAGCTTTGGACAAAAAACAATGGAAGGAAGTGGTGAAGAAATGTATGAAAAGACTATATTGGTATGCTGATAAAGCCTTTTTTCATGCTTCTTAATCTTTTAATTTCCTTAGTAAACGATTCATTCCCACCCAATTCCTTGTCAATGTTCGTTTTTAATTTACCAATGAGTAATAATTTTCAGTACTTCATTCTGAAATCGGTAAATAATATTAGTGTAATGATTGTCTGTTTTTTTTTCACGTGCGTTTTTGAATGCTAATAAAAATATGATCTCGAATTTTTTAAGTACTGTTTATTAAAATTTATACATTTTTGTTCTATTCGAATGTTTTCCTTTTTTTTAAAGAGATCCCTGCTCGTAACGAAGCACTATAAAAAATCAGGAACTTCTATTCAAAATATACACAATATTTACGGCAATAGGAAACATTATTGAACATTGTCTGCATATTTATTTAGAAGAATCTGCAGAATGTAGCGTTGTATCGGATTATCTCGGCACACAAAGCAATTTCAAGCAATACAACGTGGCCATTTGCCTAATAGGAATGGAGACATACAATACTTCGCCGCAGATTCTTTGTCGCAACACATGCAGAAAATCGCACTCTCTAACGAAGTATATTCAAATGAAACTACCCGTAACGCTTCCCTATTTTTCCAGTAATAGTTTCCCAAGTTCTTGGCAGAAACTATCTCACGCTTGTAGACCAGGAAGCAAGCGTCCATTTATTTCTTCGAAAAGATTTAAAACGGGGCGGGAAAAAGTGTAATTGAAGACCTTATTGCAACATAATGGTAAGCCACAAAATAAGAAAGCTGAGATATTAAGGTTTAAAGTTTTAAAAAAATAATAAAAATATTGAGTTAACATTAGAAAACCATAACTCTTATTATTTGATTGTGTTAGTTATTAAAATGCATAAACATTTATTATTTTACAAAAAAAAAACAACATATTTTTAAAAGAAATGAAGTTTATTTAAAAAAAATGTGGCTTAACATATTAATTTTATTTAGAAGAAGTTCAAAACTGTAAAAATTATCTGGGTCATCTGCGTAACAACAAAAGCTTTCATAATAATATCTGTCCAACCTTTTGGCGAATAAATAACTGGTGTACGGTTTCTCTGGCGTTTCTCAATTTAAGCAAAATCCTGGTCTGATGGCATATAGCTAACCACTAACCAGAAAATGATGTGTTATTTGTTTACATTTCTGTTCCTTGACTAACTGCAACCAAAATGACATTAATTACCACTTCTTGTTTTGATCTGGACAGTCTTATCGGTAAAAATAATGAGCTCTTCATAACGACTTATTCTTTAAAAAATTTATCGCAACAGAAATAACCTCAGCTGCTCCGCGCTTAGATTGATCTTCGTACTAAGTACATGTATCCCTTGTCGTTGGTACAATCGTGAATGTTCAGGAAATGAAGCTCGAAAAAAGTTTAAAACCTTGCAATTTTTTCGTCCTGCATGGATTGAGTTGAAATTTTAACATAAGGTAGATGATAGCCCAAGGATCAAAATCTATATCGAACCGAAGTGCGCTACCCTAATTGTAAAAAAAGTCAAAACTACCCCTAATTTTAAAAAATTATAAAATTACATATTAAACCTAAATATGGGTAAGATTTGGTTTAATTGACTTAGTTAAATAATGATTATTTTATACTTTTGAATAGAATTACTAATTCTAAAAAAAATGATTTCGCCTTGGATCGATTTGAATAAAAATTTGGATTTAAGCTCAGCTCACCCTCTGCTTTATAGTTTATGTCATGCCGATGAACCCTGATTGTTCTTAGGGGTGAAAACTACCCCTAAATTTCAAAAATTGTAAAATAACATTACAAATCTTAAGATGAAATTTGGTTTGGATTAGTTAAATAGTGATTTTTTTATACTTTAAAATACAATTTCATAAATTTTCAACTCTTAAAAATCAATTGTTATGAGTGCTATAGGTGAAAACAATTTTTGCCAAAATTTTGCAACTTTTCAACTTTTAAAAATCACCCTTTACAACATTGCAGTTTTTATAAACTAATTTAATAGATATAAATTGAAAAAAGTAGAATTAAATACAAAAAAATGTATTAACATAAAAAGATACCATATATTCTTATACATTTACATAAATAGTTGAAAATATTTACATTTATAGGCAAAACAATTATTATATTAATTTTATTCGTCATCAATTACATCTTCATCGTGATCTATGTCATCCTCATCTTCTTCAATTATTGGTGGACTATTATTGCACTCTTCACCTGAGCACCCAGAACAAGCAGAGTTACAGTATAAACCAACTTTTCTGCACCTACATGAAAATTTTAAAAATATTGTCAGCGTACGTGCTACTTCTTTTAAACTTGAGAAAACACCGACGAGGAACCAACGAAATATACACTCACACACGTAGACATAATATGAGCAGATTATGTTTTATTCTGTTGTATGGGATTTCAAAATAAGAACTCTTAAAATTTCGAATGTATAACGCCCCACTACCCAATATACCGGTTTTGTAGATTATTATGCTCCGAAATGTACTGTACTATACTAATGGAATTTTCCGGAAAAAAGAATAAGTGGTTTTTTTTAACGCATTTCCTTTATTTTTAACGATAGAGTGTTTGTTCAAAAACGATTTTGTAGAGGTTTTTAAGAGCTACAAGGATCTGTGAATTAAATTTTTTTGGAACCCTTGCTTTTTAAATAGGTTGCGTTTAAAGGGCTCGAAAAAGATGGTGCTTGATCGTAAATCGATGCTTTAAACGGCTATATCTCGCCAAATATTCATTGTACAACAAATCTAAATAAAGAAAAATTTTAGTCATTAAAAAAGCTACAATTTAGTACATTTTTATTTATTTTTTTTTCATATATTCAGTAATTTCGGGGATATTTAAAAAAAGAAGGGTAAAAAAATATGAAATTGTAAATCGTTTCTCGCTTTAAGCTGTACTTTTTCTAAAACTAAGCATTTTAAATGGGTCAAACTTTTCGGACGCATTAAAAATACATGTACAAAGAGAATTGCAGAAGGGTGAAGATCAATTTTAGTTATGGGGTTAGTTAGGGGGTTGTTTTCATCGATTTTTTCGTAAAAAAAATGAGGTATTGACCTTATTTTCATCACAACTCACACAATTTTTGAGCTAGAGTCTTTTTTTTTATGATAGGTCTAATTATGCTCTTTAAAAGAGGTTCTATGAGCTTTCTTCCAAAAATGCATCATTTTCCCGATATTTGACTTTGAATCTTTCAAATTTGGCATTTGAAGAAAACCGCTGAACATTGGTAGGCCGTATTTCGGTTCCCATTATATCGCAGAAACATTTTAAAAAATGAATTGTATTTGTCTTTTTAAAAGCTACAAATTTGTTCTTCACAATTTTTTTGATAAAATGCACCATTTTCGAGTTATTCGCGAAAAATCGATTAAAAACGTCGATTTTTTCATCTAAAAGTTGTTACTTTCAATCGCAAATAACTTGAAAAATATCAATTTTACAAAAAAAATGTATAAAACATTTTTTGTTTAGAATTACTTTTTTAATCGAAAACTGTGGTTAAAACGTAAAAAAAAATTCACCCCCGAGATGGGGTAGTATCCATCCCCAAGGCTTTGGCGCACTTTGGTTCGATATAGATATTGATCCTTTTGCTATTACCTACCTTCTGTTAAAATTTAAAGTCAATCCACGCAGGACGAAAAAATTGCGAGGTGAAATGCTCCATTTCCTAGACTATATATTATTTATCAAAGTTTACATTGCATCGACAGAAGCTATGTCTAAATGCAATAAAGTAGTTGCAATAAACTCTTTTTCTTGATCTGTAGTATCAGGTCGAGGTAGTTTAAACCCTGTTATATTCAATACAAAATATTTTTCTGTATGCATTTTCTTTAACTGGCGTAATATTCAGTTTTCTATACCAGATCAGAGAATTCCATGGGTACAAAGAGTTACTAATGTTGAGGTACTTCATCGCATGTGTAAACAAAAATAATTACTAAGAATATTCAAAGAGAGGAAAATGCAATACCCCTGTCATGTGTTGAGAGGCGAAAGATATGAATTACTTCAAGTTATACTGGAAAGAAAAGTACAGGGCAAAAGATCAGTAGGAAGACACCAGAATTCGTGGCTGAAAGACCTGATGGTTCGACCGCTCTTCCACAGAAATCTTTCGCGCAGCAGTTTCCAAAACTACTACCTTCGAAAGAAGACAGCACCATGAAAAGAAGATACCAAGGCATATAAAAATCTGTAGACAGTCCTGTAATTGTCATATCGCAGTTCAAATATTCCTTCTTCATATTTTTGGCTCTGCTGCAGTGACTTTGGTATTTAGGAATAGATTCAATATGAGCTTTTACTGACTGAATCTGTCCCTCTAAAAGTTTACTGGGTCTGTTTTTGTGCTTTTCTCTCATATTAGGAATAGGAAACATAGCAACCTTTAACTTTATTATTGTTCTGAAGCTATTTTCTTGTGGCATTGTAAATTAATTACTATTTATAACTGGGAATAAGCCACAATTAAAGATAAAAATACGTTTATTGACGTTTCAATTTCCAATTCGGAAATTTCCGAATTGGAAATTGAAACGTCAATAAACGTATTTTTATCTTTAATTGTGGCTTATTCCCAGTTATAAATGGTAATTAATTTAACTTTATTTGAAAAATATTCAGAATTCTTCCACGAGATCTTTGAAGACCATGGACGCTTACAAATTCAGTATTGTATACTTTATTCTCCTCGATATACGTCATTTAAAAGTAAATTTCACGACACACTTTTACAGTACAATTAGAAATATCATGCATGTATACGTAATTTATTTTACGATTAAGTATTTATTTACTATTTAAATTATGCACTAAAAGAAATAAAAATTCACCTTCCTACACATAATTAATTATTTTTTGACAAACATTATATTCTTGATACTGTTGACCAGTCTATTCAGTATTTGATATATAAGATATTCTATGTACAAAGAACAAAGACAAAAGCGAATGCAAAGTCTTAAGTTTTCCCGCGCATATTGTACGAGATGTTAATTTCCTACTCCTTTCGTCCTTTATTGAAACTCAGACGGAAGTATGCAGCCCATCGTAAGCTAAGTACAAAGACAAGCAACAATCATTTTAAGCTCTTTCAACATTACATAAAGAAATTAATTACACATAACTTTGTGCTGTACTCCAGATTACTGTTTTTATTTGCATATTAGTAATAGACGACTGTAAGTTCTTTGTAAATGATTATTAAACTCTTGTCCCTCAAGAAACTAATCTTTTGTGACATAGATTTAGCAAACTAGTGGTTGAATACCGGATGTCTCATGTATTTTCCACATTATGGACTGCGAAAAATACAAATTTTAATTAAATCTAAATTTTTACCTATTTGAACCAAGGAAAATAATAAATATTACAATAGACGTTGGCTTTTCAAAAACTAGATGATATATTATAAACATTTAGTAACAATTTAACCTACTGCTTATAAAATAAACAAATCGAATTTATTTTAAAATTATACCACACTTTTTTGTAATATATTGAAAACATTTGAATATAACAAATAATCAGGTTTGAAATAATATCGGCGTGTCATAACAAACGATTAATAAAAACAAATATTTTTAAACACAAACAATACTGTTATGAATAAGTAGGACCGAGAAATAAAAAAACTACATTTTCAGTAAGTTCTATAAGCCTTTCTGTATACCCAACATCATTAAAAACCTTTAAAGATCCCTTGATAAAAACATTTCCTTTGTAAAATCTAGCTAGATTGTTTCAAAAGAGTTTCTACGATGAAATATTTTCGTATGTACCCCATTATAAAAATGAGAACTTTTATCTGACGCCTCAAAATCGTTCTCATAAAAATCCAGGATCCCTAAAAATGTACCTAAATGTTCTGCGTTTAGCCGAACGTCAAACAGGACCGTTGTCAGTTTAACAAAAAGTTGTGCTATTCTATATAAATATATACATATAGCATTTTTCAGATAAAAAAGCTTGCACGTCATCTAAATTTTAAACTTACTTCTTTTAAGGCTTTAATAACAAAAACGTCCCGCCATTATTTCTTGTTCAAAATAATCTATCTTATATGGAAGCTTATCAGCTTTCTACAGACTTTTATTTGTTTTGGCATATCACAACACAAAACAATAATTAGTTTTTAAAGATATTAATCCAAATTTAAAATGCATTTATAAATACAATTTATTAATATACATATATTATATTATGATCAACTTGTGTAAGACGTCAAAACATAAACAAAATTTCTTCTCTAAAAAAGCGGCAACACTTAATACACTTTTACCATCCGCTGAACTGTCAATATTATTTGATATTTTTCCGTATTAGTTGCGTACAATTGTCTAATATATTTAATTAAAAATATTATTTTGTGGAACATTAGACTTAAAGAGTTATTTCATAAAATTTATATTATTAATAATAATAAAGTTTTTGGGTTTTTAATTAATATAATTCTAAAATTTCCAATATAATGACAATTACATTTTTCTGATTATTACACCATGTTGACTCCTATGAAAGATCGAGCAGTTCCGTATGGGTTTCGTATTATTAACTGTGTTAGGAAAATTTGAACTATAAGGTTGATGTTCTGGAAATTTTAAATACAAGTGACGTCACTTTATATAAATCATGACGTGCAAGTGTTTTACTTTGAAAAATGGTATACATATATATCTTTATACCTATGTATGTAGAAAGATCTAGATCTAGAAAGATATGCCGAACAACGAAAAAAAAATAAAGAAAATCCAAAGAGCGCAGAAAAGAAAGTGTACGGATGATAAAATAAAGCGTATTGAAGAAAACTACAACAAAAATAAAATAAAATTTTTTTACAAAGAGGTAAAATACATTAAAACTAGGTATCAAAAAAGAACGATGCATGTAAAAGATGAGCACGGAATCCTGATAGTGGACGAAGACCAAATTCTGTAAAAGCTGGAGAGAATATTTCGAAGAGATCGTAAATTACGGAGTCACTACTAAAGAAAATTATATTGTTCTTTAACGTAACATAGTAATAGAAAAAATTCCAACGTCTACAAGAGAAAAAATTGAAGAAATAATAAGAGATATAAAAAATTATAAAAAAGCCCCGGGAAGAGCGGTTTTCTGACAGAGAACTTAAAATTTGGAGAAGCGGCTTTAATAAAACAACTAAGTGAGGTAATACTGCAAGTGTGGGACGCCGAAAAAATGCCCCAACAAGTCCATTATAATTCCTATACACAAAAAGGGAGATAGAACTGGATGCGAAAACTAGAGTAATAATATTGTTAGAGGTAATAAAACCATTCATGCTCCTCCTCAATCCTTTAGCCCTTGTCAGGGCGTAGTGACACCCTAAATATTATTAGTCTGCTGTCTCCATTGACTGCGATCTTGTGCCATATGGACGGCTTCATGTAGGGATTTTCCCACCAAACTCTTCATTTGGTCCACCCATCGTATTGGAGATCTTCCTCTTGGTCTTCGGCCTTCTACCTTACCTTCTACTACCAATAGTTCCATGGTGCCCGTTCTTCTAGCTATGTGGCCGAAGTAAGTTAGGTATGCTTGGTTTACTTTTTTTAGTAGCCTGTCTTTTATATGAAGCTCTTCCAGAATTGACAGGTTGGTTCTATGTTCTGTCCAGGACACGCGTAGAATTCTTCTATATACCCACATTTCGAAGGCTTCGATCTTACTCCTATCGATTTTTTTGAGAGTCCATGTTTCAGCTGCATATGTAGCAATGGGAAAAATAAGGGCATTGACCAACCTAAGCTTAGTATTCCTTGTTATTGTTCGGTCTTTCCATATTTTTAATTAATTTAGCAGTTGCGGTTCGGGCCATTCCTAGTCTACGTTTGATTTCTGAGGAACAATCACCATTGTTGGTTATCAGAGAGCCCAAGTATACAAATCTGTCGACTACTTCGAAAATCCCTATTTGGCGTATATGCGGTAGATTATTATTTGCTCTGTCTACAATCATTATTTTTGTTTTTCTGGTGTTGATTTGAAGTCCGAATTCTTCACTTATTCGGCTTAGCCGTTCGATGATGGTAATCATTTCGACTTCATTCGCTGCTAGTATAAGTGTGTCATCTGCGTATCGCAGGTTACTGATTTTTCTGCCTCCTATAGTGATTCCTCCATCCCATTCATCTAGTACTTTTCTCATTATATATTCAGAATATATGTTGTACAATAATGGTGATAGTATGCAACCTTGTCTAGTTCCTTTCTCTGTTTTGAATGCATTTGAATATATTCCATGTACTTTAACTTTGGCTGAGTTTTATTATACAGATTTCTTATTAGGTTAACTAGGTGGTTAGGTACTCCCATATTTTCCATTATACTCCAAAGAGGATCCCATTTTACTGAATCAAAAGCCTTTGTGTAATCTACAAAACAGAGCAACATTGGTATGTTATGTTCTCTCGCTTTTTCTACTATCTGTCTGGTGTTGAGTATTTGCTCACGCGTTCCCTTTCCTGGTACAAATCCACATTGTTCTTTGGCTATCTCTGGAAGTAGAAAGTTCTTTAGCCGTTCATTGATTATATGTAGCAGGATTTTGCTTGCATGAGGGATAAGGGCAACGGTTCTGTAATTGCTGCATATGGTTAGTGATCCTTTTTTATTCATGCTATTCATGCCCAAATAATAACATCAAATATTTTATTATTTTATGGTGATCTCAACGCAAAAATAGGAAAAAGCAACAATACCTACCAACTATAGGTAAGCACAGCCTTCATGAGCTATCCAATGACAATGGCACCAGACTAATGAATCTAGCAACTTCCCTTAACATGGTCAGTACCAGCACATACTTCCAGCGAAAAAATAATCATAAGGGAACTTGAAGATCTTCTAATCGGATCACAGTATCATGGTATTATTGACTCTAGATATCACTCAGACGTAGTAAACGTATGTAGCAGAAGATGGACAAATGCAGACTCGGATCACTGCCTAGTGGCAAGTAGAATAAGAGCCAGAATCTCAGACATTAACAAAGAAAAGGGATCCAAAATAAAAAAAATTAAATAAAAAACTTAGCAAACAACAGCAAAAAGGCAAAATACAAATAATATATAAAAGGAAGGCTAGAAAATAGACAAAAGCACGAAGATATAAACAGAGAATGGGAAACGCCTAAAACATCATACAAGAAAACCCGCGGCCAAAGAGAACCTGGGTCTACAAAAAAAGCTAAAATTAACTGAATGACAGTGGTTCGATGAAGAGTGTCGGAACATAACAGAAAGGAAAAATAGTGCAGATCACCGACTACAACAATGACATAGAACACAAAAGGCAGAGAACGAATATAGAATGCTAAGGAGGGAAGAGAAGAAAATACATCACAGAAAGAAAAGAGAACACATAGAAAAAGAACTCCAAGAAAAGGAAGAACTAAATAAATTATCAGAAACCAGAAAATTCTACCAAAATCTTAACAAAAGTAGAAAAGAATTCAAACCAAGAACAATGATGTGCAAAGACAAAGACGGAGATATAGTAACTCAACAGAGTGAAATACTACAAAGGTAGACAGAATTCTTCAAAGAAAGAAAAGGAAAATAAACGAAGATCCACTACTGCCGATCTGTTTGCATTATTTTTTTACCAGTATTCAAAGAGTAACCGCGTTAGAAATGAAGACTTAAGACGAAGAACAGAAGAAACCGATGTAATTTCCCGAATTGTCACACGAAAATGGAACTGGGCCGGACACGTCGCCTGAATCAGTGATGAAAGGTAAACGAACACATTTCTGGATAGGATTATACTGCAGATTTTAAGTAGATGTTCTTTAGATTGAGGGCCTAAATTTTTAAGAAATATAAACGGTACATTGTCGGGTCCAGGACAAGTATTCTGATAGGTTTGAAATACATTATCTAATTCTTCCTCTGTTATTGGTATATTTAGATCGTTATTGTTTTGATCTACAAATTTTATTTTGGACTAAGCAAGCAGCTAAAAAACAGAAATTTAAGCCAGAAAACCAAACTAATAATATATCGAACACTCATCCTACCAGTGCTGACATATGGGTCAGAAACATGGACCATCTCCAAAACAGACGCAAATCTTCTGCTCGTCTTCGAAAGGAAGATACTAAGAAGAATAATGGGCGCATTCTGTGAGCATGGTATTTGGAGAAGGCGATATAATTTCGAATTGTACGAGAAGTATAAAAAAATAGTAAATGGTAGAAATGTAATATCCTTCATAAAAATAGGTAGGCTTAGATGGGCTGGACATGTGTCAAGAGCAAATGAAAATTACCCACCCAGACGAACTCTATTATCGGTCCCAGTGGGAAATAGGAGTAGAGGCAGACCACGACTGAGATGGAGGGAAGGTGTGGACGAGGACGCAAGGAAAAATCGGCGCGGCAAATTGGCAACGGTTGGCGATGAACAGAAACGACTGGCGAAATAGACTGGGGAAGGTCAAGGCTCAACTAGAGCTGTAGCACCACTGATGATGATGATTGTTTTGATCTAAATATTCTATAGGATTTTTTTCTTCTTTTATTTTGATATCTAAGAAATTGGATGTTCAATTTAAGTTACTTGAGTTATATTCATAAGTAGATGCTAGTATGTTGGATATTTCTTCTGGGCTTTTATAAATAGTGTTATTTTGAGTTAGAAAGTTGATTGATTTATGGAGTTTTGATCTAGACATTTTTGACTGTTGTTGATCATCAGTGTCAACATTTATACACGATTTTCTGGATTTTGAGTTTCCAATTATTTAGGTTGTGACTATATTTTCTATTGACTGTATAAACTATTTAATATGTACTCTGTTTGTGGTCGACTTGTATTTTTTTTTTTTTTGGCCTTAGGTACAAGACCTATTTAGCCAGACAATATAGGTATAAGGATATAGAATACATAAAAACAATCCTTCAAATTCATAACAATTCGTTCCTAACCGTTCATTCATTCGCACCACATTCACTCAATTTCCTAACCTTCCCATTAAAAACACTATTGTGTGACTATACAAAAAGGATTGAACAGGAACACACGCTTCACGCTAAGGTGCCCTTCATAGCGACTTTTTTGTAACACAAACAATACAGGCAACGGTTAAAGGTAAAAGACATAAAAGGAAAGACAATGGGAAATACAACAACTTAGATTTTCCGTTTGGTACGTTTGAAAAATTCCCATAAAATTGATGATATTTGAATTTCGACTACCTAAATACATAATTGAAGCAACGTTCTGCGGCAAAATGATTTTTTCTTGAGAGATGGCTTGAAATAAAAATTTTATGGCTTCTTGATTATACCGACATTGAAACATCCAGTCGTTTAGATCGTCATAACTGCCATTACATTCACATATATCAGTTTCAGAAGTCTACTTGTGTTATTTATCAATAAAACTGCTGCAATGATTTATCCTAAAGAAAATACTAAAATCTGAATCCTGTACTTAATTCGCTGCGTTATCGAAAACAAACTGAACACTATTCTAGGAGTAATCTTTTTTTTTTATTATAATTTACCTAAATAGATTCCCTTAAATCCTCACAAATGTCTTTATTTTTACTTTTGTTTTGTTTTTGTTTCCAACTATATGGAGAAGACATTAGTACGGACCTGTGTGTGTGTCTCTTAGGATGTCAAACGAAAAACGAACTCTTTTTCACTTATTATTAAAATTCTAGCTCGGGCAAGTTGGAAAAAAAGAACAGAAAAGTTAAGCTTTGCGCTTTAATCTTCGGAAACAAGTGTTCCTCTAAGGTTTTAAAAAGAGACGACAACCCAGACATTTGTCGGGGCTTCAATTAGTGTATATTTCGAGCGGAAGAAAGGTAGGTGTTTAAGTTGATGTGTAAGGAAATGCCGCAACCGGGAAAATATATCTTGGAGACAACAATATTTATTAGGTCTATTTCTAAATTTATAACTAAAGTGGTAGTATTCAAGATAATCTTCTACTGCATACATCAACAAGGCCATGATATAATACTACTATCTAAATAAAAAAATGTAGTTCACTATGATAGTGGAAGGTTCTCGGTCAAAAGTTGGAGAATAAGAAAAAAATATCAGATATTTCATCCTTTTATTGAAGAAGTTTTGTGTATTAATTCATGCACATCATCAGTTCATCTTACAAAAGATATGCAGCATGATATGATGAAAGTGAAAAGAATATCTTAATTTATAAACCATAAAGATTAAAAAACACAAAACGTTTAGTTTAAGTTACCAAGAACAGACCTAAATCACTTTTATAAAAGTTTAAAAAATGTTTAAAGAACAACTCTGACCAAGGTAATGCCACCGCCATTCTTAACTCTTCTAATTATTTCGAAAAAATTATCGAATTTCTTAATTCCACAAAACAAAAACATGTTTCAAACGATCCCACTACTTATCTAGAAAAAACGACAAACTCCATCACAAAGAAATCTACTCTACCTCCAGATTGTTTTTGATAAAACCATTTCCATCTTGGACTCGAAACATTAAATCCCACGGAATTACAATCTTCCACGACACATTATCTCTTATAATACACTACATGTATAATACAATATTTTCATTCCAAAATCCTTTCTATCGTTAAATTAAAAGTAACCCAATGGGATCTCCCCTCTCTCCCGTAAAAGTTGATATCTACATGAAACATTTCGAAACAACAGCCCTGTCGTCATCAAATCTCTAACCCACCTGCTGGTTATGGTACGTTGATGACACCTTTGTGGGCTCTGGTACTTATATCAAGGGCTCATTAACAAGATTAGTAGATTAATTATTATTTATAACTGGGAATAAGCCACAATTAAAGATAAAAATACGTTTATTTTTAATCAGTTTATTGACGAGATCCTACAGCATACACAAGAAATAATATGAGGAAAATAACAATACCGTACATAAAAGGATTATCAGAAAAACTTAAAAGGATAGGAAATAAATTCAACATTTCAACAACATTCAAAACAACAAACACATTGAGATCTATTTTGTCCAAAACCAAACCTAACAATGAACAAGAAAGGACAAAGAATTGCATTTATAAAATACCTTGTGAATGCGATCAGTTTTATTTAGGTGAATCATCAAGGCCATTAAATGTTAGAATAAGTGAACATCAATCTTATATTAAAAATAGAGAATTTGATAGATCTCAAATATGTAAACACGCATGGGATAATGAACATAGGGTTCAATGGAATAATTCAAATATAGTCCTAAAAGAAACGGATGGTAAAAAAAGAAAAATCAAAGAAGCGGCTCTAATTATGCTAAATGAGGCCAATTGTGTCGCAAATTCCTCGGCAGAATGTAGTAGGATCTGGTTACCAATATTGAAAGAGGAAGTTATTAATTACAAAATACCAGTATTAGTAAGTCAGTAACATATAAAGGATACATCATTTATGTTTTTTAAATAACGTAACATATAAAATCAGAATTTTTGATGTTTGTTGAAGGTAAACTAAATTCACGAACAAATACTTACAATGTCGGGATAGTATTATGAGGTTTTTTTCCTGGTTTTTCCCTCATAATTTACTATGGAATCACTAACAGGAGAATTTTACTGTCATCATGCCATGTGTTTGTCTTTTTAAAGACGAATTAGATGCTATGATTTTTTTCTGACGGATATTCTCAAGTTAAAGTTGATTTCATGTAATCGAATGAACTATCTTATAAGTAAAGTCGTCCCAGGAGCGCAACTCAACAATATTGGCAATATCATTTTAAAGTCGTCTACTTTAAAATGCATAATGTATGTCTGAATTGTCAATATAAATGAGTCAGATAAAATTAAATTATTAGAAGAATTTTTTCACTATGTAACAAAAAACAAAATTTGTTTAATTTACTGTTTGTATTTTGAGAACGATTTCCGAATTGGAAATTGAAACGTCAATAAACGTATTTTTATCTTTAATTGTGGCTTATTCCCAGTTATAAATAATAATTAATTTACAATGCCACAAGAAAATAGCTTCAGAACAATATTAAGATTAGTAGAGTTCTTAACCCTCTAAATATCACAACCATTTTCACTATTTACTCCAAGTTCTCTAATATCATCACATCCGAAAAAGACCAAATCCCTAATGGATACCATAGTATAAGACCTAAGATACCTTATTCTAGTTGCCCACGTACATACATAGAACAGACAAATCGACAAATCCACAACCCTATTATTTACGAGCATTCTATATCTGTATAACATTCTGATACTACTTCAGCCCTAGCCCGATATCTCATTCAAACAGGCCACAAAATAGATTTCAATAATAGAATAATCAAGAATTATTCGTGAAACCATCGAAATTGAATACGATAATAGTTCAAACACGCGCGATGTAGCTAAATATCTTCTATTTATTATCTGAATCCTTTTTTTGAATCTCTAGCTCGAATCCATTTGGTTTTTTTACTTATTTCTTCATCGTCAGTAAGATATTCTATATCTCTATTTTACTTTGCTGTGTTTCTTCATCTACACTCCGCGTCATAGAAAACGGGCCACCCCAAATATTTTTAAAATTTGGGGTGGCCCGTTTAGTATGACGCGGAGTGTGTTGTTGTGAAAGCAAAACGACCCTGTAACTGGATTGAGGATATTCGTAGAACCTATAAAACAAAACAATTGTCAGAAAAAGTTGTTTACAACTTGATCAATTTTCGAGGAAGCGATTGTTTTGAGAAATGTTTGATATTGTAAAGGGTTCTAATGAGTTTTAAACGCATCTCAGTATTACAGTAGCCGACTTAGTGTGAAGTAGTCTTCAGTTAATAACAATGGAGAATTTTCAACAATCGGTTGAAATTGTAACGTTACTGGGAAGTGGATTAAGTCAAAGACAAGTTGCAAGACAATTGAATGTTAGTCGTTCGACTGTACAAAGGACCCGATTTATTGTCACAGGATCTTACCAACGACGATCTGGTACGGGTCCAAAAAGGAAAACAATCGCTAGGGAAGATCGCGTCGTCCTTCTTGCTGCATTACGGAATCGGACCCAAACCGCTAGAATGCTTCAAGGCCATTTACAGCAAGCTCAAGTACCAGCAATCAGCCTTTCTACTATTTGGCGAAGATTAAGGGAGCAAGGTTTGACAGCTTGCAGTCCAGCAACGGGACCCTTACTTTCCCCAGCTCACAAAAGTCGAAGACTAGATTTTGCCTGTGAGCACATCAATTGGACAGCAGACGATTGAAAAAAAGTATTGTTTACGGATGAGTGTAGAATGTCTATTTATGGTAAAGACAGACGTAGTAAGGTGTACAGACGAGCTGGAGAACGTTTCGCTGGTTGCACTCGGACACCACGGGTTACTTTTGGTGGTGGTTCAGTAATGTTTTGGGCAAGTATTTCGTTTGATGCGCATACGGATCTCGTTGTGATCGACAGAGGTGCGTTAACAGCAGTAAGGTACATAACGGAAATCTTACATCATGTGATGCCCTATTCTGGATTTATTGGCAACGAATTCCTGCTAATGCAGGATAATGCAAGACCACACAGGGCAAGGATAGGAACGGAGTACCTTGACGAGGTTGTTATTCAAAAAATAGACTGGCCTGTTCAAAGCCCCGATTTAAATCCTATTGAGCATATATGGAGCCTGCTAAAAAGTCGCGATAGGCGTCGCATATCTGCTCCAACAACACCTGGAGAGCTCCAGATGGTACTCATTGAGGAATGGGCCACTTTTCCCCAAAGAGATATCCAAAACGTTATAAATTCCATGCCAAGTCGAATGAGGAGTATCATCCAGAATCGAGGTGGCAATAGTCATTACTGAAAATGGATACCAGCTTTAGTTTTAATATACAGTTCATTGTTGTTTTAAAAACTGTAAGTTGATTTTTTCAATAAATTTCCTATTTTTCTTAAATTTGTTATTTTCGATTGATATTTTACGATAATGATGAAATTTTATACTAAACGAGTTATTTATTCAATATACGAAATAATAAATACTTAATTTTGTAGCAATAAATAATAATTTCGAAAATATTTTAAATATTTGGGGTGGCCCGTTTTCTATGACGCGGAGTGTATTTTCTTTTGTAGTGTATCTATTTAAATTTTCATTTGTTGCACGACCGCACTTGGATTTTCTCTTGTTTGTTTTTCATGTAACCATGCGTTGTATAACATGTGCTAATTTTGAATTCTTGCTTGATTCTTAGTAAAGAGCATTTGATTTTGTTGAACAAGTAATGCTTTACTTGATGTTGTCGGTTAGGAAAACATCTCACATTATGGTAGAATAGTGCATGGATTATTTAAAAATTTAACAGTTTACCTTTTAATTTTTGAACTTTTATACATGTTCACAATGAGATTTTAATTTTGGAAGTAAAAAATTACAAATTTTATTCACAATAGGTTTTTAAATCACTCTAATTAGCCTAATTATGGCTTAATTCATTTGTTATCAATACGATGTTTACTTGTCGACGCGACGGTAAAATGAACAATAAGATCGTAATATAATTCAAAAAATGGTGCCAGACAATGAACCGAAAAGGTTTTTCGGTCCAAATATTTACAAAACTCACGTCAACACAATGGAATTATAACAATCAATCAATCAATCAATCAATATTCTTTATTTCATCTGACTTTTACAAGTATTGAAATGCGCCAAAATACAATCTAAAAAACTATAGGTACATAGGTAAAAAATTAAAAATAAGCACAAAAAATAAATATACAAAAAAACAAATTGTAAAAAAGCTGCAAGTATTCCTCTGACGAATAGAAAGTGTTTGCCAGAAGTAAGTCCTTAACTGTTCTCTTAAATACATAAATATTTGACTGTTTAACATAATTAGGTAATTTATTATACAAACTAACGCATGTTCGGTAAGGACCCTTGCCCACAACAGTCAAGTGACGAGCAGGGGTCGCCAAATCATTTCTGTAACGAAAATTGTAGCCACTCATTAAGGAAACATCATTTCTGCAAATAAAATTACATCTATGTGACTTTACATAAACAACACAACTGAAAATATACAGAGAAATTACAGTTAAAATATTTAATTGTTTATAAACTGGTCTACAGGAATCCAAGCGCCTTCTAAACGTCATGGTACGAATAATTTTTTTTTGAAGAACAAGCACCTCATTAATTCGCGAGCAATTTCCCCAACAAAACTAAGCAATATTGCAAAATTGATTGTACATGAGCAAAATAATAAAGTTTCAAGATATCTAGGGAGACAAAATTACTAAGTTGCCTTAGAACATAACAGTGTACAGACAATCTTCCCACTACAGAATCAATGTGAGAACTCCAAGACAAATTTGAATCCAGGTAAACATCTAACAACTTAGTGGAGTGGCTATTTACCACAGACCCATTGTCAAGCTTTACTAATGGACTCATCTGCATAGTATAAGGTGAAAAGGTTACCATATTGGTCTTTGATCCATTTAAGATTAGGGCATTATTTAAACAGTAATGAGTCATACTTTTTACAAGACAGTTTGCTTTTTGTACTACATGAACAAAAATTATTGGAATTTAGTGCAACTGTGGTATCGTCAGCAAATTGAGTGACAGTAACAGCCTGATTGCTGTTCCAACTTTTCTCCTCGAACGCTTATTGCATCAAAAAAATTATCTAACGGATTCCGAACCAAACATGTTGTGCTATCGTTTATCAGTTGATTTAAATCATTGACGAAAATCAAAAATAAAAGAGGGCCAATGATACTTCCCTGTGGAACTCCGGAGAGGACACTTTCTTCTGAAGAAAATATTATATTCCATTCACATTGACCTTAATTTTTTGAAACCTTTTCGATATAAAAGGTTTGGACCCACTTTAACGCAGTTCCTCTAACACCACTATGATACAGTTTTTCCAGCAGTATTGGATGATTTACAGTTTCAAAAGCTCGTGCTAAGTCAAAAAACAAACAGATAACTTTATTACCCTTATCAAAGTTCGATAAAATATGATTGCACAGCGCTAGTAGTGTATCTTGCACACTTATACCTTCACGGAAACCAAATTGAGACTTTTCTACAATGTTGTGCTTTTTAATATACGAGAGGAGACGTGTATGAAATGCCTTTTCATATATTTTTGAAAACACAGATAAAAGTGATAGGCCTCGATAGTTATCAAATTTTGATTTGTCACCTTTTTTATGTATAGGCACAACTAGAGCAGTATTTAGAATTTGAGGAAAAATCCCTTCCTGAAATGAAAGATTTACAAGAAATGTTAATTGTTTATATATGTTATGAGATACATGTAATAACATAGAATACGGGATCTCATCCAGTCCAGCAGAGGATTTTTTTTGAGATATCTTTAATTATACTCTTTATTTCTTCATCAATAACAGGATAAACGAAAAGAGAGTGTATAGGCGAAGAAAGATTCTTAGTATTATAGTCAGGTGAAGTTTGACTAATTAAATTTTTTACGGAATTCGAAAAATGTTGACTAAAAGATTCAGCTATATCACGAGGGTCATCCACAGAAATTCCCAAATTATTTTTAAATTTACTTGGGTATTTAGACGAGTTTCGATTTTTACCTCCGACAGTGTTTCGATTTATGATACAATATAACAATATATCATGATACAATATATAATGATACGATATAACAGAAGAAAAAGAAGAATATGTTCTAAAGGTAATTCCAGTATTGTGTTGACGTGAGTTTTGTAAATATTCATCTAATATTACATATAGATTGACATTACAACATAAATATATAAAAAAATATTTGTTTTTCCTAAAGCAAATACGTGAACGCCATAATTTCTCATCTGTCGCATCTCTATAAATTTCTACTATTTCTTCTATAAAGTTTATTTAACTTAACGATAAAAGCCAGAATTTTGCGAAAATACTCCTTTTACGAAAGATACGTTTTCGCCTCCAACGGTTATATATAAAAGTCTCCTGGTATACAGCCTCACAATATCGCATCCTCTCTAACTATTAAAATAAAACAATGCAATTCCTTTTTTAGTTTTTAAGCATCATTTTTGAATCACGAGAGTTTAACGGCCCGAGAGAAAAGTGAACACAAAAAACAAAAATAAAGTCCCAGTGCATGTCATCAACCTTAACTCATCTATCTACATCCTTCTCAGACGTGGAAGTTTTGAAGGTTGAAACAAAGGATATAAAATAAAACAGAAAACGCGATACCGGAAATGCAGGACTTGCAAAGAAACTTCACTCCCTTTCATTAGTGTCTACTGCAACGTTTCTAGTTTTTTTCTTGGAATTTTCCTGCCTTACGAAGAATTTGCTGTGGAAATATAAGAAATTTTTTCGAAGTGCAGCTGACTTATTATACGTTGTTTATTATTTAAAATATTTAGGGCATTTTATAATAATTAATCAACGATTAGGTCAAGAGAATTAATCAACGATTTTTCGATAAACTTAATATATAAAAACTCATAAATTCTATACCTACTATGTTTTTCTTTTAAATATAACCACTTTGTCATCAATATACAGTACTTTTCAGATAAAACTATCCACCTTAAATAACTTTTGAACCTCTAATTTTTTGGAAAAACGCAAAAACACGTCAATTAATATCTGAAGGGGGAGACATAATATCATATTAAAGGTTGCTGGAAAATGCACCCTCTCACCCCCTGTATCAACCCTTTATTTTTTTTAAATTACTTCTCCCCTTTTTTTGTTTTATATTTGGATTCTCCTTTTTGTTCTGATTTCAAAAATGTATAATACCTTTGGCTTGAAGTGATTATTTTATCAGATAGACAATTTTCCTGTTAACAAGACAGTATCTCCCTCACCTTAATTGACTCTAACAAAATAGGTTGTAGCATAATTTAAACTCTTTAAATATTTAACCGTACTATTTGTAGTACCTTCAAAAACCAAGAAACAAAAAAATTCACTTTTTATTCAAGTTTTATCAAAGGTTTTCGATATCATTTTTACATTTGTTTTAATCGGTTAATAGCGACAATTTGTTATAACTTGTAAGTAACAGCTTATTTTGATACGTGTGCAATTTGATCGCTGAAATGGTGTACACTTTGCAAGAAAGAATCGAAATTGTAGGTTTATACTACAAAAATAATAATTGTGCAAGAGCTGCTGCTAGAATTTTTAATGAAACACACCACAATAGACATGCA
This sequence comes from Diabrotica balteata, assembly GCA_918026665.1. Taxonomy (NCBI): domain Eukaryota; kingdom Metazoa; phylum Arthropoda; class Insecta; order Coleoptera; family Chrysomelidae; genus Diabrotica; species Diabrotica balteata. The sequence continues at coordinate 157,521,194 of OU898281.1, read as the reverse complement.
ACTCATAAGTGTGATTGAACTGATGCAGAAAAAATTAGAGCAAGAGGGTCAGTTTGCAATAAAAAACATAACCGACAGGAACTTGTAAATAAAAAAGCAATCCAAGTAGCTGTTTTAGGGCAAGTTAACTTAGACTCTTAACAATCACAGTCACTGTCAACAATAAGCAGAGCAATCGGTGTTTCATCTTCTACAGCCTTCCGAGTCCTCCATAAATTTAAGTTTTATCCATATAAAATTAAATTAGTACAAGAGTTAAATGAAGAAGATTTTGATCGTCGTCCCGAATGTTGCGAATTAATGATACAATGCATCATTAACAATCCACAATTGTTAAACAATATTTGCTTCTCGGATGAATGCTCATTCTCATTAAACGGTTTGGTGAACAGATATAATTGCCGATACTGGGCTGAGAGTGATCCACATATTGTACGCGAATTTCACACACAGCATCCTCAAAGGTTAAACGTATGGTGTGGTATCCTACGTGATAACATTATCGGACCCTTCTTTATCACTGGAAACTTAAATGGTGCATCGTATCTTGAATTATATAGGCTTATAACAATATTATAAGCATGGTAGTCGCCGACGTTCCGTAGGGATATGGCACTCTAAGAGAAGAAGATCCACTTATTGTACTCAACAGAGATACCTCGAGGAATAATCAAAACGATTGAAAATATCTACCAAAACAACACAATAAAAGTAGAAGAAGAACTAAATGACCCTATTTAATGTGGCAATAGGATAAGACAGGAATATTCCCAATTGTTCTACCTGAATATGAATGCAATAATAAAAAAAAGTTTGAACTAAAAAAGGATACCAAATGGGAGAAAAACACCTTAAAATAATCTGCTATGCAACGCTCTAGTGAAATGGAGCGAGAAATGGACTAGTCAAAGATCTAGTGAATGGAGCAAACAGAGTTACAGGTTGCCTAAATAAAAAAATATGGAGAAATAAAAATATCGGAAAGAAACAATGGCCAAAAATTTACAAAACAGTCATCAGACCAATAATGGCATACACGACAGAAACACGACCTGACATAGAGAGGACACAAAGTATGTTAGAAAATAGCAGAGATGAAAACACTTGAAAAATTGATAGGAAAACACTCTAGGAGATAGTGCTAGAAGTATTGCAAGGTGAAGAATATCAAGGACAGGTTAAGAAATGAAGAATAGAATGGAATGGTCATATAAGACGAATGACAACAAATAGAGTAGTAAAGAAGGCAAGAGCCGGTTCCTCAATAGGAAGACGACCAGTATCAAGGTCAAATAAACGATGGAATGACACTTTCTGGAGGCACATTGAAAAACAGAGTCATGTCTACATAAAAGTAGAAGAAGATCCTTGGACTCTAAACAAATGCCACAAATAAACAGGTGGTAAGAAGAGAAAAACCAAGTAAAAATACTAAGCGATACTCAAGGAATAACTCCAATCACACAGTAGTAATAAATATTGTATTAAGTAAATATTGGATTAAAAATTAACAAGTTTATAAATAACCATTAGTATCAATTATTAATTAAATTGGCAATATTTTTACATAAAACATAGCATAATATTAACTAAATTTCATCTGCCTAATTTACTTTCGTAACCATAGTTTAGAAGTCTGCCCACAGGTGGCCAGGTTCTGCTTTAAAACATATATTTTCAACATAACGCCCAACTTGTCAACGAGAATATGCGAATTTGAACCTTATTTATATATTAAATTGGGCTCTATTGTATTACACATATATTTCTTATCATTATCAGTAATTAATCATATTAATATGAAGATATTTAAAAGAATTGTATAATAATATTAATAATGTTTTACAATATGTTAATCACTTACCTTTTAGAAGATCAGAAGAGTATTTAATTACGAAAAATCACTCATTAATTCATGCCATTTTGTTACAGTTTTGTTCTTTCATAACTAGATTTTCTGAAATAAAATATTTATGTGAGAATTGTATATATTGTGAGAAGAAGTAATACAAAGAATACTTTACAATAAATTGTAACCACTTACCTCTTATAAAGATCCAGAAGGTATTTAAATAATCACTCATTGTTAATGCCATTTTGTTAAAGTTTTGTCTTTTATAAGATTTTCCGAAATAAAATAATTAGATGAAAAAACCGAAGCATATTATTAACTTTATAGTACATCTAATATAGTTTTATATCATAAATAACTAAAATAAACTTGAAATAAAATTGTAAATTGCCGCCGTTCACAAACTGATAAACAACAAGAAGTATCTTCTTAGCTTCCGTGAGAAACGAATGCATAATGAATCGCTTGTGCCAAAAATTAGGTGCGCAGCGCAAGTGCATTTCTTGGAATGTTACTGATTCTCAATTGTTTCGACGGTATTTAGGTCAACGTACGGATTAGTTCATATAAAAAAGGTTTTACGAGGACGGGAATATTATTTTCATATTTTGTAGAGAATTTTGTTATACATTGCGGCGTTTGATTGTTTTATTTAGGGAAATATTAATCTTTTATAAATAATTGAAGTTTTTGAATAAAAATAATTGAAAATGAATAAAAAAGATAATTAAATAAATATAAAAAAATGTTTTTATATAAAACTATATTTTTATATTAGAATTATTGAATCTACATTTCTGTTTTGTACTTTGTGTATGCTTTAATCGTCCATACATGTATAATCTTTATGTATAAAATCATATATGCTAAACTATAGCCCACGGCTTTAACAGTTTTCTTTCATTTCCGTCTGTCTTCTGCTAGATTTTTTTCCAATATTATACCCTCAACAATTTCAGATCTTCTTTTACTGCCTCCATTCATTTTCTTCAAGGGCGTCCTCTTTTCCTTTTAGATTCCAGTGTTTATTACATTTTTGGGGATTTCTTTTTTCTTTCATTCTGGCTATGTGTCCTAACCATCTTAAACTTTTAATTTTAGCAAGTATCGGTTTTTGTGGTTGTCTATATATTTGCGCTAATTATTTATTGGTTCTTCTTCTCTTCTTTTAAAGTTCTCTATATCCGCATATCTCTATAAAACAGAACAATAACCAACCCAAGAAATCCGTAATCAGTTACAACTGGAAATAAAAAACGTTAACTCTGACCTACAACCAGAAATCAGTAAAAATGAAATAAAAAAGGCACTCAAAGAAATGAAGAAGAACAAATCTACTGGGAAAGATGGAATAACTGTGAAAATGCTAAAAAATGGGGGAAAACTACAGTGGAAGTGCTTTATGTACTAATGAATAAAATATTGAACACAAAAAAAATACCCACCACATGGAACGAGGAATAACAATATTACTATTTAGGAAAAAGATCTGAAAAACTATAGGCTCATACCGCTACTTAATGTACTGTACAAAACTGTTAACTAAACTACTAACAAACAGATTAACAACTATGTTAGATAATTACCAGGAAGCAAGCCGGTTTTGGAAAAGGATTCAGTACAAGCGACCATCTGCTTACGATAAAAATATTAATTGAAAAGGCCAATGAATATCAAATCCCAATGTAGGTATATGTCATTTGTAGACTTTGAAAAAGCATTGGTGGAAAGGTGGAACATTGGACAGTAAAGAACTCTCTACAAAATAGGAGAATAGACTATAGATATAAAGGTCACCTTGTCGTAGAACTCTGTTATTGTTAAAATTATTTAACGGATGTAACTAACTTTTGGTATCTCTGAATATGCATTGAATTAATCATGTCCTCATTCATTTTCTTCGGGAGCAATTTCTTTTTCTTTTAAATTCCAGTGTTTGTTAATTCTTTGGGATTTCTTTTTTCCTACATTCTAGCTATGTGTACGAACCATCTTAACATTTTAATTTTAGCAAGTATCGGTTTTTGATACATGAATTGCAGATATAAATGGTCTTGGAATCTGCTAGCGCAAAATACTGTTAATCCATATTTATTTGGTCTACCTATTAGGTGTATACTGTTTAAAAACTGCATCGACCTCTAAATGCCTCCAATTTTTTTTCAATTAAAAGTAAACATTTTAAAAATCTCTCGTATGGGACAAGATTTATGTAATGGTATTGTAGTAAAAATTTAAATCGATACCTGGACATTGTTAGACGAAACATCTCAATTCCTGTACCGTATTTAGTCCAAAGTTCGTCTGTCCTTAACCTGCCACTTTTCGAAACACCTCCCAAATAGAGTAAACCAATAAAGCACGAATTTCTAAAGCATCTGTTTCCTTTGCGTTTTTTTCTCGGCAGCGTCTAATACGTTAGTACATTCAACAATAATGTTTATCATGGTATCGTTAAAAAATATTTCCAATATCTAGTTCACCTTTTAAATTCTTGGTAACTTCTTTAGCACCTGGCAAATGCGTAATTAAGTTTTCTGAATGTGTACAACATTTCTTGGAGGAATATTTTTCATCCATTTAGTAGATGTGTCTTTACCAAGAAAGAAAGGCCCAGCAGAAACCATCAATTCAACACCTTCTGTAACAGAAGTTTCTTGTCTTGTATCACTATTTTCATTTATTTGTTCTATGTTATTTTCTTCTTCGTTTTCTTCTTCGTCATCGTCGTACTCAATATTTTCATTCTCGTCGTCGACTCGAAGGTCGAACATTAGATGTTGCAAACGTTCTTGTTCTGCCTCATAAATGTTCAAAATTCAAACACGGCTGGCGAGCGGAGAATTTGTCCGAAATCACTAATACCTTGACATCAACGAACAGGATAACGTTAATGCACTGCTCATAGGTAATATACGCTCTTTAAGGTCTGCCATCTAAGTGGGGAGTTCCATGTTAACTTCCTGTCAAGGGTTAGTTCGTCAGAAAAGTTTAGACTGCAGTTTAAAATACTTGGTGTATTAAGCCCGCGATTCTTCTTTATCTGGTGAAGAAGTCCAATATCTTTTTAGCATTTATAGATAGTGATTGTTCCTTGCACCATGTTTCTATTAGCCGGAGAGTAACTTTTAATATCTTACATAGTGTGTTCTCAAACTTACGGCTTTGCAGAACAGCATTATCGTCTGTCTAGGCTATCGTGTAGAACTCGTTGCTGCTGAATTAGTCCAACAGGGTATCGACAACTATGTTCCAGAGAAGTGGTGATAGCACTCTTCACTGTGAATACCCCTCGTAACCATGACTCTAACAGAAAAGTCTTCTACATGTCTATTAGAGAGCATACTAAATATCCATTTTCCTGCCGACAGGGGAACATTCCTGACATTGAGCTGTTGGGTGATGGTTGGTTGAATGTAGTTTAATCAAACGTTCCATTAATGTCTATGAATATACCTAGGTATATTCTTTATTACCCAGCAACCTTTCAATTTCTTACACCACTTGATGCAATGCAAAATCAGTAGATCTATTCGAATTATATGCATGCTGATTTGGGTGGAAATGGGTTATGAACCAGAACATTTATGTACCTCTCGCAAAGCCTTTCTATTAATTTCAAGAGAAACAATGTTAGGCTAATTGATCGAAAATCTTTTGGTAGGGTGTAGTCTATCCTCACTCACAAGTACCTCTCTCCACTTCCTAGGGATATATATTAGAGCAAAAAACGATTCTGAAGTATTGCTTCTATCTTTGTCTGTCTTAAAGTCTGCAGACTTTATTAAACTATCTGAGGTTTAATTCCTGCTTTTCTTGCTATCTTCCTAAGGTGTTCAGTTCAGTGTACCACCAAGAGTTTTTTATAACCATAGATTATCTTGTTTTGGATAGATAATCTTTCCAAATTTGTATTAGTTTTTGCAGTTGAAACCTTTTTATTCAGCAGAGCATCTTCTAAGTGTTGGTTGTAGAGTTCTTTATTAAGGTTTTTTTCCAGACTAATGGTATATGTTAGCCACCGGTGGTCAGCCATAGAGATGTTCTCCGATACCGGCCAGTTCTGAATTTTATTCGGTAATTTCAGCTGTTGCTAGCGTGATATCTATGACTGTTTGGCACGAACATTACTAAAGGTATAGAGTACCCCTATTTAAGATCTATTTAACCATGGATTTTGCACCTCACAGGATCGTAATCTTTGCTCCATACATAGGAAATCATTTTATATTAATTCATGATAATGCATGATTACATTGTTAGTCAAGCGAGGTAAGTCAAACATATTCCTTTATAAAAAGGTATAAAAATATCAAGATATCGCTATACTAATTATTAATAACGTAATTGATAATTTAGTACATAAAAAAATATCTATTTAGCAAATGCAACAGTGGAATCGGCATTTATCTATACAGCAATAGATTATATACAATAGATGGCTATATTTTTGGGTCCATTCACAAAATTAAAGGTTCGTTCGCCACAATCTTCTATATTTTCTACAAAAACAAAAAATATTTACTTTTTAGACCTGATAACTAACATATTTTGCCAGAACTTACGTACGGCTATTAAGCAAAACACAAGTAAGTTCGTCGTTTATAAATTTTATTCATTTTATAACAAATATACAAAAAAATACAAATTTTTCTATAGCTTTAGATTGTAACCACGAGAAAATAATACATTGAAGCTAAAAATAATGTCAAAAAGTGCAGTTGTTCAAAAGATGTGTAGGAAATTTTAAGAGCTTATAACCACATTTATTTTGCAAACAGGTAGAATCAAACGATTAATAGGCCAGCAGATTTTCTTTAGTTCAGCCTCATTTTCCCAAAAAAACATATTATTAAAAGAATAGAAATATATATGTATGTACAGAATCTATCATTTAGTTTATTTGAAAAATTATAAATTAGTTACAAGAAAGACGAACTCTTTAACTTAAAAAATAATAACAGAAATTAATAGAATAGAAAAAGTTAATAAAAACAACAGTAGCTTTAACATTATAGAAATGTGTAATGTAACGACAGACAATGGCGAAAGAGATAGAATAAAAAGCTAGCGAAATGACATTCTCCAACAAAATTAAAATACTTAATTGTCTATGAATATTGCTTAATTCAAACGTAATATAGTTGTAGAATGGATGATCTTAATTGACACTTAACCACGTTAACTTGTTAGCATGTTAACATCCAACTAATTGCAAGAATTTTTTACGACCCCATTCGAGTTTTTAAACTTGAAAGTTCTTCCTGGTCGAGAAAACTTTGTAAAAAGCTTAACTTTAAAATTCAATTTTGATCTCCTTTATGTGCACATTTTTCTGGATTACGGTTTGGAATTGTTGGCTGGAATTTTTTCTACCTTGACGTCACCGCGGGAACGGGCAAAAAACGTAACTTTTAATCTTACTGAATAATGCAGTCGCTAGAATAGGATAGTACATTTCAATTAGTGGAGGATGATAATGTAGGTTTTTCATTCCATGTCGCACGTGTTCTGAGGACGTCGCCAAATTAAAAACAAACTTTTAATAAAACATTAACTTGGTTAAGGTTCTTTCTTTTGCGACAGGGGACTTTTATATAGAATAATTACGTTAAATATATATTCAGCTGTTTTCTTAATGTTCTTTTTGTGTGAAGCTTGCCATATTTTTTTATAAAAAGTCAAATTAAAAAATACACATACAACATACCCATATCACTTCCCAAATTTTTACAACTGTTTACAATCAAAAAAACACATTCTAAATACACCATAATAACGCTACCCCCAAAACTTAACATTAGTACATAGTACACTTATCTTAATAAAACCGACCTCAATACAAAACCTACATTCACCAAAAATTAAACATACAAATTCTTATAAATTCACATCTTCAACCTCAAAATCATTTTACACCTTTACAAACCAAACTCCCCCTTTCCCGTACTAACGAGTCATATGCTTCTCTCTTACATAATATCATTAACAAAAAATTAAGAATTGTACGAAGAGTGCATCTGTGTTACTCCTCTATTTCACAATCTCCTCACTCCTGAGACGATCTCATCACACTCACCGTACCCACTCAACTGCTTAATAGTCGCTCCACTCCCTCATCCAAATATATCAATGTGTGCTGTTTGTAACATGTCTAATTGAACTCACTCTGAATTAAAAAACCAGTCATAGTCTCTATGCACTCGTGACACACACGCTATACACTACCCTTATCAATCCCCTATCCATCCCTCCATATCCTAAATTGCTCGATGTCGCTCAGAGTGACTATTATAGTATATCACTACTGTCCTATCCGGTGGAAATGTGATGTAAAGAGTGTATAGAGTCGTCATCGAGAGAAATGTGAGTATGATCTGATGAGTGCCGACCACTATGTCCATTGAATACTCCACCTGTGGCTCAGGTGTTTTTTGTGAGTGATATATAATATCTCGCAACTCCGTCTTGACTCACTGTTATATTAGATAGAATCCACTGCACACTCTATCGTATAGTATACTGATCGCGCACTGTGTACTTAGTAGTATATCTCCAAAAGTGAGTGTGTGTGAAAACACCACCCCTAGAATTATTATATATTCGACAATAAACATGGATCCCCTCAATAAGAATAGTGTCGTCCCAAACTAAGATATCCATTTATCCGCCTAGACCAGAGTGATGAGAGTGTGTCGTGAGAACTTGCTTTGTTGCAGTGTATGTGAGATGAGTTGTACTATCGTATATGCTCAAACTCTCGCAACAGAGTCTCGACGCATGTCTTCAACGAGAATATCCTTGTATGCGCTCTCTCCCACACTACCTGTGTGCACTACACAATTATGCGCGTACCTGACTACAGATCACATCACCCGCCTGTCGTCTTAGAACCATAATAGTTCTGCTGTACTCTCGACACGGTTGTTCTACAGTAGTGTTTATGGAGATGAGCATCCTCACTAGACTGCTCATCTCGCGCTGATCGTAATCGGTGAGTGTGTGTTGGTTGAGAGTCCCAACGTGAGACGTGATAGTTAATGGTGCGTTACCTTCGATTTTCTCAGTGGTTACCTAGTATGGTAGTAGTTGAAAGCCTGGGACACTGTGGACGCATGACTCTGCTGAAAGATACGAATCGAAGCGCTTCGAGTGGTGGATCTACAGCAGGTTACTACATAATATCTTATGTGGTCCTTGGTCACCCCAACGTTGAGGTCCCTACAGACCTATTTTTGACAAAGAGAAAATGCAAGGGCTTAATTCTATCACTTACCACACCCAATGTAAAGTTCAGTACCTCACGGCCAAATTTGGAACCTATCTTACCTTACTATATATATATATATTCATAATATACTATATATATATACTTATATATCATTCTATACTTTATCTATATTATATATATATCCTATTAGTTACCCCTAGTATATATCTATCCGACTATATTAGATATTTATATATATATCTATATATATTTTGTTGTTTTGAGGTTTCTTGACCGTATTATATTTAATATAAAAATTATTGTTTCTTGGGTTTAGGTTCAATAAAAGAATAATGTTACATGTGGAATCTAGATTTTTTTAGTTCCATTGCAATCAATCAACGTTTCGGCAGGAAACCTTGCCTTTGTCAAGATTCTAAAATGTATATATATTAAGGACAAACAGATATTTTAAAATATGTATATATATATATATGGACTTTACCATAAACGTTAAACGTGACACAGACATTAACGAAACTGATACAAAAAAGTACACAAAACCTAAATAAAATATATTTCAATCTGATTTAACAATAATAATATAAATCATAAAAACTCTTAAAGTCATAACATATCTCCACTTACCTTTTTCGAAAACATAACGATACGCTCATATAAAAATATTATATACTAATGACTGTAAACAATGAGATATCAGATATCAACTTTTATATGTCAGTTCGTTAATGTCTGTGTCAAGTTTTTACGTTTTGGTTAAGTCATATATATATATATATTCTATATTATATATATATATATATATATTTATATTTATATATATATATATATATTATATATATATTATATATATTATATATATATATATAATATATTATTTATATATATATTTATAATATACATATTTTAAATATCTGTTTGTCCTTATATATTTACACATTTTAGAATCTTGACAGAAAGGCAAGGGTTTCCTGCCGAAACGTTGATTGATTGGCAATGGAAAATAAAAATCTAGTTCACATGTAACCATATCTTTTATTGAACCTAAACCCAAGAAACATTAATTTTCTATATATATATATATATTATATATATATATTTATATATATATATTATATATATTTATTTGTAGTCTCAGCAAATTGGTCTGTATGAAATAAAACTCTATTTGTTATTTCTCAATATTTCGTCACGATTTTGTGACTTCTTCAGGAGAAAACTGTAAATTTATTAGTATAATTATTATATGTAAACAAAATAAATATTTCAATACTTACAACTTAAGATTAAAAATTTAAATTTTGATAACATATCCAATTAGATAAATGACATTTTTTTTGATTTTAATTTATTTGGGAGTTATGGTAACCGCAATATTTTATAGAGTGAATTCCCATTGTACAATTTTTAGCGAATAAGTTTTAATAAACAATTACATATTGTGACAGTATTATCTATATAATAAGGTGGAAAAGTAGAATATTGAGAAAGAATCAGGAACATGGTAAATTGATCTATAAAATGTAATTGATGGTACGTAGTCAGTTATTGGTCTGATGTTGTTAGATACTGATATTAAGATTTATCATATCATATATTGTTTAGTATATTACAGTAGATATTACTTAAATGGTTGGTGTCTGTCTTATAATTGATAGATTCTGGAGTCTTATTAATGTGTACCATTTCAAGGAAAAGTCGATTTTTATAATTATCAATTTGTTCTAAGATTTTTACATTATTAAAGTCAAAGTTATGTCCTGTCTTTAAGTGGTGGTCCACTAAGGCACAAGAGTTTTTTCGTAAGTTACAGTCACTTTTGGTGTTGAGTGACACGTTGTTTAAGCCACTGTTGACTTTGTCCAATATACACAAAAAATTATATACACTTGAAATGGTAACACATTAATAAAACTCCAGAATCTATCAATTATAAGACAGACACCAACCATTTAAGTAATATCTACTGTAATATACTAAGCAATATATGATATGATAGATCTTTATATCAGTATTAACAACATCAGACCAATAACTGACTACGTACATCAATTACATTTTATAGATCAATTTACCATGTTCCTGATTCTTTCTCAATATTCTACTTTTCCACCTTATTATATGGATAATACTGTCACAATATGTAATTGTTTATTAAAACTTATTCGCTAAAAATTGTACAATGGGAATTCACTCTATAAAATATTGCGGTTGCATAACTCCCAAATAAATTAAAATCAAAAAAAATGTCATTTATCTAATTGGATATGTTATCAAAATTTAAATTTTTAATCTTAAGTTGTAAGTATTGAAATATTCATTTTGTTTACATATAATAATTATAATAAATTTACAGTTTTCTCCTGAAGAAGTCACAATATCGTGACGAAATATTGAGAAATAACAAATAGAGTTTTATTTTCATACAGACCAATTGCTGAGACTACAAATAATATTTAAACAGTACGGTCGAGAGTATTTTGATAAATATATTTATATATATATATATATATATATATATATTTATATATATATATATATATTTATATATATATATGTAAAACAACTGTAAATTTATAACATTTAAAGGGTTTTGGACCATATATTTTGGTGGCTCATATAGCATGTATACCCGTTTACACTGATGATGGATTTAACAATCCGCAAACGTTCTGTAATGGAATTATGATAGCTCGTTTAAGCATTTTATTATATACCTTTTATAAAGGATTTGAAATAAATGTTTTTTGTGATATATGGTAAACAGCCAGCTACAGGAACTAGTTTCCTCATGGATTTTTAAAGGTGTTTCTTAATTTCTTTAAATCATATTTTTTTTAGAGCACACAATAACGAATATAACTCTCAGCTAACAAAGAATTTATTAATTAAGAATCATACACTCACAACAGGGGTCGATTTACTAGCTACGTTATGTATATTATATACAAATAGATCTCGACTCTACACGTAATGCTTTTGTTAGACCCTCGTTAGCTGTTATCACGAAGAGATTTATATTTTTTTCACATGAAATAAAATTTAGAAGTGCTAATTCAGTGTCTAATTAGCACGTCTTGCGTGTATACGTCCCTATCTTCAACATTTTCAGGGTCAGTTTACTATGTCGTTATTTATCCCGTGATTTACCCATTGATTTATGTCATAATTAGTTTAGGCGTTGTTGCATTTTAAACAATAGTTTAAGGAAAAAAACTGATTACAGTTGTTGTGTAGCTAAATACATGTCTGAGATAACAGACAGTAAAAAAATAATAATAACTTTATTTAAATAAATCGTAACAAGAGCAAAAAAATTTGGTACTTTTGTGTATTAGAAAAAATAAGGAAGAAAACTCACGAGGCAAATTTTCTACTATCAATATAAATATAGATGTTTTTTTATTGCCATTGCAGAATTTTCCAAATTGTCATCTCATGCTTTAACTAAGACTTGGTTCAGAAACGTTTTTGTCTGCATATTTTGGTTTTATAAAATTAAATGTTTCGCCAGCGGTTCAGCTTTTATAGAATCTAAATCAACAAGGAAACAGATTTTTCTGCGAAAATAATTAAATTAAGAGTACCAATAAAAGCTGTTTAGTCAGCAGACGTAAACTGTCTATTGCAAAATCTCTTTTAAAGATAAAGAAACTTGTCTCAGATCGAAACAAAAATAGGAAGATTGCCTTTGATGACGATTTATTGTGTATACAGCGGTAAAAGAGATAT
>OU898281.1:157195276-157507879 GCA_918026665.1 Diabrotica balteata | reverse complement strand
TCTAAAGGTAATTCCAGTATTGTGTTGACGTGAGTTTTTGTAAATATTCATCTAATATTACATATGTATTGACATTACAAACATAAATATATAAAAAAATATTTGTTTTTCTTAAAGCAAATACGTGAACGCCATAATTTCTCATCTGTCGCATCTCTATAAATTTCTACTATTTCTTTATAAAGTTTATTTAACTTAACAATAAAAGCCAGAATTTTGCGAAAATACTTCTTTTACGAAAGATACGTTTTCGCCTCCAACGGTTATATATAAAAGTCTCCTGGTATACAGCCTCACAATATCGCATCCTCTCTAACTATTAAAATAAAACAATGCAATTCCTTTTTTAGTTTTTAAGCATCATTTTTGAATCACGAGAGTTTAACGGCCCGAGAGAAAAGTGAACACAAAAAACAAAAATAAAGTCCCAGTGCATGTCATCAACCTTAACTCATCTATCTACATCCTTCTCAGACGTGGAAGTTTTGAAGGTTGAAACAAAGGATATAAAATAAAACAGAAAACGCGATAACCGGAAATGCAGGACTTGCAAAGAAACTTCACTCCCTTTCATTAGTGTCTACTGCAACGTTTCTAGTTTTTTTCTTGAATTTTCCTGCATTACGAAGAATTTGCTGTGGAAATATAAGAAATTTTTTCGAAGTGCAGCTGACTTATTATACGTTGTTTATTATTTAAAATATTTAGGGCATTTTATAATAATTAATCAACGATTAGGTCAAGAGAATTAATCAACGATTTTTCGATAAACTTACTATATAAAAACTCATAAATTCTATACCTACTATGTTTTTCTTTAAATATAACCACTTTGTCATCAATATACAGTACTTTTCAGATAAAACTATCCACCTTAAATAACTTTTGAACCTCTAATTTTTTGGAAAAACGCAAAAAACACGTCAATTAATATCTGAAGGGGGAGACATAATATCATATTAAAGGTTGCTGGAAAATGCATCCTCTCACCCCCTGTATCAACCCTTTATTTTTTTTAAATTACTTCCCCCATTTTTTGTTTTATATTTGGATTCTCCTTTTTGTTCTGATTTCAAAAATGTATAATACCTTTGGCTTGAAGTGATTATTTTATCAGATAGACAATTTTCCTGTTAACAAGACAGTATCTTCCTCACCTTAATTGACTCTAACAAAATAGGTTGTAGCATAATTTAAACTCTTTAAATATTTAAACGTACTATTTGTAGTACCTTAAAAAACCAAGAAACAAAAAAATTCACTTTTTATTCAAGTTTTATCAAAAGTTTTCGATATCATTTTTACATTTGTTTTAATCAGTTAATAGCGACAATTTGTTATAACTTGTAAAGAACAACTTATTTTGATACGTGTGCAATTTGATCGTTGAAATGGTGTACACTTTACAAGAAAGAGTCGAAATTGTAGGTTTATACTACAAAAATAATAATTGTACAAGAGCTGTTGCTAGAATTTTTAATGAAACACACCACAATAGACATGCAACCCATAAGTGTGTGATTGAACTGATGCAGAAAAAAATTAGAGCAAGAGGGTCAGTTTGCAATAAAAAACATAACCGACAGGAACTTGTAAATAAAAAAGCAATCCAAGCAGCTGTTTTATGGCAAGTTAACTTAGACTCTTAACAATCACAGTCACTGTCAACAATAAGCAGAGCAATCGGTGTTTCATCTTCTACAGCCTTCCGAGTCCTCCATAAATTTAAGTTTTATCCATATAAAATTAAATTAGTACAAGAGTTAAATGAAGAAGATTTTGATTATCGTCCCGAATGTTGCGAATTAATGATACAATGCATCATTAACAATCCACAATTGTTAAACAATATTTTTGCTTCTCGGATGAATGCTCATTCTCATTAAACGGTTTGGTGAACAGATATAATTGCCGATACTGGGCTGAGAGTGATTTACATATTGTACCCGAATTTCACACACAGCATCCTCAAAGGTTAAACGTATGGTGTGGTATCCTACGTGATAACACTATCGGACCCTTCTTTATCACTGGAAACTTAAATGGTGCAACGTGTCTTGAATTATATAGGCTTATAACAATATTATAAGCATGGTAGTCGCCGACGTTCCGTAGGGATATGGCCCTCTAAGAAGAAGATCCACTTATTGTACTTAACAGAGATACCTCGAGGAATAATCAAAACGATTGAAAATATCTACCAAAACAACACAATAAAAGTAGAAGAAGAAGTAAATGACCCTATTTAATGTGGCAATAGGATAAGACAGGAATATTCCCAATTGTTCTACCTGAATATGAATGCAATAATAAAAAAAAGTTTGAACTAAAATAGGATACCAAATGATACTTTCTCAAAGTGAAGATGATTTACAACGTACGCTGCCATAATTTATTATGAAAATTTAACATGTTAATTTCCCAAAAAAGACAAATGGTTATAATAGCAAATTCACTTAGATGTAAATTGGAGCTGGGAGATCAGATAATAGAACAAGTGATGGTGTAGGCATCACATTATCTAGCTAAAGCTCGAAACAGAAGTGAAAGATCTAGTGAATGGAGCAAACAGAGTTGCAGGCTGCCTAAATAAAAAAATATGGAGAAAAAAAATATCGGGAAAGAAACAATGACCAAAAATTTACAAAACAGTCATCAGACCAATAATAGCATACACGACAAAAATACGACCTGACATAGCAAGGACAAAAAGGATGTTAGAAACAGCAGAGATGAAAACACTTAGAAAAATTGATAGGAAAACACTCTAGGGGATAGTGCTAAAAGTATTGCAAGGTGAAGAATATCAAGGACAGGTTAAGAAATGAAGAGTAGAATGGTCATATAAGACGAATGACAACAAATAGAGTAGTAAAGACGGCAAGAGACGGTTTCCCAATAGGAAGACGACCAGTAGCAAGGTCAAATAAACTATGAAATGACACTTTCTGGAGGCACATTGAAAAACAGAGTCATGTCTACATAAAAGTAGAAGAAGATCCTTGGACTCTAAACAAATGCCACAAATAAACAGGTGGTAAGAAAAGAAAAACCAAATAAAAATACTAAGTAATACTCAAGGAATAACTCCAATCACACATTAGTAATAAATATTGTATTAAGTAAATATTGGATTAAAAATTAACAAGTTTATAAATAACCATTAGTATCAATTATTAATTAAATTGACAATATTTTTACATAAAACATAGCATAATATTAACTAAATTTCATCTGCCTAATTTACTTTCGTAACCATAGTTTAGAAGTCTGCCCACAGGTGGCCAGGTTCTGCTTTAAAACATATATTTTCAACATAACGCCCAAATTGTCAACGAGAGTATGCGAATTTGAACCTTATTTACATATTAAATTGGGCTCTATTGTATTACACATATATTTCTTATCATTATCAGTAATAAATCATATTAATATGAAGATATTTAAAAGAATTGTATAATAATATAAATAATGTTTACAATATGTTAATCACTTACCTTTTAGAAGATCAGAAGAGTATTTAATTACGAAAAATCACTCATTAATCATGCCATTTTGTTACAGTTTTGTCTTTCATAACTATATTTTCTGAAATAAAATATTTATGTGAGAATTGTATATATTGTGAGAAGAAGTAATAAAAAGAATACTTTACAATACATTTTAACCACTTACCTCTTATTAAAAGATCAGAAGAGTATTTAAATAATCACTCATTGTTAATGCCATTTTGTTAAAGTTTTGTCTTTTATAAGATTTTCCGAAATAAAATAATTAGATGAAAAAACCGAAGCATATTATTAACTTTATAGTACATCTAATATAGTTTTATATCATAAAATAACTCGAATAATTTACATTTAAAATAAAATTGTAAATTGCCGGCCGGTTCACAAACTGATAAACAACTGTATATTATGTATCTTAGCTTCCGTGAGAAACGAATGCATAATGAATCGCTTGTGCCAAAAATTAGGTGCGCAGCGCAAGTGCATTTCTTGGAATGTTACTGATTCTCAATTGTTTCGACGGTATTTAGGTCAACGTACCGATTAGTTCATATAAAAAAGTGTTTACGTGGACGGGAATATTATTTTCATATTTTGTAGAGAATTTGTTATACATTGCGGCGTTAGATTGTTTTATTTAGGGAAATTCAATATTTTATAAATACCTAATTGAAGTTTTTGAATAAAAATAATTGAAAATGAATAAAAAAGATAATTAAATAAATATGAAAAAAAGTTTTTATATAAAACTATATTTTTATATTAGAATTATTGAATCTACATTTCTGTTTTGTACTTTGTGTATGCTTTATGCTTTAATCGTCCATACATGTATAATCTTTATGTATAAAATCATAATGATAAACTATAGCCCACGGCTTTAACAGTTTTCTTTCATTTCTGTCCGTCTTCTGCTAGATTTTTTTCCAATATTATATCCTCAACCATTTCAGATCTTCTTTTACTGTCTCCATTCATTTTCTTCAGGGGCGTCCTCTTTTCCTTTTAGATACCAGTGTTTATTACATTTTTGGGGATTTCTTTTTCTTTCATTCTAGCTATGTGTCCTAACCATCTTAAACTTTTAATTTTAGCAAGTATCGGTTTTTGTGGTTGTCTATATATTTGCGATAATTATTTATTGGTTCTTCTTCTCTTCTATTAAAGTTCTCTGTATTCACATATCTCTATAAAACAGAACAAAAGCCAACCCAAGAAATCCGTAATCAGTTACAACTGAAAATAAAAAACGTTGACCTACAACCAAAAATCAGTAAAAATGAAATAAAAAATGCGAATTTTTCGGAGACTTAGCCTGAAAAATGAAAAAAAGGCAAAACTTTCATGTTTCCGTCTACGGAAACATACAAAAAGTAAAGAAATGTAAAAAAAATTGAAAAAATTTCATAAAAAGTATAGAAAATCAAAAATTAGCAAGAGAAAAATATTATCGAAATACGAAATAGTCGTAAAAGTTATATAAAATTTATAAATCAATTGTAAATACCAATCATTTTCTCCGTTAAATTATCCAAAAATATAAAATATTGTAAAATGGACAAAATTCATTTATTTGGAAGAACAAGTCAAGCGCGTTTGCGCACAACAAGATATTCCACGCAGGTTCAATGTTGCCACATACACATTTGTTTTTTTCGGAGTAAATATATTGAATTTAAATTTTAATAAGAGTATACTCTATATGACTTATTATTGTTGCAGAATTAGTTTTTGCAAAACTCGATATTGACTAATAAATAACATAATAAAACCAAATCCAAACTAATCCAATTATTATTAAATTTATTTCAAAATTATTATTAATTATTAAAATTATTTCAAATTAACTAAATTATTAATTTCTAAAAATTTAAATTACAGTTTTGTCGTATCTTGTCACAAATTTCTCAATTCGAGTCTATGGTTCCGTTTAAAACATGGCAATAGCGTGCTGAAAAACTTTAAAAGTGGCATTTGAAAGTGAGCATTATGATTGTTTCTTATTCTGTGGTTAAACACGCTACGGCGTACTTTAAATAAGCAAAATGGAGTACCAATAAAAAAACAAATTAAAACCTAATCTACTCATATCATCTAACAATTTAAACTAATAAAGAAGTTGATAACTAATGCATCCAACTAAATACAACATAAAACGAACTAAGCTATAATCTATACGTAATAACATAAGTTAATAACAAATGAAATACAGTTATATGTATCCCTTAGAAACAGAAAATGGAAATAATACTCATTATCATTATTCCTTTATGATTGTATTTGAGAATTAATATTTTCACAATAAACAATATATTTGAAAAGTGTGGCAACATTGGATCAAGAAGTATGTACTATGCATACGCACATCATTGACAGCAGCTGTAATGGCGGCGGCATCTTGAAATTTATGTCAAAATATCAGTTTTTTGAATGCGAATTACAGAAAAACTATAGCTCAGCGTAAAAAAATGTATAGATTGAAAAGTGAATAGAAAATAAAACATAATCCACTGTCCAAATTTCAGGCTAATCCGACTATCCTTACTAATGTAAGTAATTACCATGAACAATAACAAATCTCCTGGGAAAGATGGAATAACTGTGGAAATGCTAAAAAATGGGGGGAAAACTACAGTGGAAGTGCTTTATGAATAATGAATGTACTAATGTACTTATGAATAAAATATTCAACAAAATACCCACCACATGGAACGAGGCAATAACAATATCACTATTTAGGAAAAGATCTGAAAAACTATAGGCTCATACCACTACTTAATGTAATGTACAAACTGTTAACTAAACCACAGTATAGAAAGCACTATACTGTGACTAAACTACTAACAAACAGATTAACAACTATGTTAGATAATTACCAGTCAAGAGAGCAAGCCGGTTTTAGAAAAGGATTCAGTACAAGCCACCATTTGCTTACGATAAAAATATTAATTGAAAAGGCCAACGAATATCAAATCCCAATGTACATGTGATTTGTAGACTTTGAAAAAGCATTCGATAAGGTGGAACGTTGGGCAGTGAAGAACTCTCTACAAAATGGGAGAATAGACTATAGATATAAAGGTCACCTTGTCGTAGAACTCTGTTTTTGTTAAAACTATTTAAGGAATGTATCTTACTTTTGGTATCTCTGAATATGCATTTAATTAATCATGTCATCATTCATTTTCTTCAGGGGCAATTTCTTTTTCTTGTAAATTACAGTGTTTGTTAATTCTTTTGGATTTATTTTTTCTTTCATTCTAGCTATGTGTCCGAACCAACTTAACCTTTTAATTTTGGCAAGTATCGATTTTTGATACTTGAATTGCAGGTATAAGTGGTCTTGGAATCTGCTAGCGCAAAAACTGTAAATCCATATTTAGTCTACCTATTAGGTATATACTGTTTAAAACTGCATCGATCATTAAATGCCTCCAATTTTTTTGCAATTAAAAGTAAACATTTCAAAAATCTCTCGTATGGGACAAAATTTATCTAAGGGTGTTGTAGTAAAAATTTAAAACGGTACCAATAAAAGCACGAATTTCTAAGCATCTGTTTTCTTTGCATTTTTTCTCGGTTAAAGTTTTCTTGGAAGCGTCTAATACATTAGTACATTCAACAATAATGTTTATCATGGTATCGTTAAAAAAATATTTCCAAATATCTAGTTCACGTTTTAAATTCTTGGTAACTTCTTTAGCACCTGTCAAATGCGTAATTAAGTTTTCGGAATGTGTCCAACATTTCTTGCAGGAATATGTTTCATCCATTTAGTAGTTGTGTCTTTACCAAGAAAGAAAGGCCCAGCAGAAACTATCAATTCAACACCTTTTGTATCAGAAGTTTCTTGTTCTGTATCACTATTTTTATTCATTTGTTCTATGTTATTTTCTTCTTCGTTTTCTTCTTCGTCATCGTCGTACTCAATATTTTCATTCTCGTCGTCGACTTGAAGGTCGTTGATTAGATGTTGCAAACGTTCTTGTTCTGCCTCATAAATGTTCAAAATTCAAACACGGCTGGCGCGCAAGGAATTTGTTCGAAATGCACTGCTCATAGGTAATATAGACTCTTTAAGGTCTGCTATCTAAGTGACAGTTCCATGTTAACTTCCTGTCAAGGGTTAGTTCGTCAGAAAAGTTTAGACTGCAGTTTAAAATACTTGGTGTATTAAGCCCGTGATTCTTCTTTATCTGGAGAAGAAGTCCAATATCTTTTTAGCATTTATAGATAGTGATTGTTCCTTGCACCATGTTTCTATTAGCCGGAGAGTAACTTCATCTCTCACATAGTGTGTTCTCAAACTTACGGCTTTGCAGAACAGCAATATCGTCTGTCTAGGCTATCGTGTAGAACTCGTTGCTGCTGAATTAGTCCAACAGGGTATCGACAACTATGTTCCAGAGAAGTGGTGATAGCACTCTTCCCTGTGAATACCCCCTCGTAACCATGACTCTAACAGAAAAGTCTTCTACATGTCTATTAGAGAGCATACTAAATATCCATTTTCCTGTCGACAGGGGAACATTCCTGACATTGAGCTTGTTGAGTGATAGTTGGTTGAATGTAGTTTTATCAAACGTTCCCTTAATGTTTGTGAATATACCTAGGGTAAATTCTTTATTACCCAGCGGCCTTTCAATTTCTTATACCACTTGATGCAATGCAAAATCGGTAGATCTTTCCGAAGTATAGGATTGCTGATTTGGGTGAAATGGGTTATAAACCAGAACTTCATCACTTATGTACCACTCGCATAGCCTTTCTATTAATTTCAAGAGAAATGATAGGCTAATTGATCGAAAATCTTTTGGTAGGGTGTAGTCTATCCTCACTCACAAGTACCTCCCTCCACTTCCTAGAAATATATATTAGAGCAAAAACGATTCTGAAGTATTGCTTCTATCTTTCTATGTAAATATGTCGACATGCTGATGTGAGTCCTTTGAGAACACTTTTTGTAGCCTGGAAGAGTGCGGGAAATTTTCGATTTCCTTACAGTAGATTTACCGAGCAGTTCTTTGTCTTTGTCTGCAGACTTTATTAAACTCTCTGACGTTTAATTCCTGTTTTTCTTGCTATCTTCCTAAGGTGTTTCAGTTCAGTGTACCACCAAGAGTTTTTTATAACCATAGATTATCTTGTTTTGGATAGATAATCTTTCCAATTTTGTATTGGTTTTTGCAGTTGAAACCTTTTTATTCAGCAGAGCATCTTCTAAGTGTGGGTTGTAGAGCTCTTTATTAAGGCTGTTTTCCAGACTAATAGTATATGTTAGCCACCGGTGGTCAGACATAGACATGTTCTCCGATACCGGCCAGTTCTGAATTTTATTCGGTATTTCAGCTGTTGCTAGCGTGATATCTATGACTGTTCGGCCACGAACATTCATAAAGGTAGGTAGAGTACCCCTATTTAAGATCTATTTAATCATGGAGTTTGCACCTCACAGGTTCGTAATCTTTGCTCCATACATAGGAAATCATTTTCTTTTAATTCTTGATAATGCATGACTACATTGTTAGTCAAGCGAGGTAAGTCAAACATATTCCTTTATAAAAAGGTATAAAAATACCAAGATAACGCTATACTAATTATTGATAACGTAATTAATAATTTAATACATATAAAAAATATCTATTTAGCAAATGCAACAGTGGAATCGGTATTTATCTCTAAAGCAATAGATTAGTGGCTATATTATTTTTTAGGTGCATTCACAAAATTAAAGGTTCGTTCTCCACAATATTCTATATTTTCTAACAAAAACAAAAAATATTTTCTTTTTAGACCTGATAACTAACATATTTTGGCAGAACTTAGGTACTGCTATTTAGCAAAACACAAGTAAGTTCGTCGTTTATAAATTTTATTCATTTTATAACAGATATACAAAAAATACAAATTTTTCTATAGCTTTTGATTGTAACCACCAGAAAATAATACATTGAAGCTAAAAATAATGTCAAAAAGGGTAGTTGTTCAAAAGAAGTGTAGAAAATTTTAAGAGCTTATAACCACATATCTTGCAAACAGGTAGAATCAAATCGATTAATAGGCCAGCAGATTTTCTTTAGTTCAGCCTCATTTTCCCAAAAAAACATACTAAAAGAATAGAAATATAATGTATGTACAGAATCAATCATTAGTTTATTTGAAAAATTAAAAATTAGTTACAAGAAAGACGAACTCTTTAACTTAAAAAATAATAACATAAATTAATAGAATAGAAAAAGTTATTAAAAACGACAGTAGCTTTAACATTATAGAAATGTGTAATGTAACTACAGACAATGACGAAAGAGATAACTCTAGAATAAAAGCTAGCGAAATGACATTCTCTAACAAAATAAAATAATTAATTGTCTATGAATATTGCTCAATTCAAACGTAATATAGTTGTAGAATGGATCATCTTAATTGACACTTAACCACGTTAACTTGTTAGCATGTTAACATCCAACTAATTGCAAGAATTTTTTACGACCCCATTCGAGTTTTTAAACTTGAAAGTTCTTCCTGGTCGAGAAAACTTTGTAAAAAGCTTAACTTTAAAATTCAATTTTGATCTCCTTTATGTGCACATTTTTCTGGATTACGGTTTGGAATTGTTGGCTGGAATTTTTCTACCTTGACGTCACCGGCGGAACGGGCAAAAAACGTAACTTTTAATCTTACCTGAATAATGCAGTCGCCTAGAATAGGATAGTACATTTCAATTAGTGGAGGATGATAATGTAGGTTTTTCATTCCATGTCGCACGTGTTCTGAGGACGTCGCCAAATTAAAAACAAACTTTTAATAAAACATTAACTTGGTTAAGGTTCTTTCTTTTGCGACAGGGGACTTTTATACTAGAATAATTACGTTAAATATATATTCAGCTGTTTTCTTAATGTTCTTTTTGTGTGAAGCTTGCCACATTTCTTTATAAAAAGCCAATTCGTTATTTTAAATGTCTACAGAAAATGTAGAATAGAAATATTTGGGTCATAGCTTCATTCCATAGCACAATGACTATTGTCAACATTTGTAAGGCTACCAAAAAACGATCTGTGAAAATGTGCGAAAATTTCCGACCTATCAGTCTTATAAGTCATGCACTTAAAATTTTTTTATAATCATACATGCCAGAATTTACAAGAAATGCGAAGAAAATGTCGGTGAAATGCAATTCGGATTCCGCAATTCAATGGGTACATGTGAAGCACTTTTCATCTTACAAGTCCTACTTCAGAGACGCAGCGATGTCAGTTGTGATGTCGATATTTGTTTTATTGACTACGCCAAGGCATTTGACCGTTGTCAGCACCAGAAGATGGTCACCGCCCTACAAAGAGTAGGATTTTATGAGAAGGACATTCGGATCATCATGAATTTATACTGGAGCCAGCGTGCTCAAGTCAAGGTCGAAGACCAGCTGACCGACTAAGTGAAGATCAAGCGAGGAGTAAGGCAAGGATGTGTGCTATCGCCGACTCTTCTCAATATATACTCTGAGGAGATTTTTACTGAAGCCCTCACAATATCCGCTACGCCGATGACACTGTGTTACTAGCAACCAGCCTAAACGATCTGCAGGCCTTACTAGACCGAGTGCAAACTGTGAGCGTAACATACGGACTGAACTTTAATATTAAGAAAACTAAATTCCATGGTTGTCAGCCGTACAAATTTAGATCCCGGGGCACTAATGGCAGGTAGCGAAGAGATCCAGAGAGTCGACAGATTCACTTACCTCGGAACTACCCTCAACTCACAATGGGACTACGCTCAAGAGATTAGATCCAGAATTGAAATGGCACGGTCTAGATTTATTAAGTTGAGATCCTTGCTGTGCTGCAGTGATCTCAGTTTGGGAACCAAGATGCGGATAGTGAGGTGCTACGTTCTTCCAGTGTTACTATATGGAGTTGAAGCCTGGACACTGACGCAAGCCACTGAAAAACGAATCGAAGCCTTCGAGATGTGGATCTACAGAAGGATACTAAAAATATCTTATGTAGACCATATCACCAACGTTGAGGTCCTACAGCGCATGACAAAAAAAAAGAAGTGCTTAATTTAATTAAACAACGTAAGCTTCAGTACCTCGGCGACGTGATGCGGAACGAAGAAAAATATTAAATTCTTCAACTCGTTATGCAGGTTAAAGTATTTGACAGAAGAGGATCGGGACGCCGTCGTATCTCGTGGTTGAAAAATCTCCGACAATGGTATGGGATGACCTCAGCGGAGCTGTTTCGCAGAGCAGTCAACAAAACCATGATAGCCTTGACAATCGGCAACATCCGGACCGGATAAGGCACTGAAGAAGAAAAAAAAGAAAGCTTCATTCAAAATTTTTATTGCAGTTTATTATCTACAATTTTTTTTTCCTGTGGCTGTAGTGGGGCTGTTTTTTTGTGTGTTATACTTGTCAGTGATAACCTCAGAGTTTTATGTTCCTTAGTATATTTATTCTTTGGTTAGATTGTGTTCTGTGTGACCTACTGAATTTTCCTTTAGCAAGTTAATTTTTCATTATTTCGGAAAGTCTAATTTTCTATAGAACAACTGAGGAATTATTACCTTAATTCAAGATTTCAATATGTAGTTTTTTTATCATTATAATAATTATTAGTAAATAAAGCGCAAAAGAACTAAATAAAAACCTATCTTGATAAACTTTGCATAAACAGTAATCTCAAGAAAATAAATCGGGAAATTGTATAGGCAGTTTAATTATTCCTTTTTGCTTATGCCAATGTTTTTTGTTGACTCGTCAATCTAAATTTGTTTATATATACTTAATTGTTAGATGCAGGAAAAAGTGAAAAAGTAATGTGAAATAATTAATTCACATTGCAGACTACAACATTGATGGTTGATACTGTTACATGACTATAATTTTAATTTTTTTTAATTTTAAATAATACTGGCATCTGTCATTTTTAGACAACTACCGTAAGTTACACTGACACAACATCCGTTCTAACATGTCAACAATGTCATTTTGATCAGTTTTTTTTTTTTATTTACAATTTGCTTCAACCACAAAAGGGTTATTAGCAATGAACAGTATTGATATCAAATTACAAAGCTTATATTAAATTTGGTTAATGAGTCCTATAGTACGTAAAAAATTGAGAGTCTTAGATGAATTATTTTCACTTAAACAATCTTTAAATGTAGTTGGTAACTGTTGATGTTGTCGTTCTATAACGTAGAGGGGACAGTCTATTATTATATGTTGCACTGTTAGTTCACTATCACACACATAACACATTGGAGGGGCTTCCTTCTTTAATATAAAGTCATGGGTGATCTTCGTATGACCAAGTCGTAATCTGGACATGAGCACTTGGTCTCTTCTCTTAGTAGGATGTTTCGACGGCAATACATTTTGTTTGATTTTTCTTAATGTAGAGTTTGATTTATTCCAATTTGTTTGCCATTTTGTCATGATCTTGTTCTTAAAATATTGCTTTAGATCAGTATGAACGCAAGTAGTTATGATGTCTGTTAATGGATGCTCACTCGCATTTTTTGCTAATATGTCAGCTTTATCGTTTCAGTTATCTCGCAATGTGAAGGTACCCAGAGGAACTGAACTAATCTTTGATTTTGTTGGCATATCAAGAGTTCCGACTTAATTAAAAGCAGGACAGGATGTTTGGGGTATATTTGCTTTAAGGCTGTTAATGCACTTAGGGAGTCGCTAATGATTATTGAGAATTTAATGTCATGTGTGTTAACAAATTTTAATGACTGGAGGATAGCAAAGAGTTCAGCTGAAAATATGGAAGTTTGGGGAGGGAGCTGGTAGGAACTGTTATAGTTATCTGTTGTGAAAGCCGCTCCTACTCCATTTGCAGATCTGGATGCATCGGTATAAATATGAATGTGATTATTAAAATAATTTAATATCTCTAATAATTTCTGATTGAAGATTTTTGCTGGTGTGACACATTTCTTGAATGCAGATAGGTTTGTATTACAATCAGGGAGAACAATTGTCCATGGTAGCATGCTTTGACTGACTTTAAAAATATTGTAAGTGGGTGGAATTATTGTGTCTAAGCTTTGTAGAGTTGCTCTAACTCGATGATAAATTGGAGGATCCAATCTTTTTCCCCTATTAAATGTCGATGGAAATCTATCTGTAAATGTGTTTTTATAAACAGGTAGCTGTGGGTTAGTTGATACTCTAGAGGCATACATGAGGCTAAGGTATTCTCTCCTAAGTTGAAGGGATGGTTCGCCTGATTCAACATACATACCTTCAACTGAGCTTGTGTAGTGTGCTCCCAGTGCAATTCTAATTGCTGAATTATAAACCGTATCTAGCCCTTTTAATAGTGAACCTTTGGCTGAGTTGTAGGCAACAGCAGCATAATCTAGTTTTGAACGGATTAGGGTTTTGTATATAGTCATAAGAGTTTGGAAATCGGCACCCCATTGTTTATGAGGATACTTTTCATTAAGTTAAGGCCGTTTTGAACTGACAGACGGAGGGAGTGGATGTGGTCTTGCCAAGATAGTCGGTTATCCACATTTTGATCAGTTGTTATCAACAGGTTTTCGAAGACACTTCGTCTCAGAACCATTTCACCTATGTAGGGTCATACGTCGCCATGTTACCAATTCCATCGGTAACTTAAACATCCTAATCTGTAACCATATATAATGTAAAACAACTGTATTTTATAACATTTAAAAGGTTTTAATCCATATATTTTGGTGGCTCATAGCATGTATACCTCGTAAGTATTAACCACATTTTGCTTTTACCTTAGTCAACATTTTAAATTTAACGCTGTTTCTAATTAAAGTGGTTATTTTCTTTCAGATTTACACTGATGATGGATTTAACAATCCGAAAACATTCTGTAATAAAATTGTGATAGCCCGTTTGGGCATTTTATTATATACCTTTTATAAAGGATTTGAAATAATTATTTTGTAATTGTGATAGCCCGTTTGGGAATTTTATTAGATACCTTTTATAAAGGATTTAAAATAAATTTTTTGTGATATATGGTATACAGACAGCTACAGGAACCTAGTCTCCTCGTGGTTTTTTAAAGGTTTTTTAAAGGTTTCTTACTTTCTTTAAATTCATATTTTTTTAGAGCACACAATAACGATTATAACTCTCAGCTAACAAAGAATTTATTAATTAAGAATCATATACTCGCAGCAGGGGTCGATTTACTAGCTACGTTATGTATATTATATACAAATAGATCTCGACTCTACACGTAATGCTTTTGTTAGACCCTCGTTAGCTGTTATCACGAAGAGATTTATATTTTTTTCACATGAAATAAAATTTAGAAGTGCTAATTCAGTGTCTAAATTAGCACGTCTTGCGTGTATACGTCCCTATCTTCAACATTTTCAGGTCAGTTTACTATGTCGTTATTTATCCCGTGATTTACCCATTGATTTATGTCATAATTAGTTTAGGCGTTGTTGAATTTTAAACAATAGTTTAAGGAAAAAAACTGATTACAGTTGTTGTGTAGCTAAATACATGTCTGAGATAACAGACAGTTAAAACTTTATTTGAATAAATCGTAACAATAGCAAAAACAATTGGTACTTTTGCGTATTAGAAAAAATGCGGAAGAAAACTCACGAGATAAATTTTCTACTGCCAATATAAATATAGATATTTTTTTATTGCCATGGCAGGTTTTTGCAAATTGTCATCTCATGCTTTAACTAAGACTCGGTTCTAAAAAGGCTGCATATATTGGTTTTATAAAATTAAATGTTCCGCCAGAGGTTCAGCTTTTCTAGAATCTAAATCAATTTTAAAGAAAGTCAACGAAAGAAGATTTTTCTGCGAAAATAATTAAAATGAGAGTACCAATAAAAGCTGTTTAGTTAGCAGACGTAAACCGTCTATTCCAAAATCTCTTTTAAAGATAAAGGTCGATTCAGACACACCAGTCACGTCTCGTCACAGTCCTGGCGCCGAACCGAACAATCCGTCATACAAAATATTCTTTAATATAAATATGAAGCCGGTATTCACATTCATCAGTTGACGAACAGTTTCCCATCTGTAAGATAGTTATAGATAGTTGATAGTTCTGTGACCAAACAGGACCGGTTCGGCGCCGAGACTGTGACTGGACTGATGTGTCTGAATCGGCCTTTAAGAAACTTCGTCTTAGATCAAAACAAAAATTGGAAGATGCCTTTGATGACGATTTATTGTGTATACAGCGGTAAAAGAAGATATTAACTGTATAACTTGAAAAAAGACTGTTTTTTTATTTTACAGATTTAACCATTTAATGCCCAAAATTAAATTTTTATCAAAACGAAATCAAAACTTTAAAATGAAAAAGAGAGAGGTTGTTTTTAATAGCAATATGCAACTAAATTTACGTTTTTTTTCTTTGCAACTGTCTTTCTTTAGCGTAATTTTTACAAAGTGTGATATTTGACAAAAAATTCGGAATTAAGTCCTACTTTACAATGCATCGATATTTGGTACACTTTCATAAGATCATAAATGACTCATATTACCCAACCGATTTTCGTCAGCAACATGTTAAGATTTTTGACGTACTCCATATGCGTTGGAATATCTGGAGCCCTCAGTAGGTCCTCCACAATTCGTCTATAAAATTCTAATAAAGAAGTTGCATCAATGTTGCGGTAAAGAAGCCACATGTTGACTATTTCCCCATTCAAGTAAAATCTAAATATCGCCCAATTTTTCGATCGAATTTGAATCCTATTTAAACCGTTTAATTTATCAAATAAGTCTATATCACCCATTCCCTTGTTATACATTTACACAATGTTTGGTTGAGCTACCGCTGTAATTTTTCTGTCTATTTTAGACCATCTGCAGTTTCGTATAGTAAATATTTCTGGAGTTGAAATATTAGTTGCCACAGTAACTTCATTATTGTCATTCCAGCGAACAAGAGAGAGCTTATGTTCTTCGCTATGTAAAACGTGGGAAGTTCCTTGTACGCAGCTTTTCTGTTACGGAACATCCTAACATGTTACCCATGGCTTCATCCGCTAAGAAACTTCCGTTCACGGGCTGGAGGTAATGATCAAAACGTTCATTTAGATGGTCAATTAGAAGTTGAACTTTAAACGCTACTTGGTTTGTTGGTAGAACGTATTATCGTAAAAGTGAAAAAATCTATGAATCTATTTAAATCCGTTTGGACTCATAGTATAACGAGCTAGATGTGAGTGAGAAATTCCTCGACATTCCCAATACATTCTCCTAGAAGAAAATGGCTGGTATCCAGGAATAATAAGTATTTATATAAACTATCAACGGACAAAGAGAAAGGGCAGGATTTTTGTGAACCTTATATTACCATTTCTTTACAAAGATAGTCCATAATTTTTTCATCAAAAAATAAGTTAAGCACATCGATTGGCTTCAAATTTTGTTGTTTTAATTCATTTAGTACATGAGGTTCTATTTTGTCTTTAAAAATATCTATTATGGCTCCTTTTTACAGTTTTGTTTCTTTCTGCTTACGATTGATTCTTTCTAATAATTTTTTTCTGTTTTCAGACTGCTGTGAAATTTCTGCAACCTCCTTTCTTATTTTGTTACATGATTCGTGAGTTTCAGTCACAGTTGTAATTGACAGCACATACATGTTTTAAGATAATGTACCTCGGCCAATACTTTGAAAAGTGTAATTGAACTGATCTTTCACATCACGTATGGCATCGTCTCTGTCAGAATCTGTCATCCAATATCCAATTTCCGTCATTTGGATAATATAAAGTGGGTTAAACTTCGTTAAACTAGTCAATTTCCTATGCCAAAGTATGGGGAATATTAGGATCATATTGTTTCGACATTTTTTTTTTAAACAGAAACAATATAGATTACTTACCATGTTTGTCCAGCATATTATATGTCATATGCAAGAATCAAAGACCTTTAAAATACTCACCAGTATAAATTTCAATATTATTTATATCACTATTTGATATTTAGAAGCCTAACTAATTTCTACCAACCGAGAGAGCAGGCAGGATTCCGCTCAAATTATGGTACCAATGATCACCTCCACACAGTAAAAACACTCATTGAAAAATCTATAGAATATAACAAACCTCTTGTGCTCACTTTCATAGATTTTCATAAAGCGTTCGACACGATCGAATTAGACAGCCTTATAGAAGCAATGAATGACAGCAGGATTGACCATAAGTATAGTGAGCTTATTTATAATATTTACAAAAATGCCACTATGACTGTTAAAATAGACAATAAAACCCGACCAATAAAAATAAATCGTGGAATAAGGCAAGGAGATACATTGTCGCCGAAATTATTCATAACGGCATTAGAATATGCCTTTAAGATGATCAATTGGGACCACAGAGGAGTAACGATAGACGGCGAAAAGCTTAACCATCTCCGTTCCGCAGATGACATTGTCCTTATCACAGACAATTTAGGAGAAGCTACAGATATGATAAACGAATTGGATTTTGCATGTTCGAAGGTGGGCCTGAGAATGAACTTGACCAAAACTAAGTTTATGACAAATTTTGTCCCCAATAACCATTTGACTATTCAAGACAAAGTGGTAGAACTGGTGGAGAAATATACGTATTTGGGTCATGAAATAAGAATCAGCAGGGATAACCAAACATGTGAGATCCAAAGACGAATTACTTTAACATGGGTAGCCTTTGGAAAACTGCGAGACACACTTAAGGCCAACATACCAATCAGCCTCAAAAGAAAAGTGTTTGACCAATGCGTATTACCGGTCATGACCTATGGGGCGGAAACTATGACTTTAACCAAGACCACGGCTTCGAAACTGAGAGTGGCACAGAGACAAATGGAACGGTCTATGCTGGGAGTGACGTTGAGGGACCGAATAAGAAACGAAGATCTGCGAAGAAGGACGAGTATTACTGATGTTGTGGAACGCATAGCGGAACTAAAATGGAACTGGGCAGGCCATGTAGCGAGAATGCACGATTCACGATGGACGAGCAAAATTACAAATTGGAGGCCAAGAGCAGACAAACGCAGTAGAGGAAGACCACCTACACGTTGGGCCGACGACATCAGGCGTATCACTAAACATTGGCAACAAAGAGCACAAAATCGTGAGGAATGGAGGAGTTTAAGGGAGGCCTATGTCCAGCAGTGGACGTGATAAATAGAGGCTGGATGATGATGATGATGATGATGAATTATTTGAACACTAAAAAAGGTTTTTCAGAATAAGTCAAAAAAGTCCTACAAACTCCCTTAAAATGCAACCAGTGAGCCTAAGATAATGTAACCTAAATAATATAACCTATGAAAACTTAACACAAAACTAATTAGCCTTTACAGCCAAGCGGTTATAAATTTGTGATGTTATGATAAAGAGTTACCTTCTAACATTTACTCTGTAAGCTATATTGGAAAAGCAACTAATGTTTACTTTTTTTTTGGACTAGTAGAAGGCGAAATATGCAGCAGTGTCTCGCGTATTACATAAAATACAGTGGGCATTAATGAGTTATTCTTCTTCTTCTTAGCCTTCTGTCGTCCATGTTTGGACATAGGCCTCTCCCAACTCCTTTCATCGGTCTCTATCCAGAGCAACATATTTCCAATTTGTTCGGGCTATTTTTTAATGTGATCAACCTATCTCATCTGTGGTCTTCCTCTTGATCGTTTACTTTCGAAAGGTCTCCAATGTTGTATTGTAGTATTCCAACGTTGGTCTTTCTGTCTAGCAGTGTGGCCCGCGAAGCTTAATTTAAGTTTTGCAATTTTTATTGTTATGTCCTCGATTTTTGTTTTGGATCTTACCCAGTTGTTCCTCTTTTTATCTGACAGTCGTATACCTACCATTACTCTTTCCATTGTTCTTTCTGTTGTGGCTAGTTTATTCATGTTTGCCTTGGTTAGGGTCCAGGTTTGACATCCATATGTCATGATAGGAAGGATGCATTGGTTGAACACTTTGCTCCTCAAGTATTGGGGTATTTTGCGGTTCTTAAGTATTCAACTAAGTTTTTCAAATCCTACCCATGCTAGTTTTGCTCTTCTAGTAATTTCTGCACCTTGGTTCTCTTTGTCAAGTCTTAGGATTTGGCCTAGGTAGATATATTCCTGGATTTGTTCTATCTCAGTGCCGTTTATAGTTATATGTCTGGGGTCTTCTGTGTTTGTCATTATTTTTGATTTTTTCATATTCATTTTTAGGCCGACGTAATGGGAGCTGGCTGCTAGTTCCCCCAACATAATTTGCAGTTCCTCAAATGTGCTCGCTATAATCACTATGTCGTGAGCAAATCTGAGGTGGTTTAACTTGTTGCCATTAACTTTAATGCCATAGGTTGGCCAATTTGTAGTTTTGAAGACGTCTTCTAGGGCTAAGTTGAAAAGCTTTGGCGATATTACGTCTCCTTGTTTCACTCCTCTCTTAATGGGGATGGGATTTGTAAGATAATGAGTTAAGAAGTTCTTAATCATATAACTTGATAAAAGCAAAATGTCATGTAAATAATTGACTGGTATAATAATTAAAGGCAGTGAAGGTAAAAAAACAAATTTGAAAATATCTAAAAAATATCGTACTTGTCATTAGTAGTACTGTAAATTTAACTATTTTTTTAGATCTTATCTTGTAATTTTCTCAACTAACAAACCTAAAAACCAGCTTGTTTTAACCCATTTATATTACAACCTACAAATTGCAGAGCTACTTTTCTACTCGGCAAAAGTTGTTGATTATTTTTTCGTTCAAAGGTGTAGCTTCGTTCTTGAAATGCCGTCGTACAAAAACTAGTGAAGGATGCCCTTTGTTCGACCACAAAGGGAGCATTTATTTATCGTGTTATGTATGTGAGCAGGTTATAACTTTTTTACTTTCGGTACCAGGCCGTAAAAATTCGCGGTAGACAAAAACAATTTATGAAAGCGGTCCGGAATAAAAACGGAACAAAATTGGGGAATTTCGTCGGTAAAATTACTTTTTATACGCAATAACCAGGTGAATTTTTTATCGTTGAAAAAGTATTTTAAGTCAACATCTGCCACCTTTAAAACTTGTTGATACCGGGAGATTTTGGAGGTTAGTGAAATTGAAGGAGAGACAAGCAGAGTACATTTTAGTGACAAAGTATTTATTAAAACATTAAAAAACATTTTGGCGTTATCAAGAAATATATATCTGGGCCATGAAATTATAAAATGAAAGGGGAAACTCAAACCAAATTTGTGTATATTGGTATGGTAATGCTGGGTGTGGAAAAACTATCTCTAGATTTTCAATTATCGTTTCTCCAACATACAGTGGGTGATCAAATTATTATGATCACTTCAAAAAGACACGTTCTTTTACAACATTTTAAAATATTTTTTTATCTGATCTTAAATAACAATTTTTTTAAATATTTTGTGTGACCTCCTTTAGCTTTAATGACAGCTTTAATCCTGCTTGGCATGCTTTGAATGTTTCTGAGGCAGTCTTCTTTTATTTTATCGTGTCTGTGCTAGGTGGCAATGAGTCTCTCAATTAACTGCTGCTTATGTATGACATTTTTCTGGGCAATCTTCCTCTTCATAAGCTCCCATAGATTTTCGATCGGATTGAGGTCTGGGAAATTACCTGCCCACTTTAGTACGTAATTTTTTTATTCTAGGTACGATGTTACTGTTTTTGCCTTATGGCACGGTGCTGAATCGTGCATAAAGGTAAAATCTTCCGATTCGCCAAAACCAGTCTTTGATTTGTGGCATGAGCTTTCTTTCCAGAACTTCAATATACTGATGTTAAATTATCATTCCATTCACAATGTACAGCCTCCCTGTGCCCTTACTGCTGATCACAAACCATACCATGATCTTAAAAGGATGCTTTACTCGCTCCACTATGCAATCATTGTGATATTTTTCACCCACTCGCCTTCGGACGAGGGCTGACTTATCCATAAGTATATCCACTGTAGACTCATCGAAAAAACAAACCTGTGAATAAAAAAGGTTATAAGATAGTTTTTAGGATCAAAACAGTGGTTACAGGGATTTAAACTTTAATAGTGACATAATTTACCTTATTCCAATCCTCAATTGTCCAATTTTGGTGTTATTTGGCCCATTCCAGTCTCTTTTTCATCGTTGCAATAATCAACTTTGGTTTTTTGCATGGCGACATAATTTGAAACCTTGCTCAGCAAGCCTTCCGCGGACTGTCATGTCAGAAAACTGGCATCCCAGCTTCACGAATAAGTCCCGTGAGGATTCTTCTTGGCCTCTTTCTAGTGTTTACGAAAAAATACCTCATTTTTCTTTCGTCTCTGGATGTAGTAACACGCTTTCAACCACATTTTTGGGCACGCTGGTGAGTCAGGTGTTTGTTGGTATTAATTTTTTTCTTGATATTGCTCACTGCTGCTTGCGCTACTTGGCATTGTTGTGCTATCTGACGCTGGGAAAGCTTTGTATTTAATAAAAGTGTCTTTATCTCCACCATTTTGGACACAGAGACGTCTTTAACCTTTCCTATTATGATTTTCTTCTCAAAAATCGAAATGTTTGAAAAATGTCTTTAAAATTAAAACCGATAGTTTTTTTCACTCACAATCACCACTAATCAAGAATCGAAAAACCAAAGAAGGACCAAACTTACTACTGGCATTTGCAGAGGATATAGATCTAATAGGAAACACACGATTAAGGATGAAGGAGACTTTCGTGAGGTTCGAGAAGAAAGCAGAGAAGATGGGACTCCAAATCAACGAAAACAAGACGAAATATATGTATATGAGCCGCTATAACCAAAGCAGAGACAGAATTGGTCAGAACATCACAATCGAAGAATTTAACTTTGAATGCGTTAGAGAATTCAAGTATCTTGGAACAACAATAACTGAAGACAATAACGGACCAAAAGAAATAAACAACAGGATTCAGGCCGGCAACAGATGTCTTTTTGCCCTCCAAAACCCTACAAAATCGAAACAACCAACAAGACATACGAAGATACAGGTGTATAAATTAATCATACGACTCGTTGTGATGTATGGAAGCGAAACGTGGACGATAACAAAGTCAAATGAAGAGAGGCTATGTGTTTGGGAAAGAAAAATTCTAAGGAAGATCTTTGGTTCTGTGCTGGATAGAGCATCAGGACAATATAGGATAAGAACTAACAAAGAACTCGAAGAACTTTACTCAGACGCCAACATCATAAAAGAAATAAAGTCCAGAAGACTACAATGGGCAGGACACCTCAGAAGACATTCTGTGCGAACGAACAGTAAGACTGGTCTGAAAGGAAGTCCCAATTGGAAGGAGACCACGCTGACGATTTCGTCTCCGGTGGCGAAATAATATAGCAGGAGACCCAAGCAATGGGGGCGTGGAGAATTGGATGGAGGTTGCTTAGGACAGAAAACAGTGGAGGCATGTTGTAGAATCGGCTAAAATCCACGAAGGGTTGTAACGCCACGGAGTAAGTAAGGAGTAAGTAAATCACCACTAATACATTAATAAAACATACTACAAAGATAAAACGATAATAATCTTTCAAAAACAATACATGTTTTTGTATTGTTTTGTGTTGTACAAATTTAGTTGTAAACTCCAAGCGCAAATTCACCACAATGTGTATGTTGTCACGTAATTTGACACAAATGACAGTTCTAGCGCTGTAAACGTCAAACAAGTAAGGTTATTAGTGACAAAATATTGTTGTTTGTGTTTAAATGACTGCGGACACTAAATCCATTCGCCAATCTTACAATTTGAGGTGTAGTGTGTGTGTGTGTGTGTGTGTGTGTGTAGAGTAATTGTCTTGATACTTAGCAAAGTAGACGTCATTGTCTTTGCTAAGAGACGCTAATTGTATCCGAACGTCTGCGGTCCCTCCGGTGTGTACCGATCACACAAGGATAGAAATTATTTTCATTTATTAATTTTTTTTTTTAATAAACGAAAATTTCCACCCAGGTGGGATTCGAACTCACGACCTTTAGGTTTAAAGGCAGGCGCTCTTACCACTGAGCCACAGAGGGGGTTGTGACAAAACATATTGGCATACCTTAATCGTATAGCATATGATTTTATTATAAAATTTGTGAACAAATTTGAAAAACTTAAACTTTTGTGACTGATCATAATAATTTGATCACCCACTGTATGTTAGAAATTCATTTGGTCTAATTGGTTATTGTGGTGAATACACTGCAGTAGAGCGGAAAACGAAATTAAAGATTATATTCTGGTACGAAAAGGTAACAAGTGATAGAGGTGAGAGCTGTAGGGTAGTCAGAAATAGGAAGTGATACTAGTTGATTGCGAAAATGATAAAAAAGAAGAAAGGTAGAATGTTAGGTTTTTACACGCTACATAAAATCAAATTTATAGTAAAGCTGAGAGCATAGCAAACAACTGCTTTAAAGGGGTTTAACGTATAAACAATTATTTTGTTTGTTATTTTTAAAACAATCAATACAGCCACATTTTGGTATTACTGTATTAGAACAACCATCTAGAATTTCCATTGTTAGTCAGCATCGTTACTCTTTAAAATTTACATATTTCCTTTTTACTCGCAACCCTTCCTTAAAGCCCACTTCAGACGATCTATTTGAACTATTTCATGTTTAAGCAGACTCATTGCTTCCAAATTACTTTTTTTTTCAAAGTAATTACTGCGAAGATAAAACCGACTTACAGCAAAAAGAGCTGCATAATTACGATAAGTCTGTACTTTGAAAAGTTGAAAGTTGAAATACGGGGTCTTGGTATGGTGTATTGTATAGCCATTCGATGAGAAGTTCAAGAAAACGTTTTGATGTTTTCTGAAACTGTGAAGTTCAATTTATGGCCGGTTTAATTCGGTATCTAGAAATATATTACTCATAAAATATATTTATAGAATAAAAAATGTAAAAGTAATTATTTATTAATTTTAAAATAATGGTTTTTTTTAATTAATTTAAAAATTGCAAAAATAGCGTCACTATATCAATATTTAAATTTTGAGATATCACTTTTGAAGGTAGGTATTTCGCAGTCCAGAAATTGAAATCGGGAGAGGAGTTAGGCAGGGATATATTATGTCCCCATTACTATTTAATGTATATAGTGAAGCCATTTTTGAAGAACCATTCTCAAAGTGAATGCATGGTCCCAAGAATGGAACGTATGGCAAAATAACAGGCCCTGCATTACCCACAAGCCGCCAGGTTTTGATCTTTCACGTAAAACATGCTCCACTCTAAATAAGATCCGAACCAGACATGGCATACGTGCATACATGCTACATATTGTACATTGTATAGTTTCACCGTGTATAATTGTGAAATATATCGATTAGTAACTTAAGTACAGTTTGTTTCACTTCCTGCAAACTATAGATTGCCTAAAATGTATTAAGAAAATGCTTTCAATCATTTCCTCGGTTCAAATTATAATTGCTAGCTTTTAGCTCAAGTCAAATGTTTTTGTTCTATACAAAGGGCAATACACTTATTTAATGAATCGTAGCATTTTAGGACGACATGTAAATTTTTAGGATGTTTTTCGATCACTATTGTTTTCATCAATAAAATCAGTTCTTCTCGAACATCAGGAAGCAGCAGAACTAACCTGATTTGACAATGGGAAGTGTGACCTTGTCAAAACGTCGTCAAGCCAAGAGCTTTTCTAAAAACCAAAACGATTTAACATTGATTCAAATTAAAAAACCACAAAAATCACATATAGCTCTCGCGTTAGCTTTGCAGAAACTCTGCGGAAACTTATGTCAACAGGAATGCATAATCCAAGAGTTTGAAACGTTAAAAAGTCTAAAGAAAAATGTATATCCGGACAAAATATGAAAATTGGCAAACAAACAGGAATAGAAACTATTACTTAAAATGCAACAAAAAAAATATAGATTTTCAGGCCATATACGACAACTATAGCCGTCATTAACATCTTAGTAGATGTGTTGTGGTTCATAATTGGGCTTCAGCAGCTCGGACAGTTTGATTGATAATATTTCTCGACTGGTCGCGGTCATCAGTTATATGTATTGCCTCAGTATACTGTTTATTGAGAAGCTTTTTAGTAATGTCCGCCCATCGCTGTGGAGATCTTCCGCGTTGGCGTTGAGTCTGAGGCCTTCCTTGGACCACCAACTGCTCCATTTTGTGATCACTTCGATGGATATGGCCAAAGAACTTTAAAATTCTAGAGTAAACGGTACTAGAGAGACGCTGATCTGGTTTAATTTCATCCAGAACCGAGATATTTGTACGACGAGCCGTCCATGGAATTCGAAGCAGGCGTCTCCATGTCCACATTTCAAAGGCGTCTTATGTCGTCGATCTGATCCTTTGACTGTCCATGTCTCGCATGCATAGTAAAATATGGAAAAGACCAGAGTTGAAACGAGTCTCTTTTTGTTTGTCATAGTAATGTGACGATCACGCCAGACCCCGTTTAGTTCACTCATTGCTGCTCTTGCTAGTTGAATGCGTCTTCTAATTTCGGATTCACAACTACCTGTGTTGTTAACTAGAGCTCCAAGATATATCATAGATGAGACTACCTCGCATCCCGCAATAGTTTGGGTTTCAGGAAACTGTTGTTGGCGATCAATAACCATGATTTTGGTTTTGTTGTAGTTAACCATGAGTCCAAATTTAGCACTTTCTACCTCGAGTTTTTTTAATAATTTAGTAATTTCTTCTGGAGTAGAGGCTAGAAATGTAGTGTCGTCTGCGAAACGCAAGTTAGATATCTTAAGACAACCTAGGTTTACTCCTCCCTCCCAACCATCCAAAACTCTGCGCATTATGAACTCCGAATAGATGTTAAATAATAAGTGAGATAAAACGCATTCTTGGCGTACTCCCTTCTCCAAAGTGCATTTGTCAGACAGATATCCGTCCATTCGAATATATGCCAGGTTATCTTGATACAGTTTGCTAATAAGGTGAGTCAAGTGTTTAGGTACACCCATTGTCGTCAATATGTTCCATAGTTTGTCCCATCTAACATTATCAAAGGCCTTTGTATAATCGACGTAACATATAAATATCGGGATCTGGTATTCTCTGGCTTTTTCTATGATGTTTCGTACATTAAGGATTTGTTCTCTAGTACCTCTGCCCTTTACAAATCCAGCCTGCTTAGGTGCTATTTGCCAACTTATGAAGTTTTCTAGACGCCGTTGCAGTATGTAGAGGATCACTTTACTGGCGTGTGATATTAGAGCTAATAGCCTGTAGTTGTTACAATTATTTGTTGAACCTTTCTTATAAAGAGGTATGATTATGGTCTTTCTCCAATCCTCAGGCCAGACGCCTGTGTGCCATATTTCATTGCATAATCGATGTAATATTTTCACTCCACATTCCGGAAGATGCTTCAAGACGTCTGCAGTAATGAGATCATATCCTGCTGCTTTGTTTAACTTAAGTCTTTTTAAAGCGAATTCCACCTCGGAAAAAAGTATGTTAAGTTCAGACTCAAAACTAGTGTGGTGTGTCTCTGATGAAGGAGAATGGAAAGTGGAGGCCTGGCAGTCAGGTACAAACGGGGCGTCCGCTGGCATCTGGTCCGTATTGGCGTATAAAGACTTACATTACCTTCATCATCTGTGATAGACCAAGATTTCTGCTTGAATTTACGTGTGAGTTGTCTGACTTTATCAAAGAGTTCTTTGGTGTTATTTGTGTCGGCGTGTAGTTGAATTTCTCTGCAGATTTTCTCTATAATATATGCTTGTTTTATACGCATTATATATATGCATTATATGTTACAGATGATATAAAACAAATTAAACACTATTATAAAGTGCAAAATAAAAGATTCTAAAGACATATAGAGAACGTTAACTTGAACGGCTTGAACTTTCGGTTTAATCATAATGCTGATAATTGTGATATAGTTTAAGCAGAAATTTATATATTTTAAGCAACATTACTAAAACTTTAAGTTTTAATA
Organism: Diabrotica balteata; assembly: GCA_918026665.1. Lineage (NCBI taxonomy): Eukaryota > Metazoa > Arthropoda > Insecta > Coleoptera > Chrysomelidae > Diabrotica > Diabrotica balteata. The sequence goes on along the minus strand of OU898281.1, from coordinate 157,480,417 downwards.
ATCAGTAATTAGTTTATTAAAGCTTTAGTAGAATTGTTGAAAATTCACTATTTGGCAGGACCGTGTATAGACTGGCTAAAAGTTGTCCGTGGTTAATTTTAGTTTCAGAGAATTCGTAGAAGAATCGGCTTGGAAATGGAAAGCAGCTAGCGGAAGTTATTTCTCGACAAAACGCCTCCAGACATTTGATTGATTTATTGCTATTTTACGCAGTCCGGCGATGCCTTTTATTGCTGCTGCCTTCTTGTTAGATGTTTTTTATTGTTTTTTGTTCCTTTCACAATTACACCACGCTCTAGTGAATACAAGAAAATTAGGGGATAATGTTGATTTAGATGTAATAAGGCCACTTGAAATTCAATAAGGTTTTATTAATGTCATCTTTTTCTAGCTCTCGTTCTTTAATTAAACGCGGATATTTTCTGGGTTTTTGTTTGAAGTTAATACATAATACATATTATGATTACGTGACGTGGAATGAAAACTTCAGTTTGTCGACAGAAAATATACTTTTCTTCAACTTTTCTTTTTGCTTAACACATATTTCAACATTATTTCCAAACTTAAAACCATAAAATAAAGCTGGCTATATAATATCTAGGTCTTTACAAAATGTACCAAAGATATCAACATATTGAAGAGCAGTGTATAGATCCACTTCTTCTTTTTTATATGCCATCTCCTCTAATAAGGTTGACAACCATCATGGCAATTCGCCCTTTTGATGCCGCTGCTCTAAAGGGGTCTGCTGAAGTGCAGTTCCTTCTACCCTGTATTCTTCCTTGCTTTATTAATTGCAACAAGTTATAATGCCCCTCGTGACATGTCCCAGATATTGCAGTTTTCTGACTTTAATTGTATTTAAAACTTCTGTATCTTTTCCCATTCTTCTCAACACCTTGATATTCGTGACTCTATACACCCAACTTCTTAATCCCTTCTGTATCTTAATACCTTAATATCCTTCTGTAGGCTTATAACTCGAAGGCTTCTAATCTGTCCAAAATATATTTCTTTAATGTCCAAGCCTCCAACCCATAAAATAATACGGAGAACACGTAGCATCTCAGAAGTCTTATCTTTAAAGAAATTGAAATGTCCCTGCTGCAGAGTACTTTTTTCGTATGTTGAAAGAATTTCTTACCTGTCCTGGTCTTGCCTTAATCTCTTCTGTGTACTTATTATTTTCGTTAATTATTGTACGCAGATATTTATATTTTTCAACTTGTAAACATAAAATTTGTTCTTCATGCATTGTTGTTTTCTTGACGCTGTTGGGCTTTTGTAATTACCATAAATTGTGTCTTTTTTACGTTAAGGGACAGTCCGTTTACTTTACTGACTTCTACCACTCTGTCAACTATTTGTTGTAAATCCTCAAGACATTTCGCTAATAAAATAGTGTCGTCAGCAAACCGTATATTATTGATTAGTCGGCCATTTACTTTTATTCCCACAATTAGTTCTTCTAGTGCTTCCTGGATTATTTAATCTGAATACAATTTGAACAAAGTAGGAGACAGGACATTAGCCCTCACTGACGCCCCTCAATCTGTATTTCATTTGAAAAGATGGTGTTCTCTTTTGCCACAGCGATCTGATTATAATAGATGGCGCTAATGATCCTAATGTATCTCATATCTAAGTTTTTCTTTTCAAGTAATTCGATGTCTGTTGTTATTCAAGAAATACATATATTCTAGCTGATTAACTTTGCACAAGTACATTCACAGCGAACAAGGCTTCTCTCGTTCCCAGTAGATTTTTAAATCCGAATTGTGTGCGACTTATGCCCTACTCAAGTTTGTTGTGTATTCTTCGGTGTTGAATTTTTAAAAATATTTTGAGCGTATGACTCATTAAACTTATTATACGGTGGTCTTGGCATTCTTTTGCATTTTGTTTTTTTTTGTAGTGTTATGAATGTTGACATCAGCCAATCTCTGGAAATGATTCCTGTACTGCATATTGTATTGAATAAGTCGACCAATATTCCAATTTGCTGTTCTTTTATTAACCGTATTATGTCTACGGGTATTTCATCAGGACATGTTGCCTTGTTGTTCTTTGTTCGCTTGATCGCCTCTAAAACCTCATCTTCTGTTATGTCTGGGCCGTTGTCGAACTTTTCCTGCTCTAGTACTATCTCAGTCCATTCGTCTTTAAATAGCTCTTGAATATATTTCTGTCATCTTTTAAGCCTTTTACCGATGTCTATAATTATATTGCCGTTTTTATCCAGCTGTATGTTTGATTTTTTCTTAATATTAGTGCCTGTCATTTCCCTAATTTTTTTATGAAGGTTTAAATTATCTTTCTACCCACTGTTCACTAAATTTAAATATAAATTTATAAAAAACACTAGGAATTTAAAATTTTAAATTTAAATGATTTGTTTGCGATAAATATGAATGATTTGTGCAAACAGTAGATCAACAAGACATAAAGCCACTTGGAAGTGCAAACCCTTTGCAGATGGCTTCCGGCCGCGACATTGTGCTTATTTTCATGTACGTCCAATGTTACAAAATATTGTGATTCTTCTACACCAACAGCTTCGATCATTAAAGCGTTTTACATAATTGTTCCAATTAAAAGGAATATAACTGAACGCAGTTTCTTCTTAATGGCATTAAACCCAGACCCAACGTTTCGTCCCTTGCTCTTGGCTAAATTGAACAAGATTTTTAAGTGGCTGTCAATTTAAATTGCTTACAAGTAAATTAATTTACATCAAAGAGCCGTCTACTTAATGCCAAAGGAGGCCTTGATTACATTTTTCAAAAACCAGATCGCGCGGAAAATTTCTGAGCTGGACGTACTTTTGGATGACAGAATTAAATGTAAAGTATAAATTTAATTTGAATATTCAAATAATGAATTTATCAAAGTATATACCAAAAAAAAAATTTTTTAAAGAAGGAGAAATTTGAATATTCCTCTCTAGATACAATAACTAACCTGGGTCATCAAATAATAGGGGGAAAGTATTTTTTTTGTTATGTTCATTTTAATTGGTTTTTTGTTTCTATAATTTAAGTTCAGTTCTACTTATTATTATGTGTTTTTCCTATCGATTTTATAATATTTCATGGTGAACAGTACTGGTGTGTAGTATCTATTGCTGCAGATGGCTATATTATATAAAAGTTCTTTTATATGAAACATAAATAACCCTTTGAGACCTGACTTCTTTTTTGTAAAAATATTAGTTTTTAATCTTAGTGCTGTTAAAGGGACCTTACATTAAGGCCACAAATAATATTAAAAAAAATACTTCCCCTCCATGGGGCTGATATTAACCCTGCACGAAAGTGGCGTTCAGGATCAAAATGTGTTTGTGCACTATTGCGACTTCTAGGTATTTAATAGGTTAGAGGTTTTGATTATACAATAAAAATGCATTAATAGATGCAAATTATATTAATTTAAAGAGTTTAAAAGAAAAGGTAGTTAGTTTTACAAACATTTCTCTTAAAAACAATTTGTGCCTTTCGTTTCATTTCAAAACAGTTTTGTTTTCGTAATAAGCAAAGATATACATTACATTTTTCACAACGTATTTTTGACCGATTGTGACAGTTTTCCATTCTACATGCACAAGGATTATCGATTTCTAACCTAGAGCTTACCTCTGAGGGTTTCGCTGATCGTCTGTACTTAGGAGAGGAATTGGGGTTCTCGCTCTCATTACTTTCTGTTTCTCTTCGTGATTTATTTTTAGGTTAGGTGGTTCGTTGACAACCCCTTCAGCTACTTGCATATTGAACTTGCAAAAAATCATGATTTTGTTTTTAAGAACCGCAAAATATTCAGATTCTAATTTATACAATCTCCAAGAATTTGCTACTGCTAAATCAAAAAAATGGAGCATCACTTCCAGTAGAGTCCATTTGGTGGTTTTTATAAAAGTCCGGTAATACTCTAATGATTGATCTAGTATGTCAACCCCACCCTTATGTTTGTTGTAGTTAGCAATCACTTTAGGCGCAGTAACATCAATATATTTTGATCCCTGTTTATCCCAGCGTTTCACGTTAATATTTCCCTCTGAAGATGTACAATTGGATGAAATAAGAACAGACTTATTGTCCTTTCATTTCACAACAACTATATTGTTGCATACAAACTGTTGACATTTACCATGTTTCATGTTTCGATCTGCTTTAAAATCCATAATATTTCGCTCTGACAATCGGTTCATCATTATCGTACATGTACCATGCAATCCCATTACATTTAAATGCTCCAATAGTGGTACGGAAGCAAAATAGCGGTCAAAGTAAATGCAGGTTCCTGGAAGAATAGGTTTTGAAAGATGGAGGACCACTGATACTCGGACAACTAAAGATTTGTCTCCTAATGGAGTTCTTATACCTTGGTATATCTCGAAATCAATCATCAGACCATCATGAGTAGTGGCTACAAATGCTTTCAAAACTTTGACGCCTAGGCTTAGTTTTGATAACTTGTCGCAATCCACGAGGGCATGTACCATTAAATGGGATCATCTGTTCATCGATATGGTGTAACTTGATACAATACTGGTTGTACTTTCCAAAGTAATTTAATGACAAAGCTAACTCACTATCTACGACATTAAATGCCCTTCGTAAAATTTTGAATCTTTTTCTTGAAATTACGTAAACTAAAGTCATTTCTCTTCACGTAAGCTAAAGTTATTTCGTCACGTCAGTACATGCTATGACCCTAAAACAATCAATTTCTAATCCGTTGGAATTTTTGAAATGAAATGACACGATCGTGTAGGGGCGGCATGAAAGGATAAGCTGGTTTTTTATATACGATTGATTTCTGAGTTATTTATCTAATCACAAATACCGCAGAACCACAGGATTTTCTGTTCTTCAGACTACCTGGCCAGTTTACCTTGTTTAGAGTTTCTTCATGTTTTGAATAATAACTTACATTATTTTATTTTTAAACTAAATTTTGCTCAGTTCTTTCCCATAATTATTCAATACCTGTCACAATATTTTATAATATATAATTTTTATATATTTTTAATATTTCAAAACATTATTATTTTATATTTTTTGTTCCATCTTTTTGCATTTTTTTATACTAGCTTTCTTTGCGCCTTCTTCTTCTTCTCGTGCCACTCCTAGCGGAGATTGGAAATCATCATGGCAACTGCGACTTTGTTAGCAGCGCGCCTAAAAAGTTCAATCGAACTACACCCGAACCATTCACGTAGATTACGAAACCACGATATTTTTCTTCTTGCCACACTTCTTTTGCCCTTAATTTTGCCCTGCATGATGTTTCTTAAAAGTTCGTACTTTTCACCTCTCACAATGTGCCCCAAGTATTCCATCTTTCTAGTTTTTATCTCATTTAGAATTTCGCATATTTTGTCTAAAGTTTGGAGTACTTGCGTGTTAGTAAAGCAGTCCATCCATGATATTCTGAGAATGCGCCTATACCACCACATCTCGAAAGCTTCGATGTTTTTTATGGTCAACTGTTTTAGTGTCCAAGCCTTAACTCCATATAACAGGGTAGAAAAGACATAACACCGCAGCATTCTTATTCGTAACTTTATATTGATATCACGATTGCAAAAGAGTTTGCGCATTCTATTAAAGACTGATCTAGCGATTTCTATTCTACATCTAATCTCTTTTGTTTGATCAGTATCGTCTGTGATCCACTTTTTCTTTGCGCCACTTTAATGTTATTTTAATTACCATTTTGCTTGCTTCGTTTCCTGTATATATTTTTTTTTCATCAATTTTCCATGTAGTTTCGTAATTATTTGTTGTAATTATTTTGTATAAAAGGTTCACAAAAACACTATATTAAAACAAGTGAAAGATGAAGAACATGTTCATAGGAGACAAAAATGGGCTTATAAAAATATAAAAATAATTTATGACGATAAAAACCAAGTAAAATTTTATCAATATTCATACATTGAAAATAACAAAGTCCATCTTTCATCAAATTAAGACGAAAATTGCAATGAAGGATGTGTCAAAAAATTTATAAAATAATGAAACTGACCTACATGTAAAGAACGCAAACGAAAATAGTAATCTGGAACGCCCGAAGCACTTTTATGGAAGGAACCCTTAAATGTCTAATAAGAACTATGGAAAAATTATGTAATTCTAAAATTATGGGGTAGCATTGAAGAAAAGGTAATAAAATAGTAACAGTAGATAATTTGTCCAGGTGGCTCTGACAAAAGCATGTTACCTCAAATTTAAATAAAATTACACTTCTAAATTATTTCACTTATCTTAGACATAGGCCTCCTCTGATTGTATCCAACGTATTTATTCTTTTTGAGACAGTTTTTACTGATCTGCTCTCTCTTCTACTTCGCGATAACTCTTGTACTTCGTGATAATTTAAGTAGATTATAGTTATTATATCTCATTTTTGCCAAGTGACCAGCTATTTTCACTTTAGTTTATAAGACCCTTCTACGACATAATATGTAAAACTTAGTTTTAGTTAGTAGATTTTCGTTTCTGATACTGACTTTCAGCGTAGCACCTATTGCTGATCGTTCTAGTCTTCTTTGCAAATGTTTTTTCTATGTCAGTATGTCTCTGCACCATTATGTTAAAAATGGTTTCGGCAGTTAGTACAATTAACTCTAACGTTAAGATTAATACTATTATGGGAATTAATATTAAATTCAGTGATCAGTGTAGTTATAATTTATAAATATATAAAAATTTTTAATATGCAGGCATCTGTTTTAAAATTAATATATAAATATAAGGATATATTGTACTCTAGTGAAAAGTGGGTTATAGTAATTAAACTGATTTCAAGAACTGTTATTCCTCAACAGATTTGAAAATACAAATGCGTTTGTGTAAACTGTTTTTTAGGCAACCAGAAAATGACGTAGATTTTGTGTGAACAAGAAATAGATATTAATTTTGTTTGGATAATAGGACAAATGAGAAGACAGATTTGCCAAATAGGATTGTCCTATTGGCAAGATATGTTTTTTTTGGAGTGCTGTGTTGTGAAAGTGATAAATAAGGAAACCGAGGTTTGGATTTGGAAAAAAGAAACAGAAGTCAAAGAGTTCGGTACGACATTGGAAATGGAAAAGATATTTTTGGTTTATTCCTCAAATTAAAAAACAAAATATTGTTGTTTTTTGCTGGTGGAACAAAACGAGAAGTAAAAAAAGTTTTTTAAGTTTTGTGGTAGCAGGTAAGCAGCGCAAGCAGAGATCTCCAAAGTTCGCAAGTGTAAGTTTTTTTGAATAAAAATTATTTAATGATAGGCTATCTTTGTCTTTCTTAAGAGGACACCAGATTGGGAGAGTTAAAAGCAGCAGCAGATTGTCAATTTTAATTTCGATAATAAATAATTTCTTTGGGCAAAGATCGACTTATGAGGAGGGTACCTGAACCAGGAGAAGTTGTAGCCCAAGAAGAAGCAATTTCAAATTTTTTAAAATTAAATTTTTATAAAATAAAAACAGTTTTCTGATTAATTCCTAGAAGTGCAGTGTACGTTATGAACATCCAATCTGAGTGTTGTAGATGTTGAAAATTTATGGTATAACTGTGTTCTGTTAGAAAATGTTGTTTTTATATAGCGGGTATACAGATTGAACCAAATTAAAACGGAACATACAATTTAATACATGTCTGTTTGAACTGCATTTAAAATAGTGGACCAATATAAAACTTGGACAAAAATAAATCCATACCTGGGTATAGACATTGTATAAAATATCGTTCAACTATCTGTCTCGCAACAAAGTTGTTTGCGTAAGACGGGTTTGTCTAAGGAGGCGATAATAGTTCAGGAATTGAAGCTCGAAAAAAGTTAAAACCTCGCAATTTTTTCGTCCTGCATGTATCCAGTTAAAATTTTAGCAGAAGGTAGGTAATAGCCCAAGGATCAAAATCTATATCGAACCGAAGTGCGCTGAAGGGTTTTAGGGATGAAAACTACCCCTAATTGTCAAAAATTATAAAATAACATATTAAACCTGAATATGGGTAAGAGTTGGTTTGAATTAACTAAATAATGATTATTTTATACTTTTGAATAGAGTTCCATCATATTTTAACCCTTAAAAAGCAACCCTTGTTAGAGATTAATGTAAAAAATTACTAATTCTAAAAAAATGATTTCGCCTTGTATCGATTTGGATAAAAATTTGGATTTAAGCTCAATTCACCCGCTGCTTTATAGTTTATGTCATGTCGACGAACCCTGATTGTTCTTAGGGGTAAAAACTACCCTAATTTTCAAAAATTATAAAATAACATATTAAACCTGAATATGGGTAAAATTTGGTTTGAATTAATTAAATAATGATAGTTTCGTGCTTTTTAATAAAGTTCCATCATATTTCAACCCTTAAAAAGCGACCCTCATTAGAGATTAATATAAAAAAATTAGTAATGCGAAGAAAATGATTTCACCTTGAAACGACTTTCATAAAAATTTGGAATTAAGCTCAACTCACCCTCTGCTTTATAGTTTATGTCATGCCGATGAACCCTGATTGTTCTTAGGGGTGAAAACTACCCCTAATTTTCAAAAATTGTAAAATAATATTACAAATCCTAAGATGAGTGAAATTTGGTTTGGATTAGTTAAATAGTGAGTTTTTTATACTTTAAAATACAAATTCATACATTTTCAACCCTTAAAAATCAATTGTTATGAGTGCTATAGGTGAAAACAATTTTTTGCCAAAATTTTGCAACTTTTCAACTTTTGAAAATCACCCTTTACAACATTGAAGCTTTTATAAACTAATTTATAAGATATAAATTGAAAAAAGTAGAATTAAATACAAAAAAAATTATCAACATAAAAAGGCACCATATATTCTTATACATTTACATAAATAGTTGAAAATATTTACATTTATAGGTAAAACAATTATAATATTAATTTTTTTCGTCATCAATTACATCTTCATCGTGATCTATGTCATCATCATCTTCCTCAATTATTGGTGGACTGTTATTGCACCCTTCACCTGAGCACCCAGAACAAGTAGAGTTACAGTATAAACCAACTTTTCTGCACCCATATGAAACGCCGCATCCTTTTTTGCATTAACAAAAAATAATTTTCAAAAATTTATCGGGTGCAGGTTGTTTGTTCATGCGTACGGGTAATAACAAAACATCTTTGGAAAACCATCCCCAATCTGTTGCTCTGATATTTTCATTGCCAAGCCATAGACATATGAGCAGATGTTTTATTCTGTTGTATGGGATTTCAAAATAAGAACGCTTAAAATTTCGAATGTAAAACGCCCCACTAGCTAATATACCGGTTTTGTAGATTATTATGCTCCGAAATGTACTGTAATATACTAATGGAATTTTCCGGAAAAAAATTAATTGGTTTTTTTAACGTATTTCCTTTAATTTTTAACGATAGATGTTTCAAAAACATCTTTGTTTTTATTATTATTCATTAAAAAATTTTACAAAAACGATTTGTAGAGGTTTTTAATAGCTACAAGGATCTGTGAATTAAATCTTTTTGGAACCCTTGGTTTTTAAAGGGGATGAGTTTAAAGGGCTCGAAAAAGATGGTGCTTGATCGTAAATCGATGCTTTAAACGGCTATATCTCGCCAAATATTCATTGTACAACAAATCTAAATAAAGGATAATTTTAGTCATTAAAAAAGCTACAATTTAGTAATTTTTATTTTTTTCATATATTCAGTATTTTCGGGCATATTTAAAAAAAGAAGGGTAAAAAATATGAAATTGTAAATCGTTTCTCGCTTTAAGCTGTACTTTTTCTAAAACTAAGCATTTTAAATGGGTCAAACTTCTTGGACGTATTAACAATACATCTACAAAGGGAATTGCAGAATTGGTGAAGATCGATTTTAATTATGGGGGTGGTTAGGGTGTTGTTTTCCTCGATTTTTTCGTAAAAAATGAGGTATTGACCTTATTTTTTTATGATAGGTCTATTTATGCTCTTTAAAAAAGGTTTTGTGAGTTTTCTTCCAAAAATGCATCATTTTCCCGATATTTGACGTTGAATCTTTCAAATTTGGCATTTGAAGAAAACCGCTGAACATTGATATTGTATTTGTAATTGTATTTGTCTTTTTAAAAGCTACAAATTTGTTCTCTACAATTTTTTTGATATAATGCACCATTTTCGAGTTATTCGCGAAAAATCGATTAAAAACGTGGATTTTTTCGTCTAAAAGTTGTTACTTTCAATCGCGAATAACTTGAAAAATATCATTTTATAAAATAAATGTATAGCACATTTTTTGTTTAGAATCACTTTTCTAATCGAAACCTGTAGTTAAAACGTAAAAAAAATTTTCACCCCGGAGATGGGGTGGCAACCACCCCCTAGGCTTTGGCGCACTTTGGTTCGATATAGATTTTGATCCTTAGGCTATTACCTACCTTCTGTTAAATTTCAAGTCAATCCACGCCGCACGAAAAAATTGCGAGGTGAAATGCTTCATTTCCTGGACTATAACTGGTTTGACAGCATAATCGCAGATTTATGTATAGCTTTCAATTTTTATGAGTTCAGAATCCAGCAGCCCGCTGAAGTATGGGATTTTTTATAATATAATTATTTGACAATCTTTTGTTGGCCAACCAGCTACAGCAGAATTGAGCCGAAATACATTATATTCCTATGTTCCGAATTTATTTCGTTCAATCTGTATATCTTATGTTGATACAATTATATTGATGAATTTTATATTTGATATTTTGTGTTTTCATTATTCCATTTGTATATCATATTTGCAAATACAAAAATTAAGAGAAGGAGCCACGAAAATACAACTTGAGAAATTTATAGGTAAGGTCATTGATTAAAAATATTATAATAAATGTATATATATATATATATATATATATATATATATATATATATATATATTATATATATATATATATACTAAATAAAATCCTTCGTGTAGTTTTCCGCCAATATCTACGTCGTCTTCCAAAATGCAATTCTGATAAATTTCCTATAAAATGAAGTTCAAAAATTGAATGTCAAACATATACGTTCCCTCGAATATCTATATTATAACATTTTTCAAATAACTATTCTTCGATAGAGCTGTCTTTCTATGATTTCCTAATAACTTTAGCGTGGGGCAGACATGTATGAAATGGGAACTAAAAATTTACATTTTTCCATCCGACCAGAGGAACAGAAGACAATTTTTCCACGTCAACGCAGAGGAGAGACATTAGATTAAATATCATGTTGGCGTTGGTCGCTTGCCCATCGGAACGGCTGGGACCGGAAATTGATGACACCGGAAATAGATTGAGTTATTACGTGACTCTAAGGATCAGGGTTGATTTTTTTATTTTGATAATATAACAAACTAATTTTGATTGAATTACATCATGGAGATGGTTATTTAAAGTTTTTGGTAATTTATAAGAATCTGTTGCTGATAAACCGTAAAAAATTTTCGAAAGAGGGAAGCAAAAAAGATGATTTATATAATTTTTAGCATGATTTGCATGTTAGATAAAATAAAAAAATTAGTATGTTGGTATTAGTAGCATCATCCTCTTCCTTAAAATTACATGATTGAGCGAAGGAGTCTAAGAAAAACTCGTTCTATGATTTTTTCATTAGTCCTCATATAGCCAGCTAATTTCATCACCTGATTCACCATGGGCCTTCGTCCCTTTGAGTTCTCTTAGGTCTTACTATATTTGGTATGTATATTATTTTTGGAAGCCCATTTGTACCGATTTTCCAACCTGTGTTATTAGTTTGACTTTTGATAAGTCATCGGGTTCCATGCACTCTACATGATTCAAGCTTAATCAGCTAAGCTCCCTAAGATACAATTCAAAATTGAAAAAGACTGTAAGACTTGTACACACTTCTAAATAGGTCTAACTGGTAAGCTGGTTTTGTATGTTTTCAATAAAATTGATAGTGTGTAAAATAGTTTAATAATTAAGCTAAGTATACTTTCGACATAATAAATGTCATCATCAGAGCTATCCTAAAATAACGTTAAGTTAAGTAAATTTTTTTATATAAAATACAATGATAGAAAAAACTTACGTCAATTAGACAATAAATACTTCATAGAAGGAAAATTGTGCACAAACGACATATTAAAATTCAAAGATCGGGCTCTGTAGGCCACAGATCTTGGGTCTAACCCTTATACATATGTATAATTCACATTTAAAAAGTTTTTATAAAAACATGGTTACCACATACAGTAACGACAACAGCTGTCTTTGACTTACATTTTTGAAGTAAAATGAAAATGAAATAGGAAGCTCGGATATACGGAAATAAATCCTAGAGCGACCTCTGTATTTAAATTATTAATTAAAACTTGAAAATGTCTAAAATGACGTCTGAAGGTTATTGATTATTAATTTTAGCTACTGTAGAATTTTAAATTTAAATATTTTAAATTGATTAGTTAACGTGAAGATTTAAATATACATTTATCAAAATTATCAAAAAACAAAACTTTAAAGTTTGACCAAATAGAAGAAAGTAGATGAAAACCAACCAAGGAGAAGTATCATTTGCTAAGTTAAGAGTTCAACAGCTATTATTGATTATCGATATTATTAATAAAATAAATAATGAAGAAGAAAATATCAAACATTCTCTATGTAGATGAAATCAATGAAAGAAAGTATAAGAAATTCTCTCTTTTAAATCTCTTTTTTAAAATTAAGGGTCAAAGCTTGATCAAATGATGGTTAATTTTATACTAAGTGTATTATTAAAGAAACTTCTTAAAGATTGGATCAAACTTACAATTTAAGTTAATTTGAGTGTTGACACAATTCTGAGGATTCCTTTTTATTTCTCTACTGATTTCAAGATCTTCTAGTAAATTCATTTTTATATAATTATTATTGGGTATACTGTGTAGGATCTTACTATCTCTATGAGGACTAAAGCCATGCTTTGAAACATGTATATGATTCCCAAAACTAGATTTATCAATCTTAGACAGATGTTCTTTGATGCGTATATCCAAAGGTCGCATTGTTCTAGGATCGGTGACCTATGTGGGTAGAACAATGCGACCTTTGGATATACGCATCAAAGAACATCTGTCTAAGATTGATAAATCTAGTTTTGGGAATCATATACATGTTTCAAAGCATGGCTTTAGTCCTCATAGAGATAGTAAGATCCTACACAGTATACCCAATAATAATTATATAAAAATGAATTTACTAGAAGATCTTGAAATCAGTAGAGAAATGAAAAGGAATCCTCAGAATTGTGTCAACACTCAAATTAACTTAAATTGTAAGTTTGATCCAATCTTTAAGAAGTTTCTTTAATAATACACTTAGTATAAAATTAACCATCATTTGATCAAGCTTTGACCCTTAATTTTAAAAAAGAGATTTAAAAGAGAGAATTTCTTATACTTTCTTTCATTGATTTCATCTACATAGAGAATGTTTGATATTTTCTTCTTCATTATTTATTTTATTAATAATATCGATAATCAATAATAGCTGTTGAACTCTTAACTTAGCAAATGATACTTCTCCTTGGTTGGTTTTCATCTACTTTCTTCTATTTGGTCAAACTTTAAAGTTTTGTTTTTTGATAATTTTGATAAATGTATATTTAAATCTTCACGTTAACTAATCAATTTAAAATATTTAAATTTAAAATTCTACAGTAGCTAAAATTAATAATCAATAACCTTCAGACGTCATTTTAGACATTTTCAATTTTTAATTAATAATTTAAATACAGAGGTCGCTCTAGGATTTATTTCCGTATATCCGAGCTTCCCATTTCATTTTCATTTTACTTCAAAAATGTAAGTCAAAGACAGCTGTTGTCGTTATTGTATGTGGTAACCATGTTTTTATAAAAACTTTTTAAATGTGAATTATACATATGTATAAGGGTTAGACCCAAGATCTGTGGCCTACAGAGCCCGATCTTTGAATTTTAATATGTCGTTTGTGCACAATTTTCCTTCTATGAAGTATTTATTGCCTAATTGACGTAAGTTTTTTCTATCATTGTATTTTATATAAAAAAATTTACTTAACTTAACGTTATTTTAGGATAGCTCTGATGATGACATTTATTATGTCGAAAGTATACTTATCTTAATTATTAAACTATTTTACACACTATCAATTTTATTGAAAACATACAAAACCAGCTTACCAGTTAGACAATTCAAAATGCCAAATGACACTTTCGTACACATTTTCTATAGTTATTGTTTCAACGAATTCAAAACACCTTGAAATATAACAGGTTGTTCAATAAGTTTGTGGTATGATAAAAGAGGGCTACTACCGCAAATTGTGTAATCTTTATAAGAACCTAGATGAAGTTTTATTTTAATTTATTTAACAACCGATCTTAGTAAAGAGATTTAGTAGAAGCACTAGGTATCTCATTGGGCAGTGTAAGTAATATTTTAAATGTAATATTGGGTTTTAGCTCTGTTGACAATGAGTACTCCATTCGTTAAGAACGTAACAAAAACATATCCGAAAGCGACCTTATCAGTAACTTTTAGAGCGCTTTCGAAAGAATAGAGTGGATTTGGTGCATCGATTTATCACTATGGATGAGACTTGGGTCTATAACCATTATTCTGAATTAAAACAAGTAGCTTAAGAGTAGTGTAAACCTGATTGTTTGGTTTTAAAACGAGTACGTGGTCAGAAATCAACCGAGAAGTTGGTAGAAACAATTTTTAAAAATGCAAAAGGAACGTTGTACATTAAATTGCAAACCGGTAAAAAATTCATTCTGAATATTACTGTCACCCGCTTGAAAAAAAAAATCGTGGAAAAGACCCAGTTTGCAAAAGAAAAAACTGTTTTTTTTTATTAAGACAATCGTATCATATAAACATATTAACAAAGGCTGAAATCCATGAGTTAAAGTTTGAGTTATTAAAGCATCCACCGCATTCACCAGTTTGGGCCCCTCGCGACTTTATTCTGTGTCAAAACCTCAACAAATTCATACATGGAAAGCGTTTTTCATCAAGTGATGAGATCATTATAGATAAGGAAGCGTATTTTGCAACCCTTACTGATTCTCACTTCAGAGATGAAATTCATAAATTTCAATCTCTTTGGAACAATTGTATTGCTGTTCAGAAAGACTATACTGATTTTATATAAGTATATTTTAACTCATAAAACTGTATTTTCTTATCGAGATACTTTAAAACATCTGTTAAAAAGTTGTTAAAAAACCAATGCACTTTTCCTCTTGTTATATTTTGCATGCTCAATATCGAGTAGTTTTCTTACGTTGCTTTAGCATTTTTATTCTTACCGTCCCTTCTTATTTTCAACTCTTTATTCCTCTCTTTATCTTAAAACGATAGAAATCTGCACATTTGATACCGTCATAAAAGTATTTTTTATTCATTAAAGTAAGAAAAGCATCGTATATGGGCCCCATACTTTGAAACGATAAATACTCTCTTCGTCATGCAAGGAAGAGTCGAGGGAAGAAAAGATTTGGGTATAAAAAAGATATCTTGGTTAAGGAATATCAGAGATTAAACTATTCTTAGTGTTAAACAGAAATTTCGCGTTGCAAAAGATAGGGAAGCGTTTAAAGAATTGATTGCCAACTTTTGTTAGAAGACGGCATAATCAGAAGAAAAACCAATCATCTTAGGACTTTAAAACTAATCAAAAAATTAATTATATTACAAGATTCATACAGCTTTTTTACTCTTTTCTACATCAAGAATATTGCAGACAATTATTTTATTGAAGATTTGTATAAATTGACATACGTGCTTCCAACTGCTTTTTGTAACTCAATAGTGTAGAAAAAAATAAGCAAACAACACCCAATAACATAGACCAATTACATAGACATTACATTAATTATAACGATAATAAAATAGATTACCTTTGTACAAAATTTTAAAAACAGTTTTGATTTAAAATCTTGGTGTCTCTTTTACTCCCATAAACATTTTAATATTCCCTTCAAAAGACATTGTATCCTCTTTTTTTGATAATTATACTTCCAATTGTTTGTTTTGGCAATTATTTTCCGCTTTTATCGAGAAAGGGGGTAATAATAAGCCTCGACATTCAACTTGGGTTAGTCGCTAAATCCAAAAGACTATTATGGAAAACGAAGGTTTTTGATTAGAAGTGCAAGATGAAAATGGCCCATTGTCGAAACTTACTGCCACAGGACCAGTTGTTTACAACTTTTTTAATTAGTTTGACATTTCTCGTCGTGTTTAAATGAAATAGCAGTGTCGTACAAATAGAAATGTCAAAGATTTTCACGATGTTTTTTTAAAAATATACTTTTTGTAAGTGCTAAGTATTTTTGGATATTCATGATAAAATTGATAAAATCCACTAAATACCAACTACTCTACTAAAAAGTTAAACAGTTCTTTTAGCTGCTAGTAAATATATTTCGCCCAGATATTTAGCTGCTCAGTTAGCAATCAGATTAGGCAAAGAACTAAGGTTACTAAAAGTATCCAGTCTAGATCAGGCTATTACAAGCGACAATCACTGCATCTTAACACATAACATAACAACTATCTCACCTAGGAGAGAAAAATTATATAACTGCAAAAAGAACTTAAGAACTTCAACACTTAAAATGGGACATTATTATTGCTATTAATGAGAAGCAGTAAAACTGAAGGATACAATTGTTGGTCCTTGTTTCCAATACCAGCAAAACCAAGCTAATGATCATTAGCAAGGAAAATATACCTATAGAGCATGTGTATGTGAACCAAATGAAAATTGAACATGTCTCATAATACAACTACTTGGGAACTATAATCAATGAGTCATGGAAGAATACAAAAGAGATTAAATGTCTCATCGGAAAGACAAAAGTGCATTCTTGATTATGAGCTCTGTGTTCAAGAGCCATCACCTCAGCCTAGAAATAAAAATAAGGCTTCTTAAATGTTACGTATACTCAGTGCTTCTGTACGTAGTAGAAATGTGGACATTAAAGACGGAAACTCTATCAAAACATCAGGCTTTTGAGCTGTGGTTATACAGAAGAATTCTGAAGATATCATGGACAGACAAACTCACCAATGAAGAATGACTGCGGAGGATAAAAATAACCGCCGATTTGGTAAAAATCGTGAAGTGCCGTAAGCTGCCGTACTTGGGACATATAATGAGAAATCAAGGCAGATATGGGCGACTCCAATACATTCTGAAAGATAAAATTGAAGGAAAACAAAAGAGGACAAAGAAGAATATCCTGGCTTGCTAACCTGAAAGCATGGTATAGAAAGACCTCAACACAGCTATTCCGTATAGCAGCCAACAAAGTCATCATAGCCAGAATGATTGCCAACGTTCGGAACGTACAGGCACCTCAAGAAGAATTTTTATTTGATTATTAAACAGGTTTCTTACTTTACGAACCATTACTAACGAAGATTTTCACCATTTTCAGCTTTTATTTCTCTTATGCGCACATTTATGCGCAGTGTCACAGTGACTGTTCCTGCGAGTATAATATTTTGTGCAAAACTAAGTTATCCTCCTGCAGTTCGAGAGTTATGCAATGTAAGTAACGTAATTAAAGAATTTAATTTATTTGAGCAGAAGACCGTTTTACAATTTGTTTTTGAACCGCTGACGCTACCATTTCGACAATTTCTTAAAGACATTTCATTCTCATTGAAAACATTGATAATTGTTTTTATTTCGCGCAAATTTTAGCAAATACTTCTTTAGAAAATAGGAAAACGTCAAAATGGATGGCACTTATTAATACAGAAAAATTAATTTTCTGCAACTTAATTTGTTTATAATTCGTGTAATTTAAGACGTTTTATGGTAGTGAACCGCCATCTACTTAATATGTCCCATATTATGCTTCCAGAAAATAAGCATTTAATGCTGTAATGAAACCCTTGATTACTGTACTTTTCCTAAATACCTGAGAGATATTTTGGATGTCACGTTATCATTAAGAAATATGTTTTAATTTTGTTTCTGTTTATTTATTGTTAACAAGATGATTCGCTATATCTTATTTCCTAATTAAAAGCATTACATAACTAATAACACTACACATAAATGAGCTGGTTTAGGTCTTACAATTTTAGTAAACAAATATAGAAAAAAAATCCTACGTCGCTGCTAATCCGCGAATGAGCGATAGCAGGATAGATAGTACGAAGATCCTTCTTTGGAGATTGCAGTATGCCGTGTCAGAAGCGTGAGCGGTGTTGTCCGAAATTTTTGTTTTTCCTAGTTGTGATGTTTTTAATGAATTTCTTTGTCGATTCCTGTTAATCTGCAAAAAGGACGCCATCGTCATTTAATGAACTCTTTTGTTAATTAGCCAAGATCACAGGACGAGCTTCATCGTCTTCTACAACTTTTTTTCTCCTCATTTTTTGCATCGGTGACATCAAAGGGATTTTGTAAAAAGTGCTGCAATTAGGATCTTGCGAATTTTGTGTTTTGTACGCTATTAAATATGGTTTTTTAGGAAAAATAATTTGGAATAAAACTTTTTAACATATTAATTAACAATTTTAGGTATGCAAATATCAAGCAAATACTTTTTACTGTTCACTGAATATATTTAAATGTAGAAGTAGCATATTAAAAATCAAAGCAGATATTCAATATGACCTACCATACAGGAAGATAAGTGATACCATAAAAATATGAAAGAAAGTAATTTATAAGCGGATAAGTGTAGAATCCGAGATATCTACAAAAGAGATGGGATTTACTTAAGCAGATCAATTACAGACGCAATTTTTATCATAAGGCAACTGACGGAAAATATGTAATTACAAAAAAAAATTTTGTTTTTGAATGATGAATCCTTTTTTGAGTTTTAATTGGTTTACAACAAGAATCTTAATTTATACATTCAAAATCTATTAACATCTTTTGGTCTAAAAATAACTATAAACGATTATACTAGAATCACATCCCAGTCCAGAAGTTGCATTGACAACATTATGACAATTTTTTCTGAAAATATCTATAGAGTGGGCGTATTTGAACCTTGTTATTCTGACAATCAAGCTCAATTTTTATTTATTGACTCAGAGCATAAAGTCATTGACACTAATCAAACATTTCAACGGTTTATTACTTCTTCTGGTTTACAGAAGCTTAAACGTGCGCTAGCTATTACAAACATGGACTTTTTCTACGATATTTATAATGATCCTGATTCTTTGACAGTCTTTCTTACCGAAACTTATAACAATTTAATATTACAGTATTTTTCACTAAAAAAAGTACGACAAATGACTGAAAAAACACCTGTGCAATGGTTTAATAATGAATTAAGGTCTAACAGATCTAATACTTATCTTATCAAACACATTGCAGAGGCCACTAAGGATCCCGATTTGTTCAAAGTATATAAACAACAAAAAGTTGAATATAATCGGCAATTAAAAATTGCTAAAAAGTCAGCTTACTGTAATTTTATTACTAATTCCAATAATAAACCTAGAGACTGCTGGAAAATAGTAAATTTCGAAAGAAACTACACTAAATCCAGTTCGGTACAACCTGATCTACCTCCAGACGAAATGAATCAATTTTTTAGTACAATTGCAGAGAATATAATTACATCTCTTCCCACTATTAACTTCAATGTCCTCGTCAATTATAGAAATTATCCTTCTCCGAGCAAGTCATTTTTTTTTTTCGGCCCGTTCTGGAAGAAGAGGTCTCTCAAATAATAAAGTCGCTTAGTAATTCTAATTGTAGGGACGTTCACGAGATTAATAGCAAAATTTTAAAAGAAACTTACCAAATAGTTTTAACACCTTTTACTCATTTTATTAATTTAATTCTATCCACCGGAGTATTTCCAGAAATACTAAAATACTCAAAAGTACTACCAATCTACAAAAAAGGTGATTCCTCAAAAACTGACAATTACAGACCCATAAGCATTGTTTCTACTGTTGGGAAAGTGATTGAAAAGGTTATCAAGCAACAATTTTATTCCTATTTTAAGTCAAATAATTACTTTAGCAACTCACAATATGGATTTAGAAGTGCTCGTTCTACTACGAACGCGGTATTTAATGTTGTGAGCGAGGTGATTGAGGAGCTTAAACGCGGCAATCGCGTAGCAATTTCTCTTTGTGACTTATCAAAGGCTTTAGACTGCGTTTCACACGACATTTTGCTCCACAAATTAAATTACTATGGAATCAGAGGTATCCCTCTTAAACTTATAACTTCTTATCTATGTGGCAGACACCAGGCGGTAGTGTCTAAAGGTCATTTCTCTGATTTTTTATCCGTAAAACATGGAGTCCCACAAGGTTAGGTCTTAGGACCTCTTTTGTTTATTATTTATGTCAACGATCTGCCTAAATTCATATCTCCGTACAAAACCATACAATTCGCAGATGATACGACATACGTTATATCAGGAAAAAATAATGATGATTTAAAAATGTCTCATGAGTAAGTTTCTACTAAATCTAGCTCATGGTTTGCTGCAAACAAACTAAAACTTAACTGGAATAACCATAGATAATCGACTCAACTGGTCTGCCCATATCTCACACCTTAAGAAACAGCTATCAAGCTCATTATTTGTTATTCGCCAACTAGCAAGGGTTATCAACTTTAAAACATTAAAAATGACATATTTTTCTTTATTCCACTCTCACCTAAACTAGTTATCTAGAACACTGCCGACCTTTCTTTATCAAATTCAAAATTATGCCGCTACCTACTCTGTTGATATTTCAAGTTTTAACTCAAATTCACATAAAACGTGCCCATTTAATAAAGCAGTCTGATGTCCATGTTCACAATACTTGAAACTGTCACTACCTACGAACAAATCGCTGTAGATTAAGTCTTTCAGAAAAAATAGTCTTAATTATAACTATTACAATATTTTACCAAAAAGTATAAAAGAGCTAAGCTGTAATAGTTTCGATAAAGTTATAAAAAAATATCTTTTAAAACATTGTTTTTACTGCTCAGAAGAATATATGACTCATTGCAGAACATCCATTGAACTGCTTACCGTAACTTTGCCATAAATATTTTTCTGTTTAATACGTTTTCATGTTTGTATTATTTATCTGTTTAATATGTTTTCATGTTTGTATTATTTAATACTATGTATGTTTTTTTTGACTTGCTACAAACAATATTTGTATATGTTATGTAGTTAAATAAATACTCTACTCTACTCTACATTCTTTGCATTTATAGATCACTAAATGCCTCCACTAAACCTGTTAAATTTGTTATTATAGACAACCTGCCCAATAAAAGCAGAAAAATTCTAGGCGGTGACTTGGATGGGTCTTTGCCTGTCTGGCTATGTCCTTTCATTCAGATCTCTCTTGTGCCCTTCTTCTCCATTGTCTTATGTTCATTGTTTTCAGGTCGTCTTCCACGTCATCCAACCATCTCGTTCTGGGCCTTCCTTTTTTTCGCCTTCCTATGGGCTTCCATTGTAACATTTTCTTTGTTGTTTTTGCATCGTTTTGTCTCTGCACATGTCCCAGTTATTACAGTCTTCGACTTTTCACAAATCTCTCCATTAACCTTGGTCAATATATTTAAATCGTGTGGTTTTAGAATGCACGTTAATTCTCCTACAAAGCAACATCTATCATAATAGATTATATATTGTCTTAGATTTCTCACCCTCTCACGCCAATATTACATTTTAGTTAGAAAACTAATGTTTGTTTGATGATTTAAATTTAAATTCGATGTATCGCAATGGTTTTCTCGTTTACTAAATTCTTTACCAAATTCGGAAACAGTAGATCGTATTTTTAGTACTATTCAGACATCCAGTAATATCCCAATAATATCTTTATATACCTAAATGATACCTGAAGATCCTCATCCTTAAAAAAATTATGACTAATGCTTGAGGGGTTCTTATATCAGTTTTTATCCTTTATTGTCAATCGCATTTAATAAAAACGAACCCTTCTTAATTGCATTTTTCATCGGAATTGTTAGCCCCCGTACTTCGATTTAAATTAAAAACTTCTATTGCTCCCTAACAGAAAAGTACAATTTGATGCAAATACCTTGCCATGAATCACTCCAAACAAATTTTTACTCTTTTCTAATCGCTCTGTGATAAGAACTGCAGAAGAATAAGTAAGTGAAGAATTTACGGGGCTTTTTCGTAGAAGCAGAGAGGTTGTATGGGGTGAGTGTGATCAGGAATGGACTTTACTGAATTGGAAAATAATATTTAGGTTGTCTATAAAGTATTAAGACTTTCATATTTTCCTAACATTTTACGATTAAATGTAAGCGGTACAAGATCAAGTGAACCAACAGGTTATTTCAGAGAACTGTAGAAGTGATACACATGCTAGACTATTGAAAACTTTAAAGTCTTAAAAATTTATGATTTAAATGATTTTCGATAAAACTTTTGAGAGCAGTCGCAGATAGGAGTTGAGGTAGAAATGATCATCGATTACATCCAAACTCCAGTTAGGAGAGGGACTTAGAGAAGAAGAAGTATCGTCCATACTACAACTGTAATAAACGAATTAAACCCTATTTTTTGTCCTGTATAATAAAATAAATGCTGAATAAAATTATTATTTTCCCATCTGAATATGATAGTGGCATTACTAGTTACGAAATTATAATATAAATAGTGAATAAGTAAAAATGAAACCTTTTAGAAATATGACATTGCATTCATTTAACCTTTTTTTTATTATTTGGTTCACTTTTTAACTTTAAGTGCAAAATGGATTTTATAACTGAAAAAGCTTGTCCGCAAATATACGTTGAAACGAAAAGAATATCGCATTTTAGGATATTCGTTAATATCCATTTAGCCTTTCACGAGCTTTGTCATTGAGTAAAATTTGAACGATATACTGCATTTATACACTAATAACGATAAAATCAATATTATTTTAAACACTTATTTTCTCGATAACCTTTCAGTTGAGATGACAGATATCATTTTGCATAAATCAAAAAAAAAAATCCAATAAAGTTGTTTAAACAATAATAATGACGTTACGTCTATTGGGATTTTAGTCACTGCTTTTCATTATTTTTAAAAGAATTTTTTTTAACTTTATGTATTGTGAACTATTATCAATATAACAATTCAAAATATGTTTAAAACATAGAAAATGTGACATAGTGGGAGCTACACCCATTGCACATATTAAGTTTACATTACCAAATTTTTGACTTTATACAAAAAACTATTAACAATTTAAACAAACTACTATCTAGTTAATAGCTCTAAAGAGATCTAGAAGATCCAACCTTTTAAGTCTTCTAAGCAGTAGCGGTATTAGGAGGTCGCTGGCGAGTGAATTTGGATGAGATAATAGTGTCTGAAAGTAGTTTGTATACTAAGCGATGCAACAAAGTGCAAACCTTATAAAACAATAATACGCCCAGTGCTCACATACAGATCGGAATCATGGCAATGACGACCCGAGATGAAGAGATAGTACGAGTCTTTGAAAGAAAAGTATTGAGGACCATATATGGCGGATTAAACGAACAGGGTCTGTGGAGAATGCGATATAAGTCTGAACTGGACGATGTACAAGAAGATCTGAGGAAGATTGGAGTGAAGGGCTGGAGAAGAGAGACACTCGATAGGGAAGGATGGAAAATGTTTTGAAGCAGGCCAAGGCTCACAAAGGGCTGTAGCGCCAACTGATGATGATCTTTGTAGTATTTGCAAGTGTGTATTATGAGCGATTCCCCAGATTTATATCCCGTACATCCATGCCGGTCATATTATTGTCTTATAGAGGAGAAGTTTGTTTTGGATACTTAAACCTGACTACCGATTCATAAACCAGTACAATTTTTTGTAATGCATGCTCAGTTGCAGTCGTTTGGACCATATAATGTTTTCCCCAATTAAGGTGATTATCTACGCGGATACCCAAATATTTGACATTGTTTCTAACAAGTAGCAATTTTCGGTTTATAGATACCTGAGAGCAGTTCTTTTTTTTAAATTAAAGGTTATAATTGTAAATTTGGTATTATTTATTATAACATGCCATAGTTTCAACCAATTTTCTAATCGGTTTAAATGGTTTTGCAAATTTCTGGATGCTAATAGTGGAATCACATGAGTGACCATTATGACAGTATCATCTTCATACGTAGCAACCGTAGTAATATTTGTGGCAAAGATGTCAGCTGTGTACGGTAAATATAGGCTTGGACCAAGCATACTATTTTGAGGTAGTTCAAAGACTAAGGTAGCTGTGACTTGATTTTGGAAATTTGACATCATGCCAGACGTTGTCAAATGCTTGCGAGACATCCAAAAAGGTAGCTGTACTTACTTTATACAAGGATGCTTACTTTCAAGGACATATCTAGCTATTCTGACTAATCTATGAATTTGCTTGATGCTATTTTTTTTGGGCCCTAGATGACGTTGGAGTGGATATAATACATCAAATTTGTCAAAGAGTGTGGGAGACAGGTAAATGGCATGAGGACTGGCAATGTAGCAACTATGCTCTAATTGCGCATTGCAGTAAGATACTTTTACACATAATTCTCGAGAGGATAAAGCCCTTTTTACTTCCTAACATTGCGGAGAAACAAGCAGATTTCGTCCCCGGACGTGGTACTAGAGAACAAATTTTAAACGTACGGCAGATTGTAGAAAAATCTAGAGAATTCAACATCACAACATATTTGTGCTTCATAGATTATAGTAAAGCTTTCAATTTGGTCAACTGGAGTAAAATGTAGCAAGTTTTATCTAAAATGGGAGTCCCCAACCATATGATACTGCTAATTAAAAGCCTGTACAATAACAATTATGCCAGAGTTAGAATAAATGGGAAACTAACTGCATAATAAGTCGAATTCTATTTAACATCTATGGTGAATGGATAATGCAAAAAGCTACTGAGGACTGGAACGGTGGCATCACCATTGGCGGGAAGAAGATTTGCAACTTGAGATATGCAGATGATACTACTATCCTCGCTAGTTCTGAAGCTGAATTGATTCACCTGCTTCAACGGATATAAGACGTAAGCTTAACGATGAGCCTTAACATAAACAGAGATAAAACGAGATTCATGATAATTGACAGAGCTAACAACAATGAAAATCATCTGGTCATGATAAACGCTGATGTAGCGTTCATAAAATATCGCTATTGTAGATATATTTGTATATCTGGGCTCATTAATAACCAACAAAGGAGGCTGTACTGAAGAAATAAAGCGGGCGGCGGTCAGCAATCGCAAAAAGAGCTATGGCAAAATTAACAAAAATTTGGAAAAGCCATGAAATAACTACTGATACAGAAATGAGACTAGTAAGAAGTCTAGTTTTTCCAGTTTTTACTTATGCATCGGAATGCTGGACCCTTGCGAGAAAGACAAAAAGAACATAGATGTATTTTAGATGTATTGCTGGAGACGAATGCTGAGAATACCATGGGTGGTCCGAAGAACAAATGAATCCATACTGGACCAGCTAAACATGAAGAAAAGACTAAGAAGATAAATATCAGAACAAATAATAAGCTATTTTGGACATGTGCTTCGAAGAAATGGTCTTGAAAAACTTACCATCCAGAGAAAAGTAGAAGGCAAAGGAAATAGAGGTAAATCTCCCACACGATACACGGACCATATTGTTGCTACCATTAGCGCTCCATGGTCAGAATGTGCTAGAATGGCAGAAGATAGAAAAACGTGGAGAAACATTTAGAAATTTAGCTAATAGCTACATGATATCACGATACCTGCATTAGGTTACCGACTAAGAAGAAGAAGATCTTGTTTTTTGCTTGAAGCCAAATTGGTAGTTTGGTATTAAGTTTTCAAGATAATAGGCTAAATTCTAATCATAAGGATCTTCTCGAAAAGCTTCGCGAGCTTTGGTAGAAGATTTATAGGACGGTATGATGAGAATGTTGCCGAGAGGGGGCATTTGGGCCTGTAGG
Organism: Diabrotica balteata; assembly: GCA_918026665.1. Lineage (NCBI taxonomy): Eukaryota > Metazoa > Arthropoda > Insecta > Coleoptera > Chrysomelidae > Diabrotica > Diabrotica balteata. The sequence goes on along the minus strand of OU898281.1, from coordinate 157,454,465 downwards.
ACCCATCGCCGGCTCTTCGGACTTTTTCCTGTCTCCGGAATTGGAACGGGTGTTTACCATCTTCGCTTGTCGCTAGTGAAATGGGTCAATACTGTTACCGTTACAGAATAACCGTTACAGCGACAGTACCTGTTACAAGTAACGGTTCCAAGGAACAGTTACAAAACAACAGATCAAAAATGGAAAACAGAACAGGTAAAATAACCTAAGTATTCCTTGACTTACGGAAGGAATAACTCAGCAAACAATAAAATATAATGGTATGATAAATGTAATGTAAAGAATATGTTTCTAAGTGTTTCTTGACTTACGGAAGAAACAGCTTAGAATGAAAAGTAAAATGTACAAGTTCAAAGAATAGAAAATGCAGAAGTATGAGTAAAATACACAAGATAAAAGAATGCAGAAATGTTCTTAAGTGTTTCTTGACTTACGGAAGAACAACTTAAGAGAGGACTATAAACAAATGAAATAAGTAAATATAAAACAATATGTGAAAAATATGTCTAAGTGTTTCTTGACTTACGGAAGAAACAACTTAGAACAGAAAAACAACAAGAGAATCAAATATGCAAATAGAAGAATATAAATATCTACAAGTGTTTCTTGACTTAGGGAAGAAACGACTTGTAAATAAAAAAAAAAATAAAGTGCAGAAAAATAAGAATACAAATATTTACAAGTGTTTCTTGACTTACGGAAGAAACAACTTGTAATAGAAAATAAGAAAATAAAATGTGGAAAAGATATAGAAATATAGCTAAGTGTTTCTTGACTTACGGAAGAAACGACTTAGCGTGAAAATAAAAATAACAGAGACAAGTATACGAAATATCAGAAATAAGAATGCGAATATGGAAATATTTCTAAGTGTTCTTTTGACTTACCGAAAAAGAACAACTTAGACACACAATGAAACACAAATGAAATATCAGAAAATATTTCTAAGAGTTCTTTAACTTACCGGAAAGAACTACTTAGACACAAATACAAGAAATATAAACAATCAAAATAATCAAATAAAATAGTAAATAAATCAGTACATGAACAAATATAAGTCAAAGTAATATTCTAACCTGAAAAGGTCTGAATATACAATATTAAAATATAAATGGTTATCAGGAAATAAGAAATAAAACAATAGCTTAGTCGAAACAATAATAGCACCGACTAGGTCTACAGAAGAAGAGGCAAGCTCGACTGACCGATGAGAGAAATTCCGTCTGCTTTTATATAAAACAAATCCTTTGTTTTACCTAGTAAAAGTGGAATTTCCCTACATCGAGTCAATTAGAAATTCGGATTTGCCCACACTTGGAATTTCCAAGTATTTCTCCGAATTTCTAAATGCGTCCGGCACGGCGGTCAGCTTCTGCTTGACACGCCTCCGGAGACAAGAACTCGTTTGGGTCTTTGCCAGGTTTTGGCACCATAATTATGTTAGTCATTTTCCTTATGACCGAAAAGTAACCAACTTTTATAAAAGCCTTGAAAATATATAATATTAGCTTGTTTTCAGTATTTTTTTTATTTAATTTTTTAGTAATTTTTTAGTATTAAACCCGTGCTTTTTTTGTTTAATTTTGCAATAACTTCTCTACTTTTACAAATTTTTATTTTTTTTATGGGTGGACTCATTTGATATGTGTATGTAATGTCAATATCCCGCCACATTCAATTTTTTATATTATAAAGCAGTACTAACAATATGTTAAACACTAAAAATAAACACAATTCAACAAATTATATTTTTAATACTAGAGCTTATAAAAATCAATCTATAACAGAAGTTTTTTAAATGCTTTTTACTTATTATTTTCTTCCCATTTATTTAAAAATATTGTATGAAGAGCTAAATGTAAAGGTAGACGTCAGGAAACTATATCGATCAAGGAGGTAATATTGCGGAATAATCGTATATATCTAAATATATATTGTATTTGATATACCTTAAAAATTAAATATTTGTGCCCTAGCCTATTATTAATGTTCACTGTTTGTGTTTAGATAAACTTCCAGGTATTAGTTAGTTTTCAATCATTATTAGTCATATCTGTCACTTTACCGATCAAGTCCTTCTCTGGAATTGAAAGAGGGGTGTTACCAGAAAGCATCGAGAATAACAATCACTATGAACGGGGGCGAAATTACTCAGAACCCGCCAGTTATTTCACCGAAAAGGGGCAAATAGAGCATTTACATATTTTATTGCACCGCACTTATGTTATCTTGGCATTTCCTGCATCCCCTCAACAGATCCGGCATACGATTACGAGGACTTAAGTAAAACTTGGTTCATACTTTAAATTTTATATCGTAAGTTGTGTTTTATGGACTTCCCGCTGGTTTTTTATTACGTTTACATTTCGTCGGAGAAGTATTGCCTGGATTTTCTTTTTCTACATTCATTCGTATGATGATAATATTACACAAACAACAAAAACAAAGAATCATGTAACGAATATATAATTCATTTACAATACTGAAAAACTGTACAAGAATCAAGTAGTAAACTTAGAGGAAAGGGATGAAAAAATCATTGAGAATGCAAACTGGATAAGCAACAATAATTTCAGAATAAATAAATAAAAATAAATAAACAATGAACAAAGATAAAATGATATATTTTACTTTTGCTTTATTACATACTCAGATCAGATATGTATCTCATTATAAAATTATATAGACCAAAATATGCAAACTTTCAGAGCTTCTGAACTAAGAAGCAGAGCTATTGCTCTGCTACTTAGTTCAGAATCGATACGTTAATCTCTGGCATCGTATTTGTACTAAGAAACTAACTCAATGGCCTGTCCATTAGAGACGAATTATCCGCATTTATTGTAAGTTTTTTTTATTCTTCTTCTTAATGTCTCTATCCGTTACGAGTGTTGGCGATCATCATGACAATCTTTATCTTATCTGCAGCAGAGCAAAAAAGCTGTACAGATGTTGTATTGAACTAGATTCTGAGGTCCTTTAACCAAGATGTTCTTCTTCTGCCTAAACCGCGCTTTCCAAATAGTTTTCCTTGCAGGATGGCTTGAAGGAGAGCATATCTAGATTCACTTTGCATAATATATCCGAAGAATTGTAACTTTCGAGATTTAATGGTCGTCAGTACCTCTCGGTTCCTATTGTTTCTTCCGAGGACCTCCTCATTTGTGACTCGGTCAGTCCATGGGATTTTAAGTGATCTCTGATAAATTCACATCTCCAATGCTTCCAGTCTCTTGCACATTTTTCATTTTTGTGATATCACCATGATTTCGGTACTCTTGACGTTGATATGTAAACCATGTGTCATACTAACCATAGCTACCTTACCGAAGAGTCTATGGGGGTCTTCAAAATTGTTGGTTATTATAGCCGTATCGTCAGCGTGTCTAATGTTCTTGACAAGAACTCCATTTATCGATATACCAGCTAACTAATTTTCCAATGCTACACGGTAAATATATTGTGAGTATTGGCGAGGGAATATATCCCTGTCGTACACCCTTATGGATATTTATTTCCTCTAACAGAGAGACTTTGAGTTTTATTCCTACTGTTTGATCCCAGTATAATGTTGATATTATTTGAACATCTTGATAATCATTGTTTAGTTTTTGTAAGATTTTTAATAGTTTCTCGTGCTTAACATTATCAAAGGCGATAAGCTTAATAATTTTGTTAATTTTTATTGGCTATTCACTATTCAGTTAAAACTATTAACTTTTATATTGTTTGTTTTATTTCAGGCATCCAGTGTCAACAAGGCAACATATCGAGTTGCTAAAGCAGGGAAACCACATAAAATTGCCAAATTGCCGAGAATCTTATTTTGCCATTAGCACTTGATGTAGTTGAAATTATGGTCAGTAAGCAGGAGGCAAACACATTAAAAACATGCCACTTTCTAAGAATACTATTTTTCCGCAAATCGCCAGGAAATTTTGACATTCCTGTCAAAATTTCTTGAAGAAAAAGTCAGGACTTCCTTACTGTAAGGAAATGTCATTTCCTTACTGTAAGGAAATGATATTTCCGTACAATTGTTAGTGTTCTACATAAATGATAGAAGTTTGACAATTCAACCTCAATACGTTTCCATAGTAACCCAAGTAATTTTATTAGGAATTTCAAAGCACCATTTATTTGGAATAAAATTATCGCGTTTTTTTTTAAATCAATCAATATCTGTCGAATTTTAAACGATTTGCGGAAAAATAGTATGTTTACCTCGTAGGAAAAGCCACAGGAATGTTAAACTTTTCCTACCCGGTAAACTATGTACTATTATGCAGAATAAACGATATGACCAAGGGTATTCAAGAACAAGTAGTCGAATAATTGAAGAGCAGCCAACATATTGCTTTACTGTTTGATGAATCTACAGATGTTTCCGACTGTGCAGAGTTTGTATTATTTGTGCACTTTAAAACAGATGATGGTATCACGAAAGAAATCTTATTTTGAAAAGTACTTCCTTCCGGCCAGTGTTTGTACGATATATTTTTAGAAAGTACTTGCAACTACAATATTGATGGTCCGTTTATCAGCTACTTCTTGGTAGATAATCTTTCCTAGTGAGCCATGGCATTCTTTATAATTAGTACCGACAATCTCCTTTCAACCCCCAGTAAGATGGTTTTTCGAGCTCGGCATCTATATCTGAATGGCAACTAGGAAACCCTCAGTCTATGGAAATATCTTTCCTGATGTCAACCTACGAAATTTTCTATTATTATTTTCTTCTTATTATGAAAAGCTCTTGACAGAAAATGGGAATATGTGCAAGAGAACATCGCAGTATTAGTTAGAACATTATGTTTATTAGGAAATATCCGCAGAAGGAGTATGGACAGCTGTAATTGGTATGAAAAATGGTAGTATTCTAGGACCTAGAATAATTTAACGAGAATATATGAATGTAAGATACCAGACCAATTAATAATATCATAACTTTCTCATACAAGAAATGAAAAATAAAATGATCCGGTAAACTACAGAAGATTGTTGGTTAACAAGATCATAAAAAATAGACTTAAAATGGCAACGATACTGAAAATAAATGAATACCAAAATTGTATCAGATACGGGAGATCCTGTGTTGATAATTTCTTTATTGTTAAACAAATTTTATAAAAGCGACATGATAAGAAACGCTTGTCATCATTGTAGACTAAGAAAAGGCATATGATAACATACGTAAGGTAAGGCCAAAATTGTAGGAAACTTTGCACAAAGTTAAAGTTGAGCAAGAGATAAATAATATTTTTACTTAATTACTATTTCACTGAGAATAAGCCACAATTAAAGATAAAAATACGTTTATTGACGTTTCAATTTCCACTTCGGAAATCGTTCTCAAACTACAAAAAGTAAATTGATACAAAATACTGTTTGTATTTTGAGAACGATTTCCGAAGTGGAAATTGAAACGTCAATAAACGTATTTTTATCTTTAATTGAGGCTTATTCCTAGTAATAGTAATTAAGTTAAAATGCCACAAGAAAATGGCTTCAGAACAATAAATAATATTTTGAATGAAATAAAAAATAAGCCCTACATTTGTATGATTAAGATGCTATCAAAATTTATATTTCCAACTATACGATGAAATCTATCTCCTGTATTCTTAATATTTATTTAGTGTTATAATATATAACTAGACTAACACACTGGTCAAACTCAGTTTGATTTTAACAATGGGTTCGGAACAAGAGAAGCACTTTTTTCAATACGTGTGCTAGTTGAAAGATGTAGAGATAAACATGATAAACTAACAGATATTTTAAGGTCATGTAATATCGACGATAAAGACTTAAGGATCATTTCAAACCTCTACCAAGAACAAAAGGCTAAAATCAGAATAAAAAGCGAAACATCTGGAAAAATCAATATCGAGAAGGGAGTAAGACTGTTCAATGTTTACTCTAAGAAGATATTTCAGAAAGCGTTGGAAGGCACCTCGGATGGTATAATTATAAACGGGCAATGTATAAATAACCTGCAATATGCTGATGACACTGTCATACTGGCAGATAATGCTAAAGCCCTGCAACGCTTAATGGACCGAGTAACGACAGCCTGTAGAGAATTTGGAATGAAATTGAATACAAAGAAGATAAAAACGATGGTCATCAGCAAGCACCAAAACAGAAGAGTAAAGATCAATGTCGACGGAACAGATCTGAAAAGAATAACAAGAACAACGTACCTTGGAAGTAATCTTGATGAAACTTGGGACCACTGACTAGAGATAAGAATAGGCCTGGAAAAGGCAAGTACAATGTTTTACAAAATGCAAAAAGTTCTATGCAACCGCCAGCTGGGCATCTCATTGAGAACTAGAATACTTAAGTGCTATGTTTTCTTCACCTTGCTCTATGGTGTTGAAGCCTGGACAATGACAGAAGCAACACAAAAAAAATCCAAGCATTCGAACTCTGGTGTTACCGTAAAATGCTCAGAATATCCTACATGAGCCATACGACAAATGTGGAAGTCTTGCGAAGGATGAATAAGGAAAGAGAGCTTATGCTTATAACAAAAGAACGGAAAATACAATATTTTAGTCACACCATAAGAAATCAAATGTATGAACTGCTCCAACTTGAAATCGAAGGCAAAGTCAATAGCAAAAGAGGACCAGGAAGAAGACGCAACTCTTGGCTTAAAAACCTACGGCAATGGACGAACATGGCCTCCATAGAACTATTCACGGCTGCTACAAATAAGATTAAATGGGCAAATGTAATGGCCAACGTCCTTAAGGATAAGGCACCGCAAGAAGAAGAAGATAATATATCAGTGGAGACGCAGCTGTACCAGTTGATGGCACCTACTTTAGCTATCGTTGCGCAATATATTCGTAAATTTATACTAAGAAGACTATATGGAGCATCTAAAGAATAAATACTCTTTGAAAGCAAAACTTTAAATGCTATAGCAAAGATAAAAATGTATTCGAGATATATTATCTTGAAAGAATTGCAGAAATATTAAGGCATGACATAATTGCTAACGAGGCCTATTAGAGATAGATTAAATATCATAGACAAGTAAAGTGATAGCATAGAAAGGAGAAGTCTTAAGTAGTTTGGATATCTTCTACGGATGGAAGAAAATAGATGGCCTGGTAAACGATTTAGAACCTGTGGGAAAACGTAAAAAAAAATCTAAAGCGACTTTAGTTGTTTAAATCCCCTAACATATATAAAATTTTCTATATCCGTATATGAAATATTAAATCTGTTTCAGTGTCGTTAAATATTTTAGTGTTTTTCTCTAAAAAACAACACCGAGTATAAAAGAAGTAAAACCTTTTAATCTCCATATAAGAAAATTCAAACATCAGCCCGCTTCTGTGCCCCGGGCGCGTCCTTCTCCCTCATCTTTTCAGCTCGGACTTACTATTCTTGGAACGTCTTTGACAGTAATGCAATTTTATTTACCGTGCGGCACTATACACGTCTCGCAGGTCGTCTGGTGTCGACTTCAGATGTGTCACCTTTTACAAAATTCAAATTAAAAGTAGACCCGGAATCTTCCCGAGAGGAGAAACTCGACAGAAGAGGTTTCCCGAGATATGTCTGCCACTATTTGATATTCCACTACGCGATTATAGTAGTCTGTATGTTATTACTTGTAAGTTATACAAATCGGCGAAAAGCTTGATGTGATCTTTGCTGTCAGTTTTTGTACAATTCACAATTCTTTATGTACCAAGTATTAAAAGTATCAAAAAATAAATTGTTTACATTGAAAAATGGAACAGTGATGGAATTATTACATATTATTTGGAAACTGCATAATAAATTATCATATTTCACGTAAAATGGCACGTTCCATGTCAGGCCTCATGCCAAATATCCACAAATTTTCATAGCAATTATAGCTGTCCAAACTTCTTGTGTAGATATTTCGCAATCAACATAATAAGACGTTTTGACATAAAGCGTAACATTTGATGTAGAAACGTGACATTTGACATAAAATATGATATATAACGTGATCTTTTACATGTTACTTTGACGTCTGACGTAGAATTTTGACATTATACGTGACGAGTTGATATAGAATGTAGTACCTATTAAACCATCGAGTTAGAATCTATGGAGAGGGCACCACGTGAATAAAAACGACCTCACTTCGGCCATATTGTTAAGAATATTGTTTTGATATTTTTGACAGATCGTATGTTTGTTTACATTTGTTGATTTTCGAATATTTTTAGTTTTATAATACTTTTATAGAAACTTTAATAATATATTGTGATAGTGCATAATAATGGTTTCTTGTTGTAAACGTAGTTGCAGTAGCAGAAGCAATGTTAATAAAAACTCTTCAGGAATATCGTTCCACAGGTAAGTATACAAATATATAAACAAATAAATGCCCTAACTCAAAGAATAAATTAATAGTATTTGACTGCATTAATTTATCTTTATGTATATTATATCGTGTCTCTAGTGTTTACCGCAGGATAAATAAATCATAGTTTATTAAAAATGTATTGCACTTTTTTAGATTATGATTAAATCTTCTAAATAACTAGTCATGTTTGTTTTTAAAAACCAGTTTTTAATATTATCGCGTCTGGCCCTGATCCCACCGCCATATTGGTATTAACGTCTACCTACGCCGTTTTTTAATACATCGGTTAATATGCTCATAGCTTCTCCATAGATTCTAACTCGATGTATTAAACACATCACATGACATATACAGCATCCCAAACCAACGATACTTCCTATGTTATGCTCTATTCAAGCGTGGCTTTAAAAGGAGCCAAAAAGGTTTGCAAAGTTGACTAAAGGACTATGTCGATGAAGAAATGCAATGAAATGAGCAAAGTCAACAGTATAATAAGTAGAAATAAAAAGAAAGTAGCTACACAACGAAAAAGTTATGTATGTCCATAAAAAAATCTTTAAATTTTAGATAAAAAGACTTTGGGCAAAGTCATTCACACATTTTAAAAACTATTATTGTGTCACTGAATAATTAATGGTTTGCAATAAGAGATAAAACTGTTTTCGAACTACTTAAAAACAAACATAAAATAATACAAGAACTATTATTACAGTAAAGTCTATGCGCAAAACGCAATCGTAGTAACGGATACTCTAGATAAAAATTTTGTACTTTGCTAGTCATTGATTCGATATAGGTACATCTTAAAAAAGATAACTTACCCGCTGCGGGACTCCCCTAGCAGCAGCAGCAGCTCGTCCGTGCCTCGGAGAGCTGCCCCCGTGCTTTTCTTTTCTATGTGACGTTTTGAGACCTCGAAGAAACCTCGAAAACGTCGTACGCTTTTTGCTTGTGTTCGTGTAGTTTTGCTCTGAAACAAAAAAATATGTTACCATTAATAATTATCCAAATTACGTATATTACAAAAACTGAAAAAAATGTAGATTGTGATTATCTAAATATCAACTTGAATATCTACTATTAAGTTTAGGCATCCATAGGCCTTGTTTTCTACCTCATCTTATCTCGCCGTTACGATACAATTTATGTTTAGTTTTTTTTAATTGCATTTATTCGAGTCCTATGTCCTAAACTTTTCCTTCCAATTTTACCACATATCGGAAGCCTATCATACTCAAGTTAAGTGGTTAACCTTTTGATAATAATATATTATAAATTTAAAACCTACCATCTAATAACAAATAAGGTGATGAAGTAAAAAACTTGCGCTTCAAACAATAGAGGAATAAAATCTCTAAATAAAAAAAATAGTTATACGTTATTACAATATAACAAGAGATTTTATTGCGAACATGAGGTAGAAGGTAAAATAAAAGAGGTAAAAGGCTTGATGAATTTTGTCAAGATCAAGAAATGATAGCCAGTAACATATAATTCACATAGCCAGCAAGTACCTCATAACGTAGGTTACTACAAAACTAGCCAAAAAAGAAACTAAATAGATTCTAATAAATAAATGTTTTAGAAACTTAGAACAGTAAAACTTATTATGGATCTGACATAAAAACAGAGGATAAGCTGCTAGTCGTTAAAATTTAAACTAATTTAAAAACTTCCAAGAAAAAAACACTATAAAAATCAAACAGATCAATATATGAAACCAGATTAAATATGGACCACGTCAGACAAAAATCACTGAAAAGGTTATTAACAAATTAGCTGAATTACCTATCAATAACTCTAAAACAATTCAGAAGAAATTTTTTTATTGTTTGTAAGTCTTTTTTTAAACTATGGTTTACATGCAACAACTGGGGTTTTAATCTTTTACTTTGATAAATTTAATTTAAAGACAATATCATCATATGTATTTACATAATACTTAAAGGGATAAAAACGACAGACGAAAAAAGTGGATCATATATTCGGACTCATAAAAGATCACTGAAAAATTAAACACAAGCAAAACAAATATAGAGACCTAAAAAAATAATACGATAAAAAGATCGTAGCTGCTAAATAATAAAGAATAAAAGAGAATATGTAAAACTGACATTGGACAAATTATATAAACGACAGTTTTAAAAACAGACCGAAGGATATATGTAATAAAGATAACCAGTCTTTAATACTTCTTCCTCTTCCTATGCCGTCCTTATTAACGGAGGTTGGCGACCACATTTCTAAAAGTTTTTCTGTCTTTTGCAAGCTGGAATAGTTCGTCTACAGTCATGTTTGTCCAGTCTCGAATATTTCTCAGTCATGACTTCTTCTTTCTACCTATTTCCATTTTGCCATTGACGCTACCCTGCATGATGACCTGGAATTTATCATTCCTCAGTAGGTGTCCAAGGTGTGCAGTCTTGCGTACTTTTATTGTTCTCAACAATTTTTTGTCTCGAACCATCCTTCTCAGCACTTACACATTGGTGACCCTGGCAGTCCATGGAATTCTCAACATTCTCCGGTATTTCCAAACTTCAAAAGCTTCAAGCTTCTTAATTATTTGCGCTTTTAATGTCTATGTTTCTACCCGGTACAATAGTTGGGACCAGACATACCTCAGTTTTAGCGCAGTATTAAGATTTTTGCCACAGAACAATTGCTTGAATTTTAAGAACGCTGCCCTTGCCATTTCTATTCGTACCCTGATCTCTTGGTCTGGATCTAATTCTGTGTTCTTGTAAACTCCCAGATATTTGCTGCCACCAAGGGTTAGTTGGTTATTATTTATTGAACTCCTTGATAATATCATAAATTTGATCTTATCTGTGTTGATGTCAAGGTCCATTTGAATGCAGTCAATATTTATTACATCTAGTAAAGTTTGTAGTTCTTCTAGTACTGAACGCATTTGAAATTAGGAAAACTAGAAAAACAACTAACTTTGATGATTTACCAGGTGAATACTGAAGCTGATAAAAAGTTACATTATTTCAATTATCAAACATCTTTAAAATTTATAGGTAAGTTCCTGGAGGACTAGTTAAAATTTATCTTTATAAGTATCCGTAGAAAACATCAAAAGAAAAAATATATTAATTATGAACTAATTATCCTTATATCCTACATACTTATGGATTTTACGAATAGTACATAGCAAATCACATATAAATGGAGCAAGCGAATCTCTTGCAGAAATATCGACATTAAAGAAAGACTGATAAAGGATTTGTAATAAAAAAAATTTTGACAGAGTCAAACATCAAAAGGCAATAAATAAAGTCCGTAACACTCTTCTTCTTCCTTTACGTTTCTCTTTTCAGTGGTCACTGTTGTTTACTCTTTATCGCCACTTACTTCTGTCCATCGGGTTTTCTTTCTCGGGTCTCGGCTTATCCGATAACAGCTCTATCCTACTCATTATTTGCCACAAAACATCAACCCCTTTCTCTGGTAGGGGAAGGTATTTCATGAGATCCTACTACCTTCCAATTCTTCATCCCATGTAATGCCTCGACAACATCTCTGGCTATCTTCGATATTATATTCTAATTTGGGATCCCGCATCCTCTCTCCTGTCTCTTATATGGTGTTCTTCATTTAGTCACTTTCTAAAGTACTCATACCAACTTTTCTTTATTTTAGCATTCTTCTATCCGCAATCTTAATCTGCTCGACGTGGATCAAGTCCTTTGATGACTTGTATCTTTAGCAATGCTGTCTAACCTTTTCATTCCCTCGGGTGTTTTTAACTCTGCATACATTTGTGCAAATGATCTTTAATTAGCAGTAGCGACTGCGCGCCTTGTTTTCCGCTTTATTATCTTGTATATACGCATCACTATTTTCTTCTCTTTAATACATGTCACTTCTTTCTAGCCTCTTTCGTATTTCTAACCTTTCGTTGCAATTCAGCATTCCTCTACCAAGTTTTTTTGTCTCTAGGAGACCAGATGTTTCTTCTAACACTTCCTTACCCACTCGTACCACAACTTTATTGTTGGCTTTAAACTAGTTATTTTGCCAAAACCTTTTACTATACTTTCTGGTGTCATATTTGTTTTCCTTTTCGTCTCACCTTTATCTCAATATTAACTATCACTGGTTGGTATTAACTAGCTACACACTTACCCTTGATCACTTTACAGTTGGTAACCTCTTTAAGCTGACTTTTTCTACACAGTTTAATTTGGATTTTATCTGTCGAAAATGGGTATAATTTCTTCGTTATTTACTTAACATTGAAACTTTCTGTATTACTTATTACATTCTGTATTATCTCATGGCCATCAATACCATTCAAACATAAATTTTTCAAAAGGCGACTCTAATAAGGATTGTTTAACTTTGGGATCCAATGGTCTATATATAAAGTTAGTTAAATCCAAATATGCGATTTTCCACACTGCAATAGAAGAATTTTATTTACCAACGTTATAAAGTTTTCATATACCCTACAGTTACAATAATAATTAACGCTCCGTGAATATTTGATTGAATTAATTTTATTCCATATCGCCAATTCTACCCCAATTTCTATGACGTTTTAATATTAAACAGCAAATTTTTAGTCACTGCGCAAAGTTTGTTAAATGACCAGAATAATAACGTAACAAATGATGTCAGAGTCGTCGTTTTAATTAATTTAAAGGGGTCCCCTACTCTCCAACAGATGCATGCTAAACAACAAATATGAAGGGTTAAAAGAACAATAAGGATGAATGGTAAATTCAGTGTGAAAGAAACAACAGCGACTGTTGGGTTAGCAAATGTAAAGTTAAAATTATTTAGAATAAGAAAATAATACAAAAATCATTCAAAATTGTTTTCTATCACTTTTATAACAATTATTTTACAGTTTTGTTATTAGCTTTCAGTAAAAACACAGATTTTTAAATTATTTATGATTTGATATTTCGACTTCTAGATACAGATCTTTTAAAAATAGAGTACTTATAATATTTGAATAGCGTTGATACTAAAATTACAATTTACTAACTATATATTTAATAAATGCTGAAGAGTAAACTATCAGACAGAAAAACAAACGAATGGATCCGTAATAAAACAAAAGTGACAGATGTCTCAACCCAAGTAGCAAAGCTTAAATGGAAGTTCGCCGGACACACCCTAGGCAGAAAGATGAAAGGTGGACTAAGACAATTATACATTGGAGACCATGAAATCACAAACGAAAAAGGGGAAGGCCACAAATGCGATGGTCAGATGATGTGAAAAAACACGCCGGGTCAAAATGCATGGAAATTACCCAAGATAGAGAGGCATGGAAGAAGGAGGAGGCCTATATCCAAGGATGGATGTTTAGGGCTGTATCTAAATATCTAGATATTTAATATCACATCACTTAGAGTCAGTTTTTTAGGATGTAATGATATTCAGTCAAATTTATTTACTAAATTTGAGTGAACGATGTGTTTTACGATTAATATCATAATTTATGGAAATTGTACCTGTATGGGAATGCCCGAAATAGATCTACAGAAAGGAAAATTATTTATACTAACAAAAAGGTAATTTTCGTGCAATTGGAAGTTTATTTTCTAATAAATATTTGCGAACTAGAGATCTTTGCGTAAAGTATTTCATAGAAATCTCATACGTAAGGTGCCGAAGGTCAACTGACTGAGGAAATTTTCGATCCGACCTGTGATCCAACTTCCAACTTCACCATTCACGCTCCGACTTAATATACTCCGCTCCGACTATATATAAGTAATTGTTATTTATCATTTCACTTCATATTTGAAAATTAACAGCAATTTTATTTTGAGCTTGATTGACTCAGCAATCGATATTCCGTAGTTCGGTCCGCAGTTCAACCTTTCGTGTTAATGAATGGTAAGTATAATAATGAATTACATGGTCTTTTGTTTTTTATGTAAAATCTTATAAATGATTCAACAATCAATCTAATTAAAATGATATAAGTAACTAGTGTTTAAAACCCTTAACTTGGCAACGTATGGTATAATATACATAATATTTCAAATTTTTTTATTTGACAATCAATAGTATTTGAAACCCAGTTCTTGACACTGTATAGTTCAAGAGTACACAATACCGTAAGTAGCCGAGTGGAAATGAGCCCGAAAATTCTTAGTTTCGCGTATTTAGTTCTAATGGTATGGATACAGTCTGGACAAAATGGCTGAGCACGCGCGTTGTTCCAACCAACCAACAAGTAGTAAGTGTTTATATTAGTTTATTGTTTTTCATTGTACAGTGCTAATTTTTTGGGAACTTATTTTTGAAACATTATAATGTGTATGTATAAACACATTTTTGTTATAATGTAAATATTTTTTCAGCAAATCCATTCAAAACTTTATGTATTGTGTAGTATACACCGCCCGATATGGCTTATTTGACATTAATTTTTTTTTCGGACTAAAAAAAGGAGAATTGATAGAATAATGGCTCTTTTGCCTGCAGTTGGTGCTGAAAGCGACCCAGAGAGTAGTAGTGATGACGAAAGAGAGGTATTATCTCGTAATTTTTTAGAGAATTCACAGAAGACACAGATGATGTTGAAGAAAATATAACTTCTGAAGAAGATATAGAAGAAGCTGTAGAAATATTACCTGATTCAGTCAGTAAAAGAAGATTAGCAGCAGCTACTCCCTCAGTAGTGCCACAATTTCCTCCAGTGGTCCAAAAACAAGCAAGTTCTTCAATAAAATGGAAGCAGAAACAAGACGAGCCTTCATTCAACTGGACGACTATTTTGAATATGAGGTAACAACAGAACAGAGTCATGATTTTACAAAACCCCAAAATATAAAAACACCTTTGCAATATTTTAAAACGTTTTTTAGTCCAGATATTGTTGAATTAACCGTAGAACAGACTAACCTGTACTCGACACAAATATTCTACAAATGTGTAGACACAAGTATAGATGAGATTAACGATTTCTTAGCTATCGAAATTTTAATGGAGATTGTTGACATGCCGACGTACACGGACTATTGGTCTCAAGAGACGCGTTATGAACTTATTGCAAATGTAATGTCACTAAAGAGGTATCAAGCAATACGACGCACCCTACATTTTGTCAACAATGAGGAGTTGAATAATGACAGATATTTCAAAATAAGACCTATTTTAGATCGTGTACGAAGAAACTGTCTCACAGTTTGAATCAGAGTCTAGATGTTCAGTGGATAAAATGATGGTCTCATACAAGGGAAAAAGGCAGGCTTGAGAAGACAATATGTGAAGAACAAACCAAAAAAATGGGGTTTTAAAATGTTTTTTGTTGTGGCCTATCAGGGATAGTGTATGATTTCTTTCCCTATGGAGGAAATGATACATTTAGAAACCATAATTTTATGGATGAGGAAAATAACATGGGATTTGGGGCAAAATGTGTTTTAGCACTATGTTCAACAATCCAAAATAAACCTTTATCGACAGTTTATTTCGATAATTATTTTACAAGTTTAGAACTTATTACCTATCTTCGAAGTGAATTTGGAATACTTTCTTTGGGAACTGTTAGGAAAGACAGACTACGGGGTTGCCCACTTGAATCTGATAAGAAAATGAAAAAAGATGGGAGAGGTTCTTTTGACCAAAAAGTAGACATTGATAGTCGCATTGTCGTTGTAAAGTGGTACGATAACAAGTCCGTAACCTTATGTAGTTCATATGTAGCCTCCGTTCCAATAGCAACAGGATAACAGGAATTAAAATAGATAACAGGAAAATCCACATTCCATGCCCACAGTTATTAAAACACTATAACAGTCATATGGGTGGTGTGGATTTGGCAGACATGTTGATTGCTCTATATAAAATACGCTTCAAAACACATAGATGGTATATGGGCATTTTTTCTCAAATTATAGACATATCCATTAATAATGTTTGGCTACTATATAAACGTGATGCAAGCATTCTACAAGAAGATAAAAAAACAGTCATTCCTTTGAAACAATTTAGAATTAAACTTACCAAAATCTACTGCAGGCTAACAAAATAAAAAGAGGACGTCCCAGCAATGAGCACTTCCTACTACCTTCAAAAAAAATTAAAAACCCGGTAAAGCCTAGACCCCAAGATGATATCAGATTAGATCATCTGGATAATTTTCCAGTATACGGTGCACTGGGCAGGTGCAGAAATTGCAAGAAGGGACAAACTGCTATATTTTGTAACAAGTGTAATATTAGACTATGTTTAGTGCAGAACAGGAATTGTTTTATTGAAGTTCACAATAATAAATAAATATTTGTGATTAAATTTTGATAGTTCTTATTCATATTTCTTGTCCTTCATAATTTGGCAATGTATGATATGCTATACAGACCTATTTTTCGCTCTATTTGGGAATGTATGCTCTGGTATACAATCCAAATTTTTGACATATAGTGTCATATTTTTTTTTGCTGTTATCGAATATTTGTATGATACCCAAACAGCAAACATACCAATTTTCAGATTTTTAGATTCAAAATTAACCTTTTGCCAAGTTAAGGGATATCTTACAAATCCAATTAATATTTAACATAGCCTGTAATTTCTCCGGCCTTTCGCGTTTCATTGTTATTTCTATGCGTTACCTAAAACAAGTCTAAAACTAAATTTCCAACATTAATTTAAACTTTTTCATTTCCTGTAGCATGGCACTGGCGCCATGTTGAATTGTTTGTGTTTTCTACCGAATAACACTTTTTTATTCATCCACATATTCATAATGGCGACATTCGTTCATCGCGTTCATTATAGAGGAAAATAATTAATTCATTTTCTATTTTCCATTATCATTATAATTAATACATACCAGGTAACAGCTGCTCAAAACAATATTCGCATTTAATTACTTCATTATTTTTTGTGGGATTATTAAACGGATTTTTTAAACAGATACAGTATTTCTAAATACGGTTATGAATGTATCTCTCTCGATACTTAGTGTATTATGTTTAAGGATAGTTTTATATTCCTTTAACTTTCCTTTAACTTCCTTTTATTTCCTTATTTCCTTTAATTATTTCCTTTAACTTTCCTCGTTAATGCATGTTTTCAGAATGGTTGTTTTCCAGAATGTCTAAAAATAGCAAAATCAAACCTCTGTTTAAAAAAAGAAATAAAGAAGACGTGATTAATTACAGACCAGTATCTTTGTTGTCTGTTTTTTCCAAAATATTTGAAAAAATTTTAAAAAATAGATTAGTGAGTTTTTTGGATAGGTTTAGTATAATATCGGATTGTCAATACGGTTTTAGAGAAAGAAAATCTACACAAGATGCTATTTGTAAACTAACATCACAAATATCAGAAGCTTTTGAGTCTAATAAACGTAGTTTATGCATATTTGTCGATCTCTCTAAGGCGTTTGACACGATATCTCACGGAATCTTGTTAGAGAAACTTGAGAAGTATGGTCTGAGAGGACGCGTTTTGACATTACTAAAAAGTTACTTAACAGACAGAAAACAATTTGTAGAAATTGATGGTGTCGAAAGTGATCCTGAAGTAATTAATTATGGCGTACCGCAAGGGACCGTTTTAGGCCCTCTACTCTTTACATTCTATGTTAATGACATGCTTAAACTAAAAACTGATGGAAAAATAATAAGCTTTGCTGATGACACCGCGATTTTTTATAAGGCCGAAAATTGGGAAGATCTTAAGACTATAGTTGAACAAGATTTCAAAGTTATAAAAAACATGGTTGCAAATAAATAAACTCACAATAAATTACGAAAAAACTAAATATATACCTTTTGCAATATATAAAAAATTCTCTGCCAACTTTTAACTCATTAAAAATAAATAAAAAACAACAAATATTTAAAGCAGAATACATAAAATATTTAGAAGTTTTAATTGACAGGCACCTTAAATGGGACTTACAAATAAAAAATATTATAAGAAAAATAAGAGGACTGTTACCAAAATTCCGTTATTTAAAAGAGTTTTTAGATGTTGAACAGCTTAAAATGCTTTACCTGTCTTTAGTACAATCTCATCTTGTATATGGGATTTTAGGATGGGGTGGCGTAGCTGATTGCCATCTGGTGACCCTTCAAAATACTCAGAAATGGTTTCTTAAACTAATATATGGAAAACGAAAAACATATCCCTCAGACCAACTTTTTCATGAAACTCAGGTTCTTGATGTTCGGCAATTGTACTGCTTAGAGCTACTTAAAAATATTCATAAAGATAAAATACCTCTTAAAGTAAAAGTGTCAAATTATGAAACAAGAAGAAAATTGAATGTTGAATGTCTTTATACTTCAAAAACAATCACGCAACGGTCAATTAAATATTTTGCTCCAAGAATATTATACAATTGTATATTATACAATCAATTGCCCATAAATTTTAAAAATATCAAAAATTTTTATTTGTATAAAAAATTAGTTAATGCTTGGGTAAAAGAAAAAAGGAAGTTGTGTAACAATTTAATAAATTTAAATTATACTAGATAAAAAAAAACGAAACAAATTAGATTAGACTAGAAACTGTAAAAATGAAATAATAATTTGTAAAAAAAAACATTAAACCTGTTAATATTAGACAGCTTAAGTCAACAAGCATGTTAATGCTTTAAAGACTTTTTTTTTACGTTTATGTTACTGTAAGAAAACTGAAATTGAAATTGTAAATTAATGTAATACTTATGGATTTGAATAAACGTATATTATTATTATATTAATAATAATTTTGTCCTTCACCAATGCTACACATTTATATTTTAGCAGTTCTTTTGACATTTTATTTGGTACTGGTGACCAGGATAAATTGGTCTTCATTAATGAACATTTATATCTTGCAAAATGCTAAAAAATTGTTAAAAAAGAAACAAAAACAGGATGAAGCTACATACTTATCAACCAAATTTATAAAGATTGTAAAAAAATTAAGAAATAATCAATTAATAAAACAGAGATAAAATAAAATGATAAATTAAAGAAGCAAAATCAAGAGATAACTTTCGAAGAATGGTAAGAGAATATACAAGCAGCAATACAAATGTTTATTTTGCAGAAAAAAGCAACAGAAAAATAATTTAATGAAGAGTGCATAATTTTGGTAGGACGAATAACCAAAATCAGGGACTAAAATAAAACAAAGAAAAGAAAAACACTCTTTTACATAAGCACGAACCACCACTGCTTGCAAGACAACCTTTCACAGGATATACCTACCAGCATGGATAAAAGAAGTTGAACATTTAAATCTTAGATTTTAAATAATGTATCTTAAAGAATTACTATTTATAATCTGACGAATAAAAACAAAACAATCGAGAATCTAGAGAAATATTGTATACATACTTACAAACAAATCTACCCAATTAGCAGCATACGCAGATGACATAACCATAATGAGCAGAACAAAGACTGCGGCAGAAGAAACCTACGTTCAGTTGAAACAGAGTTCAGAAGTTGTAGGGCTAACAATAAATACAAATAAAACAAAACTACTCATACAAACCAGATCAAATAGACAGGCGCAACAACAACAATTTATAGACGATATAGAATACGTGAATAGATTCACGTATTTAGGAATGGATCTGGTCGAAAATAATGAAGAAGAACCGGAAATAAATAGAAGGCTTATGCTGACAAACAAAGCCTATTTCGCGATGGGCCACATATTCAAATCGCGAGACGTACACCGGGAAACAAAACTCCGGGTATATAAAACAATAATCCGACCCATAGTAAGTTATGGGTGTGAAACATGGGTTATAACACAGAAATCTACCAATGCATTAGACGTGTTCGAAAGAAAAATATTGCATAGAATACTGGGTCCAATAAAGGAAAATAACAACTGGCGAATTAGATATAATAACGAAATATACGAACAATACACTGAACCAACACTAGCACAATACACTAGACTGCATGAGAACAGAATCCCCAGAAAATTACTAAACGCAAGAATGCAAGGAAAAAGACCTGTTGAAAGACCAAAAAAGAGATGGGAAGATGAGGTAGATGAGGATGCCAAAAATCTCCTAAAAACGCGTTCATGGAAAAGAACAGCAGTAAATAGAGATGTTTGGAGAGGTTTAATGAAGCAGGCCAAGGCCCGGCTTGGGCTGTAGTGCCATTGGATGGATGGAAGAGAAATATAGAGAAATAATATAGATGCATAAAAAACTAAAAAAAAACAAATATTTTCAAAATTATAATATAAAAAATATCAAACGTTTTGTTAAATAAAAGCTCAAAAAATTATTTATTAGTGTGGGTGAATATTTTTAGTAAATTTCGTACAAATGTAAATTTCGATGTGCTCTTACAAATATTTTTGGAATAAGATTTAAAAAATCTTTTACAGAGATGTTTTTAGAGCATACATAAATATTTTCTTTGGAATTTTAATTAAGAAATGAAATAATTAAATTGTTTGTAGAACAATTAATTTACAAATTTTCGCTTGTTTGTATACACGTTTTTTTTTGAAGAAATATCAAGTATTTGAAATTTTTTATTTCTACAAAACTTTTGTTGCTGGGATTACCTCCAATTAGAGAAAAAGAATGGATCAAATATCAAATAATATTACGGTATTGAAAGTAACGATAACAATATGACAAATAAAGCGAGTAACAAAAACGAAACATAGGGAGACTACCCTAAATCATCAGATTCTGTAAGTTGTTTTACCCTTAAGGGAAGTTCGATTTTATAAATCCATCGAAAATTCCTCTTCTCGCGTATAATTAGGTATTGGGCGAAGTAATTAATAAATATTAAAATTCCGTAAGAGAAAATTTACAATATGGGCGCTATAATTAAGATAGAGGCTAAGTTTTGCGCCAGCAACTTTTAATTTGGAAACTTCTTAATTACAGTAATCAATTTTGATTTTTCTACTCGAAAAAGGTGGGCGCCTTATTGTCAGCAACCCATCGATTCATTAAGCGAGTTTTTAATTGAATTTAAAAATCGGCGGCGTTAGGTAGGCGGTTTAATCCCTTTGGGTTTAGATAACAAAAGGGAGATTAGATCACTAAGCTTTGGTAAAGTGTGTTTTTAAAAGTAATCGTCAAAAAACATAAAAAAATCAATGGCGATAATTTTAAATTCGTTGATGGATTTGATCGTGGCTTGATGGAAATTCATTCAATAATTAAGACAATAATATGCTGTATGGATGTTAAAAAGAAATGAAAATATGTGGATAGGTTTAAACGAACTGTTATAAGATTATTAAACCAATTAACAGGTTGACTGCGTTACCGGTCCCGTGGGACCGGTGTTCGTTATTATTAAAGTGCGGTATGTGAAAACTGCAAACTTTTAAAAATTGCGAAAAGCATATCTTCGTTAATATTCGTTTGTTTTAAATGCTAAAAACAGCATTATACTTGTTTTAAGATTCCAAACATTTTTAAAAGAAAAAAATGTACCGGGCTTTGGGGGCCGGTAACGCACAGACATTACAATTTGTTACTCGGGTGCGAGACCGGTCCTGTGGGACCGGTGCATATTTATGTATGCTTGCTTGCGCAGTCAATCCACGTTTAGTATCGTTTGTATTTCAATAGCAGGTGTGTTTATGTCTGTGTTTTACTAGTCTAAAAATGTCATCTCGCGTTAAAAAGATTTTGTTTTTAGCTAAAACAGCTGATACAAACAAAACAAAAATTGTAGAGTGTAACGAACCGAGTACTTCATTTGAAAATAAAAAATATAACGAAGATAACCCAAGTGTTGTAAATGCGCGCCAAAGTCCTGGTGATTCAAGAGATCATGTGCTTGCAGAGTTGCCAAACAGTGACAGTGAAAATGAACGGGACGATCCTTTTGATTCGGACGGTTCTGTAATCGACAAAAACTATGTTCTTTCTTCAGATGACTCTTGCAGTGATGTAAGTACGAGTGATTTATTTGATGATAATAATGAGACAGAAATTGAAAGTGGAAAAATGTCAGAATCTGAAAATGATGATGAAAACGAGTGGCATGATATAGATGAGAGTGACAATGAAGCTGGTGAGTTGCAACAATATCAAGAGTTACCTATATTAAATTTTAACGTTAATGAAATAAAAAATCCTATAGACGCTTACAAGTTATTTGTAACTGATGATCTTTTACAGAATATTGTTACTGAAACAAATAGATTTGCTCGGCAAATGTTGTTAAATATACATCGATCAAAATCACGTATACGTTCCTGGGTTGACTGCGATGTAGCCGAACTTAAACGTTTTTTTTAATATGTATAGTTATATGATTAGTTGATGGTCCCGCAATAAATTTGTATTGGTCAAAAGATCCCATGTTCAGGAATGAGTTTATTACTGATACCATGAGACGAGACAGGTTCCTTTTATTGATGCGTTGCATTCATTTTTGTAATAATGAGCAGTGTAATAAAGATGATCGGCTCTATAAGTTAGGTGAAGTTTTAAAAGTATTGAATAAAAATTTTCAAGCTGCATTAACACCAGGACGGATTTTGGTTGTCGATGAAAGTATAGTACCTTATCAAGGAAGACTACAAATAAAGCAATATCTCCCAAATAAAACACACCCGTATGGAATTAAATTATATAAATTATGTACAGTGGATGGATATACTAACAACATAATCGTTTATCATGGTAAAAATACGACTACTAATGCAAATACTTGTCAAAGTGAGCAGATAGTATATGACCTTCTCCAAAATGTTGAATTCAAAGATGGTTACTACCGCTACTTGTATGCTAATAATTATTACTCCAGTTTACCTTTAGCCAAATCGTTATTCAAAAAAAAATAATTTATTGTGGAACCCTGAGGTCTAACAGAAGAGGTATTCCCAAAACGATACCTAAAAAAATGAAAAAAGGAGAAATTTGAGGTGCTCAGAACAACTCGTTACGTATTATAAGATGGATGGACAAACGGCTAGTTCTGATGTTAAGTACTGATCCAACCCATACAACTACCTTAAAACCAACAGGAAAGCGGAACTGGCAACGTGAGCTTGTGATGAAACCAAAGGCAATTATTGATTACAATCAAGCAAAAAAAGGAGTAGACTTTAGTGATCAGATGAGTTCGTATCATTCCGTTTTAAGAAAAAGTTTAAAATGGTACCGTAAACTAGCTTTTGAATTTTTGCTCGGAACATCTATTGTAAATGCCTGGATTGTTTATAACAATATTACTTGTTCCACAAAGTTATCTATAATGGAATTTAGAAAAAGATTGGCACAAGAGTTACTTGTTACTCCAGTTGCATACGAAAACACCACTACTCCCAAAAGAGTTATCCATACTTTTGTTAAACCATCAGGACCTGGAAAGAAAAGGAGAAGACAATGCCAAGGATGCTATCATAAATTAAGAGAAACACATTCAAGCAAACAGGCAAGTAATATGGTGACAAAAGTAACAAGTTATTGCAATGAATGTCCTGGTCAACCAGGAATGTGTTTATCTTGCTTTAATAGCATTCATAAAAAATAGTTTATTTTTCTGAAACTGTATTGTTTTTTGTTTAATAATTAAGAAAAAATTGTTTAATTTCCTGAAACTTTATTGTTTTTTGTTTAATAACTAATAACATATTATTTAGTTTAGGACATATTTTTTGTTTTCAAATATCATTTACACTAATAAAATATTAAGAAGTTTTGTATCATTTACTCTTTTAATCTAAATCTGTAAAAAAATAGTAGCTGTCTTGACACTTCAAAAATATTCTGATCAAAAAACGAATGACAATGGTACGTTTTTAAATGTTTTTACTTTTAATAATTGATCTTAAAACTCTTATAATTTATATTGTAAAACTGTAGAAATAAAAAAAATAATTACGTCATTATTGGTCCCCGACGGTCGGTAACGTACCGTGTTTGCGCCAAGCCACCGGTCCCGAGGGACCGGTAATGCATAGTTTAGAGGTTTACATATTTTGTGAACGCAGTCAACCTGTCAAATATTATTTAGACGTTTACAATATGACACATCTTTAATTCAATTAAATTAGTGATAAAATATAAACGAATATATCAATGTAATGTACACTTGTCTAACCGTTTTGAGTAATTTGATTAAGAAGCATCTGCAATATATTATTTTGGTTCTTTTTGTAAAATTTGTATATCAAAATCAAAATAATAAAGATTTTTTAAACAGTGATGATTTTTGGACGTTTAACAAACGACAACTTACTGAAGGCACATTGAAAAACAGATACAGTCATGTCTATACAGAGTTTTTGATCAATCTGAGTGTTTTGATGTTTGGAAACATGTAGTGAATTTTATTTTTTTTGCTACATAAACGGTAACAGTTTGAAATTGATAGGGTCTCCAATTGTTCTGAGAGTTTGTACTCTGGAAGTCAAAATGCAAATTTATTTCATATTTTGCGTTTTATTTAGAAAAGTATACAGAGTGGCCCAAAAGTCTGGAAACGGCTAATTATCTCTTTACTAGACATAATTATACAAAATTTGAGATACGCCTATTTTGGGATACGGAGATTTCACATTTGGTATTTTCAATGTTGCCACATTTTCAGTTTCTCTTATATTACTAGTACCTTTGGTTTTTCAAATGCATTACCCTGTATATTCAGTCATCATTGGAATCTACTATTAAATACGAGTTCAACCATATGTAATACTTATGATTTTATGTAGTCTGGAAGGTCTTAAATACATAAAACAGAAGTCTGGCAACGCCTAAATTGTTTCAATACATTTTTTAATACTAACTATTTTCAAATACATTAAAACGTAACAATTGGTAGTTTAGAATATTTTTTAACAAAATAGTTACGTTATTAAGTGTTCAAAATGTGCTCCATTTGTGAGTTGACAGCACTCTAATCGATGGTAGAATGCGTCTACCACATCTCTCCATGATTGTCTAGTAATTATACGAGATTCATCGATAATTCATTGCCTTAGCTATGCAAGACTTGCTGGTTAAGTTTTGTAAACTGAATTTTTTTAATATCTCTAATAAAACTAATCTTTAGGATTGAAATCGGGTGAACATGGAGGCCATCAATTTTACCTTGTCTACCAATTTATCGTCCGGGAAATATCTCATCTAAATAATGCCGAACATTTACACTAACTATCTGACGTTAAATTTCTTTCGATAAAAAATTACCCAATTAAATAAGTACCTACTATAACTGACCATACATTTAATTTTTGTGGTCTTTGAGTATGGTTTTCACGCATTCAGTGTGAATTTCACACGAGTTCAGCTATTCAATACGAGTTCAACCATATGTTCACTTGATTTTATGTAGTCTGAAAGATCTTAAATACATAAAACAGTGCAAAATATGTAGATTTTAATAAATTTAAATATTTAAATGGAGAATGCTGTGATTTTGACACTTGTCCACCATTTTAATTATGAACTAAAATTGACAGTAGTTGTGGTTCAAAAAGTTCTGCAATTTAAATTGCTTCTCTAAAATGCCGTTCTCTAAACCGTTCTCCTATTCATATGACGACGGTACAAAAAACTGTAAGGCGATTTGAGGAATCTGGAGAAGTAAAAGATAGATACCGATCAGGTTGACCGAAACGAGTTATCAATGACAACAAAACTTCAGATATAAGCAAAGTTTGGTTGAAGATCCACATACCTCCCCAGGCAGGGTTGCACAAGTACATGATGTAGGTCATTCTTCAGTCTTACGTTTATTACGTAAAAATAAATTTAAATCATACAAAATTAACTTATTGCAAGGATTAAGTGAAGATGACTCTGGTCGTAGATTAGAGTTTACTGAGGTAATGATGGATAAAATTGAAAATTATTAAAATTTCGTTAACAGAATATGTTTTTTCGATTAAGCAACTTTTTCATTGTGTGGAAGTGTAAATCGACACAATTTAAGGTACTGGTGTGACGTAAATTCACACTGAAGACTGAATGCGTGAAAACCATACTCAAAGACCACAAAAATTAAATGTATGGTCAGCTATAGTAGTTACTTATTCAATTGGGTCATTTTTTGTTGAAAGAAATTTAACGTCAGATAGTTGGTGTAAATGTTCGGCGATATTTAGATGAGATATTTCCTGGAAGATAAATTGGTAGACAAGGTAGAATTGAATGGCCTCCACGTTCACCCGGTTTCAATCCTAAAGATTATTTTTATTAAGAATACTTGAATTTTGAATAATTTCTAGACAATCATGAAGAAATGTGGTAGACGCCCTCTACCATCGATTAGGGTGCTGTCAACTCACAAATTGAGCACATTTTGAACACTTAATAACGTAACAACTACTATGTTAAAAAATGTTCTAAGCTATCAATTGTTATGTTTTAATGTATTTGAAAATAGTTGGTATTAAAAAATTTATTGAAATAATTTAGGCGTCCCAGACTTCGGTTTTATGTATTTATGACTTTCCAGATTACATAAAATCATAAGTGTTACATATGGTTGAACTCGTATTAAATAGGAGATTCCAATAATGACTGAATATACAGGGTGATGTATTTGAAAAACCAAAGTTACTAATAATATAAGAAAAAAGGCATATCTGGCAACATTGTAAATATCAAATATGGAATCTCCGTATCCCAAAATAGGTGTACCTCAAATATTGTACAATAATTATGATTAGCATTTTACGATATAATTAGCCGTTTCCAGACTTTTGGACCACTCTGTATGTAAAAAATCAATTTTAGATTAATATATCATCCAATTTTTAAATTATGAAAAACCTAATGACGTTATTAATATATTTTTTCATATTTCAACCAAAATATCATTTCGGTTCGCCTAATATCTTGCAAATGTTCATCGAGCACACCCAAGGCCTTTTCGTGCTTCCTGTATGTTTTCTCACCGTAAATCTCGAGGAAACGAGCTTCTCGCGCAATAAGTTGCAATAGAACGACCACTTCCCGTTAATAAACATCCCGGAGATTAATTGAGAAACGTGTACGTAGGTCATAAATGCTTTGGATATATAAACACGCCGAATTAATATACAGTCATGACGGCGAATCGCTGTTACGTGTTTCGACTTACTAGATTGAGTGTTTTATACGGCTCATTATCAGATACTGCTTTGTCTTTACGGTTTCTGCGCTATTATTTATCTATTGTTTCATAAAACATTTGATTAATTTAAGTGCTCACAAATCCTGCAATTATTACTTTGTATGCTGGAGGATTGGTTCTAAAAATAAATTTTTAATGATATATTTTCCTTTATCAGATTCATCCACATAAACCAATCACAAACTTTAGATTGCTTTAGCACAGAAGATAGAGAATTGATGTTTTTGCTTTAAGATTCGACAGTAATGGGCTGAATATGGAAATATTTATTAATATCCTATCAGTCAAAAAAACGACACATTTCATCTGCACAAGAAATTAAAAGAGGTCGCTGGAAACAAACGGAAACAATTATCCCAAAGTTTAGAAGACAGAAACGGACACAGACTATTAGACATCAATGAAATGTTAAAAGAATGGGAAAACTATTAATTTAGCTCTGTGTAATCTCTTTAGTAAAATTTATGACACTGGGATATTACCAACTGATTGGTTAAAGTCGACATTTGTCACAATACCTAAGAAACATCGTCCAAAGACATGCGGTGAAGTAGACCTTATCGGACAATAAGTCTGATGAGTCACGTTTTGAAAATCTTCCTGCGAGTAATACACAGCAGAATTTACACGCTGTTAAAAGACAGAATTAGCAATACTTAATTTTCGTTTAGGAGTGGCTTGGGTAAAAGAAAAGCCTTGTTTAGTAGACAGGTGCTAAAACAGAGATGCACAGATATAAATCAAAATGTGTACATTTGTGCAATCGATTTTGAAAAAGCTTCTGACAAAGTCCGACATAACAAAATGCTAGAAATATTGGAAACAGCTGGATTGGACGATAAAGATCTACAAATAATTACAAATCTATACTGGCATCAAGTGGCAAGAATAAAGGTTGATCAAACAAGATCTGTCGGATGAAATAAATATAAAAAGAGGAGTGACACAAGGCTGTATATTGTCGCCTTTACTTTTTAGCTTATATTCGGAGGAAATATTTAAGGAAGCCTTAATGGAGACAACCGAAGGTATTATTGTGAATGGAGTAACCGTCAACAATATTAGATATGCCGACGATACCTTAGTCCTTGCCAATTGCGGAGAAGACCTTCAAAATCTAATGAACAAAATAAAACAGACTTGTGATCAGTACAGATTAAAACTCAACGTTAAGAAAACTAAATATATGATAGTTAGCAAAAAAATAATATACAGGATGACGGTATAAAAGTCGGAGATGCCACACTGGACAGAGTAGAGAAACTCGAGTATCTCGGCAGTAATATCAATGAGATCTGGGATCCAGCCGCAGAAATTAAAAGCCGAATAGAACAAGCCCGAGCTGCCTTTGTAAAAATGAGAAACGTACTTTGCAATAACGATCTTTGCATTGACCTTAGAGTTCGTATGACATCTTGCTATATCTTTCCTGTCCTGCTGTATGAAGTGGAAGCGTGGACTCTAACTGAGACTATGCTTAAACGCTTGACAGCCTTTGAGATGTGGGTATACAGACGACTACTGAAAATAAGCTGGGTCGACAGAGTTAGAAATGAGGAGGTCCTTAGACGGCTGAGCCAAACAACAAAACTGGTCAATATACTAAAGAAACGCAAGCTGGAATACTTCGGTCACATTATGAGACACCCTGAAAAATATGATCTTTTACATCTTATCATTCAGGGAAAGATCCAAGGTAATCGTGGTCCTGGTAGACGAAGAACATCATGGCTGAAAAATCTAAGGCAATGGTATGGAAAATCAACTACATCGTTATTTAGAGCTGCTGTCAATAAAGTCACGATAGCGAATATGGTAGCCAACATGATATCCAACGATCGATAACGGTCATGGAACTAGAAGAAGAAGTCAAAAATAATCCTTTTTAGAATATACAATTTATAATACAAAAATAATATGTGTCAAGAACTTGAGCAGCATGCAAAATCGGGAGTTCAAGACACAAGTTTCAAACCATTTAAGATCATAATGAAGAAGTAAAAACCGACGTAGAGAGCATTGGAGAAACCTAGAAAAATTACTGCTCAGAATTATACATTTCAGAAGACGCCTCAGTCTCAGAAATCGGCATAGAGGTAATCCTGGATATATATAACATGATATGGATTTAGGTGAATGACCTTATGAGTGGGGCAAATCAACCTTATTCCTATTCGTAAAAAACGGTAACTAACTCATATTTCTGCAACATAAAATGACCAGTAAGTCGAAAGTGCTCAATGTAAACTAATTTTTATGATTAAAATGTACAACTCTAATAAAGTTTCATTATTATTAATAAATATTTAGATAGAAGCCTTTCAATGAAAAAATTATTCAAATTTAACTAAAATGGCTTTTTATTTAGCACAACTTAAATTGTTACAAATAAAACAGAAAAAAATGGATTGATCTTTATTATTGTTTTATCATTATCATTTTTGTATTAAATGTTTTTCAGTAATCGACGAAATCTCATTTAGAAGAAAAGGAAATATACTAGAATTTCCACTTCACATATCAAATATTTGAATACAGCTTTCCAAATGTATTTCCAAGGATTAATTTTCATTTCGCAATTCGAAGCATCAGCAAACAGGAAAGCAAAAAGACAATAAAAAAATCAGATTATGTTACTTCTACCAGGACTGCATTAAGAGATTTATGGTAATTTTTCATTTTTATCTTTTCTTACCTATTTTTTCTTGGTTCATGCGATTTTTTTGTCTCTATTGGCATCTATGAGCATGATTTCTTATGATCTTCTCTTTGGTATCTACTGGTATTTTCCAAGTATATAAATGATGCTTGGGTAGTTTGAAGAATGTATTTGCCACACATAAAATGAGTTCTATGCAGAATTCTACGAAACAATCTGCTCTGTCGTTATGTTATCCAAGTCCGAAATTGCCCACAATGTTTTCTTGTGTACCTTTTCTTAATTTGGCACCGAAGTTCCCAATTATTATAATAATGTCTTTAGTTTTCAGATGATTATTTCGGAATTTCAATATTCTTTATTTGTCAGAGATTTTATAATGATTACCATCTTTATATCATCATCAAATTGCTCTATCTCATCTCTACTACTGTTCGCTGTGGGCGTATAAAGTTGGGCCAGATTAATATTCACTGTCTTTGAGTTTTAGGTTTTAGTACTATTATCGGCTATTATCTTAGAGCGCTTGAATTCTTGTGGAATATTTTCAGTTTTCATGATGTCTGTGAAAAATTGAGCCAGCCAAACTTTTGTATACTTGCCACAATTCATTAGGAATTCAGGGTGCATATTATCAAATCCTGGTGCTTCTAATAGTATGTAGGCTTTAATCATTTGTCATATTTTGTCCAATAAGTATCTTCATTTCTTCAATAACTAATTTAAAAAAATAATTATTTCTATAACGATTCAATATCAAAATAAATTTTCATCATCGAATACTTTTTATTAAATTTACAGTTGCACATAAAATAATACGGACCTGAGTGAATTATAGAAGAATTGAGTGATTCTGTGGCTTTGTCTCTCGCAACTTCGACATTTCGTGAAGTTTAGACTTTTTGCAGATCGCATTTCAGCTTTTAACCTTCTGTTGTGTTACCAGTTATAAACGATAAGAATCTGCCAAGCTTTTTATATCAATTAGAGTGGTTTTGGTCTTTTGTTTCGATCGGAATTTTGTCAAAAGATGAAAGATTGTGTCGTTAGGGATGTCGACCGAAAAGAAAAATAGTAACATGTAAGCAATAGGGCAGCAAAATGTCAGCGCGATTTCAATCTTTATATCGGGAGGAGAAACATGGAAATAAAATACTTATTACAGATATTAGAAAGTTATTTCATTTTTTATAATTTCGCTTTTCCTTCTTCTTCTCCTAGTACTGACTTTTTTCCAAAACTCTCAAGCAAAATGATATTGATTCACAAATTTACTTTAATTTAACTACCGCTTTATGTTACTATAAAATAAGGTTAATATTAGTGCCGGAAAAAAACTTAAAGTGAGGCGCATACTATGGAGCGATGGAGACGCATACAAAATGCTTCGAGATCAAGTGAAAGCAGTTTTAGATGGACAATATTAATTATATTAATAGTATTATGTTATTAAAATTTTTTTAATGTCAAAATTATATCAGTTATATTTTTTTTTTCGCCCCTTTTAAAATTTATTGTCATTAAATTCCATTTTCATTTCAGGTTTTTTATCGACCCCTGGGGATTGATATAAACCTCTTGTCTAAACCTACAAAAATATGTACAAGAGGTTTATTATATTCAATGCATTTCTTGATTAGAACTCTTGTTACTAGAAGATGATAATTCGTTTTGTATCCTTCAGTTTTTCTTCTATTGCATTTTAATCTTAATCGCATTTTGTCTTTGGTACTTTCTAATCCCCCTGTTATCTCCATATTAATTAATTTGTATTCCTGTGCGGCCCTATTTGTATTCCTTTTTTCATCAACAAATTTCTCCTTTGGTTCATTTTATCTACTATTCTTCGTTGATATTGTTTAATAAATAGTATCCAAATTATTAATATATTAAATTAATAGTAAATCCACCATGAGACAATAACCAGAAAAAAAACTCATTACTATTCTGACATTGTTAATATTTCAGTCTAATCTGAATAACGATATTACACTAATTTTTACACTACTAAATTATAATAGTTAGCATATTATTTTCAATAATTATAAATTATGTATTGTAATGGTATAAACACGGGGACCTTGTTCAAATGATATCGAATTTTTACCGTCAAGCTGATAGAAACTTTACTGAACATTGATTTCGCGTACGTAACTGACATTCAAAATCGATGGCTTTCGAGCATTGTTTCTAAGAAAACGGTTCATTCTACACATAAAGTGCCAATATGTGCTCTTGGTTATTAGAGTTTTTTTTTCCTTTTTTTGGGTTTTAGGGAAGCCCAGAGACAAAAGTGATTTACTTTTCTTAGGGTCCTACAATTAATATTTTTGGCTAAATTCAGCTTATTGGTAGGCTTTTTAGGGTTCAAATCTCTGACCACTGCACTATGCTATTTGTTTATTTATTTAGCGTATGAATAATTACAATACGATAAAAGTAGTATTTAGATAATAATTATGTTCAAATTGGAATTGTAACCTAAGTTTAATATTAAATATTAATGTCCAAGTTGCACAGCCATTCAATTGCACCAGGAGAACACTCTGCAAAATCTTGAAGGTCTCCGCTGTATCTGCGGATTGGGCAATCCGCCATAATGTGTTGGATGGTCTGTCTCGGGGATACACAATCACATTGTGGGCTTTCTGCATGACCCCATCGGTATAGAGAATCGGCACATTTGCCATAACCCGTGCGTATGCGATTTAATTTTGTCCATATAGGGCGTGGCAGGTTTGATCCAGTAAAGCCGATCGACGTACTTGTTATTTTGATGACGTCTGGCTCTGTTGTTGGCATCCATCTTTTCGTCCACTGCTCTTGCTTATTGTAGCTATCACCCATTCCCTGAACGGATTGGACAGGGGGTCGTCTGACTTCAGTCTTTGTTGGTCTCGTGCGGCGTGCGGAATATACTGGTGAATTGGCAGACGAAGTGTATCCGCAGTGGCACCCCATGTCGTTCCAGCAAGCTTTGTTATTATGTTGTTACGGGTTCTCACTTTGGCAGCTACATTCGTAAGATGGGTTTTGGACGTCAGTGATCTGTCGAGCGTTACACCTAGGTATTTAGGGTTGTTATTATGTTTCAAAGTCTCGCCATTGAAGGTGATGCTAAGGGTGTCATTCGAAAGCTAATTTGTGAGATGGAAGAGGCTTGTCTTCTAGGCTATTTATTTTATGCAACTAATAATATCGGTAGAAGATTAATCTCAACTCTATTAAAGTTAATTCACAATGTTCTATTGAACACAATCAACAAATCCTTGATTTTAAATATAAAATTATTCTGACTGATTTATTCTGATATTTAACGATATTTTATGATTTCTCTGTTTCTTGTTACTATACATTTCTCCCTTTGTATAATAAGGAATGCAGTCTCGTTTCTCTTATTCCTGGTCGACGCAAATAGAAATATGGTTTGTTTATTTTGTAAAAAGAAAAAAGAACAACTTTAAATTAATTGTTAGTTTCCTAACTTAACTATAATCTGCATAAGGTTTTTCAACATTTATCCGGAAACAGCGGTTTCTTTCTAAAGCAATTTTTTATAGTGTACCCATTTTAATATTCATTCTTATAAAATATTCATAGAGAAAAAAGCGAAATGGCTGTACCACTTTTCGTCACCCGCGGAGGCTGCAAGGGTCGCAATCCATTAAGGAATTCCGTATGCATGCGTAGTAGCTAATTTGGAAATTACATTAGGACGGAGCCTTTGGTGCTGTTACGTATTTCCAGTACTGCTAATTTGATTAAACGCGACGGAATTCCGGTCAGGACACAAGAGGATCGACTTGAATGCACATCACCTCTTTATTTGCTAATTGATGAACTGCTTAATTGCTGCGAAATAAAACATTAAGTTTTATCATCAGGAACCACGGTTTATTTAAATTATCTGCAACATTTTATATTTATAAATATGCTTAAACAATTGTAAGAAATTTTTTGTTAATAGTCGTTATGTGCGAAGAAAATTAAAAGCAAAAAGTCTACTTCTTTCATATTATAGGAATTAGCACTTTTTGAACTGAAACAATTCATTCCATCTTTTTGTAGATTAACAAAAAACTACATAAATATCTACCAGCTCATCACAAGATATAAGAAGATTAATAGTACATTGTTTACCGGGTAGGAAAAGCTTAACATTCCTGGACGACTGTGAGGATTGCTAAGTCGAGGAGCAAGCGGAGAGTCACAGCAACACAGAGTCCAGGAATGTGGCTTTTCCTACGAGGTAAACATACCATTTTTCCGCAAATCGTTTAAAATTCGACAGATATTGATTAATTTAAAAAAAACGCGAAAATTTTATTCCCAAATAAATGGTGCTTTGAAATTCCTAATAAAATTACTTGGGAAACGTATTGAGGTTGAATTGTCAAACTTGACAATTTATGTAGAACACTAACAACTGTACGGAAATATCATTTTCTTACAGTAATGAAATGACATTTCCTTACAGTAAGGAAGTCCTGACTTTTTCTTCAAGAAATTTTGACAGGAATGTCAAAATTTCCTGGCGATTTGCGAAAAAGTAATAATGACAACTAATATAATAAATAAATGAAATGACATGACAATCAGTGTACGGAAGTGCTTAAAATAGATAAAAATTATTAAGTGTAGTGAAACTAAAAGTCCTGTTACAAAGAGAATTAAACAGCCATTTTAATTAAAAATAAATCAATAGAAAACAACATAGTGTTTACAAGAGCAGACATAAGTAAAACTA
Organism: Diabrotica balteata; assembly: GCA_918026665.1. NCBI lineage: Eukaryota > Metazoa > Arthropoda > Insecta > Coleoptera > Chrysomelidae > Diabrotica > Diabrotica balteata. The sequence continues at coordinate 157,419,645 of OU898281.1, read as the reverse complement.
CTATTGCCATGGATCAAATAGAATATAATAACAAAACAATAGAACTTTTAAATAATCAAAACATTCACCAAAATATTATGTATTAATATTCTGTACCTGGAGTCGATCCAGTTATTGACTAATAAGGTAAGTTGACCAAATAAGGCCCACTTAATGTTTGTTAGTTGTTTTTTGATAAATAAAATTACGATATAAAACTGAAAACCACAGAGAAAATAAATCACATATTTAAATTTAATATGAGATTGTTAAAAGTTTTATGAGTTGTTACTTTTTAGTCTTTAAAAAATAGTTGCTTCTGTGCCTAATTAGGAACACCATGTTCTTAATAAGGCCCACTTTTTAAATGTGACCATTATGCCTAATTGCACCAACAGATCTTCAGCTCCAGTTTAGCCCAGTTCAGCTTATATCGCATTGACGTTCCACGTACGTCTTAAGCTTAAGGTCTATTGGTGCAACTATACATTAATCAAATTAAACAAAGGTGATATGTAGGACATTTATTTTGTAAAAAATAATAGGTACTTAAAATAATTATTGCAAACAGTCTGGACATATGAAAACTAAGTCTTTATCATCTGCTGAAAGTCCTACACACTCTTCATGGATATATCCTTTGCAGCTGTCACAAAGTCTCATATCCTTAACGACATCCTCATTGCAGACGAAAGAATACCAACTATCTTTTCGTTATTCTTTGTTTTTTGAGGTTTGAAGTGAGCTGTGTTTATTTTTCTCTTCTCCTTTTTTTTAGTTGTTTTTTGACTATTTTTCCGTTTGCCAAGTTTTTTCCTTTTCTTGATTGGTTTTTAGGGTCATTTAAACCAGCTTCATCAAACAATGATTTTGTGACTTCCTGTGCTCGATAGTTCAGGGATTTCTTTCTAGCACCTTTGCGTTTTCCAGTTTCCAATTCTGGTGTTATTAACACTGCGTTAAAACTTACTGACATTTCGTTTTCTTCTTCTGAGCTGTCATGTACTGAAAATTCATTGTCAGAACCGTCAGAACTCTCAGAGCTATCTTGCGTATTTTTTCCTTTAGAGCTTTTATTTTCTTTTTTCTGTCTGGAGTGGAGCTGCCAATAGGATTAATCGTTGCGGAAGTCGAAGCTGATGGAATAGCAGAATCTTCCGACTCTAATTTATTTTCTGTTATTTCTGATGGGCAAAAAGCTATGTCAGGAATGACACTCAGATCATACGGGTATATTCCCGTAGCACGAAAACCTGAAATAACATTTGATGCTGTAGTTGCTTTTGGCCATACTTTTGAGAAAATTGTGCCAAACGAAAATTTATTGATCGTTCGATCTGGTTTATTTGTCCAGTAGGTGATAACTTCGTCGTCCCAGTAAGATTCGAAGGCTTTAAATACCGCCTTGTCCATAGGTTGCAGTTTATGTGTGCAATTACTTGGCAGGCACAAAAGCGTAATTTCATGCGACTCGGCTTCATCAACAATACCTGCATCCAGATGGGACGATGCTCCGTCAAAAATAGGCAGTATTCTTCCTATTGGCTTGTACTTAGCAAAATGTTGTACCCACTTAATGAAAACTGGCGTAGTCATACTTCCTTTCTCGGTCATTTCAATAACTGTTCCAGCAGGAAGACTGTCATACCATTCATTCTTCTTTCTTTTTCCTTTGAACAAGATCATAGGTGGAATTATTTGTCCTACAGCATTTCCACAACCGACGATTGACACATTCACAGAGACATCAGCGTGCTCTTGCGAAATCAAATGAACTCGTTTGACACCTTTACGAGCATATACCTGTTGTGATTTATGAAGGTTTAGGCGGCAACCTTTCTCGTCAATATTAAAAATGCGTTGAGGGCTTTGCAGGATATCAAGCTTCAACATAACTTCGCGTAGCTTTTCAAAATAGTCATTGACTATGAATCTGTTTAATTTGGCGGCTCTAGCTGGATTCATGAATTGAGATTTTCTTTTAACTACTTCGGGATGTCGATTTAAAAAAAGTTTGAGCCATTTTCGACCAGCTAAGTTTTTATCGATAAAAGGTGCAGATATGCCATTTCTTTGGCAATATTCATGGACAGAACGTCTTATCACTGTTGATGTCAGAGGCATTCCAACGTCAGCTAGCCTAAAAATTCTTCCACACAACTCAGATTCTTGTTGGGGGGTTAAACATGAAGGGCGCCCAAGTTTCTTTTCCGCTTTTCCACTAAGCAAATGATTCCTAAGTGTTCGACGGGCAATATTAAATTCTTTGGCGGCTGTTCTTACTGACATCCCATTTTTAACTGCTTGCAAGGCCAAAGCCATTTGTTCTTCAGTCCATAAAGCTCTAGGCATCTTAAGCTTTTTAGTATTCTTTCTGAAACAAAGTTAAAAACTTATAAAACGTGTTATTGTAGTGGTCTTAACAAGGCCCACCCGTAGTCTTAATAAGGCCCACCCGGGCCTTATTAGCAATAGTGTAGGTGATCAATGTTTTTAGAAATTACCATTATTTACGTTTTAATAAACATAAGGTAATTCAGGTACTATGAAAGTACAACTAATAAGTACACAAATGTCATGCAAAATAAAAAAAATCGCACTCATAATCGTATTAAATTACAAAAGCATACTAACCTCAATATTAGATTGGATGTTTACCCATTGACCACTGTAAACGAATGATCATATAAAAGCGACAGTTCGCGTCGCTGCTCAACTTAGTGTAACAATTTGCACCTAGATGGCTCTACTGCATCTGTACATTGCAGCATACTGCCATTATTTGTCCATCCTGAGGAATATGGGCGAGTGGGCTTTATTAGGAACCGGGCTTTATTTGGCGAACCTACCTTACTTCTTCTATTGCCCACAATTTTAGGATGTCAAAAGCTTTTTAGCTCTATAAAAGCCAGACATAATCGAAGATTGGATTCATTAGACTTTTCTATTAGGAGTTTCAAAGTATATCGAAAGTCACAGATGCTGTACCCTTTTCTATATCCGGATTGTTCTACTGGTTTACATCCGTCAAATTTACTTGTTAACCTGTTTGTAATATCCTATGTAAAGGTTTTGTAAAGTTGTGAAAGAAGTGACATTAGTCGATAAATTTTCAGATCTCTGGAGTCTACTTTTTGTGCATTAGTATTGTTTTAGCAGTGTTCCATTCTTCGGGTATGTTGCCTTTGAATAAACATTTATTAAATAGTACTTTTAGGTATGTGATGGTCTCTTCTCCAAATTCCTGTAGTATTTCTGCTAGGATTTCATCACTTCCAGGAGCTTTATTCCTTTTTATTTCTTTTACTGTTCTTTCTATTTCTTCGTGGCTTATTTCGGGCATCACTACTTAGATGATATTTGTTATCTGCCTTTTAAAGTTCTGATTTGACGAGTAAGAGGGATTGTTTCTGTAACGATACAGATCGGCGTAAAACTTTTTAATTGAGTTTGCTGTATCAGATTTACTTTTTTCTTTCCTAATTTCGGTTTGGTGCATTTAAGACTTCAGTTTTTCTCTAAGATTTGGTCTATGTGGTCTTTTAGATGTTTTTAATGTTCTCTTTTATCTGTTTTCTTATTACTCGATTAAGTTCCTAAATTAGGCAGTTTCTCTTTTGTTTTATCTCAGAAGGTCTTTTCTTTGTTTCAGCATGTTGTGTGATTCTACACTTACTTTGGATTTTCGTTTTCTGTTAGTGTTTGCTATTTCTGAGTTTGCATTTAATAGTTTTTTTACATGTTACATAGATTAATGGAAATTTCCATGTCAAAAAATAACTTCGAGATAGAACTTAATAGCATTAAGCAAATAGCAGTAAACAATGGGTACAACAATAAATAAACAATAAATACGACAATACGCCTTGAAATTAGTATTTCTACCACTAGAGAAAAAACACAGTACCTTCTACTCTATTACAGATACAGGCAAAATAACAACAACAATAGCCAAAATATAAAAATGAAAGGAATAACACCAGCTTTTATAACAAACAACAACTTAGGCAAATATACTAAGAGCAACAAGAGCCAAAAGAAAAAAACAAGTACACAGCTGTATATACAAACTTAAATGTCACGACTTCTCAAAAATTTACATCGGTCAAACTGGTAAAACTGTTATCAAACGTATAGAAGAACATAAGCGGGATTAAAATAATAGAAAAACACTCTATGTATGCACTTTACCTTAGAGACCATAATCATTATTTTAGTGACGAATTACAAATTCTTCTCATTAAAAATAAAGGCCTTAAGTTATCTTTATTATCTATGGAAATCAACAAATTAAAAAATACAGACATAATTCTGAAAAACCAACTTGAGTCAAACAGTTCTCTCTCCTTAATTTGTTCAGTTAAAGACTATAAAGTGTAAGCACATGCCAAAAATAGATCACTTGAGAAAGGCACTCTGGCCAAAATAGCTGTAGTGAAAATAATTTAAAATACATTTTGTGGTAGTATTGAAAACAAAAGTTTTTAGTGTTTTATTATAAGATACACATTGAAATCGTAGGCTTCCACGGCCAGAGTCAGAATTATAGTTTATTCGTCTTCCGGGTTTGGACCGTGTCATTTGTGAGTGACCCAAAAGTGGGTGCATCTCGACTTTCGCTACAATTGTATGTAGCTTCTTCAGAAGAACAAAGAAAAAGAAATCAAAAGACAGGAAGATGGGTAGTTAGCAATGGTAACTCAGTTACTCAACGCAACTAGAGGCGAATACTAACTACCAAGATGGGCATTTGGTCACAGTAACTCAACTACTTAACGCAGCCAGAGGTGAAAACCAAATGCCACGCCAGTGACAGGGATTCAGGTCCAACAGCTCAGAACACTAACGCGTCGAGAGGCGGGGAGTGAATCCGACGAGTACTCCGCTACCGCTCTATTTATAGTCGCGGTGACCTGTCGTGTCGGGACGTATCGGCACACTCCGTGGCGCGAACGTCAAGAAGCGCGTGCTGGCCAATCATGTGGCTGCATCTTGGTAGCGGGACCGGGCGGCGGCGCTAGACTGAGATTCCAGATGGGAGACAAGTAGTATCCTTCCTCTCGATTGATATTATGTGGATTTTTTAGGATCTCTAGAGATTCGCGGATTTTCCTGGAGTAAAAGAAGGGGCTCTTAGAAATAATATGGGTTTTTTCGAACAATATGGTATGACCGGTTTCTTGGCAGTGTTCTGCAACTGCAGAATGGGAGAAGGTTGTCAGGTTCAGAAATCGAAATGGCCCGATGGATGAGAGAGTTTCGATTTCTGAACCTGACAACCTTAGAGAAGAACTTGACCATCTGCAAAAAACCCTTGTCGCCAATGGTTACCCTAAGTCCACATATCAAAATATTACACACCGACATCTACATCCCCCTTTACACCCTAGGACGACAAATTCAGAATCTTCGGGTAATACTCCTGTGGCTTTTCTTCCGTATATTCGAAGTGTCACTGATAGGATTGGCAAAATTCTTCGCAAAGAAGGTATCAGGACTACTTTTCGACCACCCAAAAAAATCTCACAATATCTACCCTCTCCTAAGGACCCATTACCGTCCCTATCTTCCTGTGGTGTCTATTCTATTCCTTGTTCATGTGGACATGTGTATATTGGCGAAACTGGTCGTTCCGTCAAAACTCGCATTCAAAAGCATCAAAGATGCATTCGATCAGGTCTTTTCTCCTATTCTGCAGTTGCAGAACACTGCCAAGAAACCGGTCATTCCATATTGTTCGAAAAAACCCATATTATTTCTAAAAGCCCCTTCTTTTACTCCAGGAAAATCCGCGAATCTCTAGAGATCCGAAAAAATCCACATAATATCAATCGAGAGGAAGGATACTACTTGTCTCCCATCTGGAATCTCAGTCTAGAGCCGCCGTCCGGTCCCGCTACCACGATGCAGCCACATGATTGGCCAGCGCGCGCTTCTTGACGTTCGCGCCACGGAGTGTGCCGATACGTCCCGATACGACAGGTCACCGCGACTTCAAATAGAGCGGTAGCGGAGTAATCGTCGGATTCACTCCCCGCCTCTCGACGCGTTAGTGTTCTGAGCTGTTGGACGTGAATCCCTGTCCTGGCATTTGGTTTTCACCTCTGGCTGCGTTAAGTAGTTGAGTTACTGTGACCAAATGCCCACCTTGGTAGTTAGTATTCGCCTCTGGTTGCGTTGAGTAACTGAGTTACCGTTGCTAACTACCCATCTTCCTGTCTTTTGATTTCTTTTTCTTTGTTCTCCTGAAGAAGCTACATACAATTGTAGCGAAACGTCGAGATGAACCCACTTTTTGGTCACTCACAAATGACACGGTCCAAACCCGGAAGACGAATAAACTATAAGATACACATTATTCATTTACAATGTCAAACTACCTTATAAGAAAAGTTCAATATTATCACTACTAAATTTTCTAAAACTGAATAGTTTTGTTATTAAATAAAAGCATGGATTTCTTTAAAACAATGTCGTTAAGTACTTAATTTATTAAACTCTATAAATTGAAAATGGAGCATTGTATTAGTAGTTCTTTCTGTTTTCCACTTTGTTTGAATAATTAACGATGCTTTGTTTGAACAAACGAAATAGCCCAGACTATCGCGTTTATACACCATAAGCAGAATAAATATCAAGATAATCCCACGACTCTTTTCCGGCTGTCTGTTTCATTATATTCTCTATTAAAATGTCGGTTGCTGTAACCGGGTTAGCGTCTAAACAAGGAAGAAGGCTTAACTTAATCACTGAATTATTTGTTAGTCGTTTAATTGGTATAAAACATACGGCACAAATTATACGTTACTCGAAACTATCAAAGTTCAAAACACGACTTTTGAAGAAAACAATAAAATCCTGATAAAATATTAATACGCCCAATGATTTGTCATATTTGTGAATTTTGCTATTAAAATTTTTCTACTATGAAAACGACTGGAAAATTTACATAACAAATACGGAAAATTTATTTGTATAAGATTATTGCAACTCAATAGTAAATTTGAACAATTGGTGGCCCACTATTTACATTAATTTTCCGTGTTCCCATGCTTTCTTTCTTCTTCTTCATGTACCATGCCTTTCAGAACGTTGGTTACCATCATAGCTATTTTAATTTTATTCACTGCCACCCTAAATAGCATGCTTGTATCTACACCATACCAATCTAGCAAGTTCTTCAACCATGAGGTTCTTCTTCGTCCTGGACTGCGTTTGCCTGCTATTTTTCCTTGCATGATATTCTGTAGCAATTTATATTTGGGACCTCTCATTACATGTCCGAAATATTCTAGCTTTCTCTGCTTGATGCTTTTTATGATCTCAGTGGTCTTGCTGAGACGTTCAAGTATTGTGGAGTTACGAATCTTCTCCACCCAGGAAACTTTTAAAATTCTTCTATAGCACCACATTTCGAAAGCCTCAAGGCGATTTAGATCGATTTTATTCACAGTCCAGGACTCGACAGCATAAAGTAAGACCGAGAACACGTAGCAGCGAAGTAGGCGGATCCTTAATGCCAATTTTAGGTCTCTGTTACATAACACCTTGGACATCCTTCTAAAAGCAGCTCTAGCCTGCTCTATTCTGGATCTAATTTCGCCGTGATTTTCTACATTACAATTTAATTGCTGTCCAAGGTAGACGATTTTATCAACTTGCTCAAGTTTGGTATTATTTACATATATAGACGGTTTTATATTCTGTTGTTTACTTATTACAAGTATTTTGGTTTTCCTTATGTTAAGATCCAGACCTGCCTCCCTACAACTCTCAACGACACTATCAAGTAGTGTTTGCAGATCTTCTTGACTAGAAGCTAGGAGTACTGTATCGTCCGCATATCGCAAATTATTGATGACTTCGCCGTTCACAAGTATTCCTTCTTGTTTTTCAGAAAGTGCTTTTCTGAAAATTCTTTCGGAGTAAACGTTAAAAAGCAGGGGTGACAAGAGGCATCCCTGCCGTACTCCTCTTTTAATATTGAGAGCTTGTGATTCCACACCATCTACTAAAACTGATGTTGTTTGATTCCAATATAAATTTGCAATTATTCGAACATCTCTGCCGTCCAAGCCAATGTCTTTTAGAGCTTCGATCAATATAGAGTGCTTAACACGATCAAATGCCTTTTGAAAGTCAATAAAACAACAGTATATGTCTACAGATATATCACGACATCTTTGAGCAAGTACGTTCATTCCAAACAGTGCCTCTCTCGTTCCAAATCCGTTACGGAAACCAAACTGAGTATCATCCAGGTATTCCTCACATTTATTGTAGATACGACCATGTATTATCTTCAGAAAAATTTTCAATAAGTGGTTTAACAAACTAATGGTTCTATAATCAGCACAGATTTTTGCTGTTGTCTTCTTAGGTAGAGCTATAAACAGTGAGTTAGACCAACCATTAGGTAGTTGTCCGCTGGTATAAATGGTATTGAAAAACGAAGTTATAGCCTCTAAAACATTGCTATCCTTTATAAGCTTATATATTTCAGTTGAAATTTCATCAGCACCAGTCGCTCTGCCATCTTTTGATGATTGTATGGCCTTTATAACCTCACAGCGTGTTATTAGGGGTCCGTCGCAGTTAGTAATATCGGGAGGTGAACTACTCCTATCGTCTTCGAATAGGTTCGTGACGTAATTTTCCCATTCTTTAAGTTTGTCCTCTACTTCGAATATTACTTTACCATTTTTATCCTGTAGCAATGCATTTTGTTTCTTATTGAAGATACCAGCCACTTCTTTTACTTTTTTAAACATGTTAAAATGCTTTCTTTAGCAGCGGTTAATATGTTCTTTTTTATTCTTTCCTATTTTTCACCATACTTTGTTTTCTTCTAATATGCCGTTTTCTTAAAATTTTTCTTCGAACCTTTTTTGATATAGCCATCGAGTTGTTTTGTCTTTTAAGGTCTCCAGTTTTATATAGTGGTATTTTTATTAAGATTTTTCCTAAGACATAATGTGGTTTGATGGTACGTTAGGTGATGTCAATGTTCTGCTATCGAATACGCGTTTAGGGTGTATTTGCTTGCTACAGTTGATCTCATATCTCTTATATCAAAGACGTCATGCTGAATGCGGGAAAAGAACATCTGGGAAAGAAAAAAAAAGAGTAAAAAATAAAGAATAGATGACTGATGACATTCTGCAGATGATGGAACAAAGAAGATTAATAAAAAAAGGGACGCGAAAAAATACTAAGAAACCAACAAGACAATTAAAAAAGAAATACGAAGAGCCAAGGAGACATGGATGCAAGAAAAATGTAAACTAATCGATGAGCTCCAAGAGAAACACGATCATATAAATATCCACCGAAGGATTCGTGAAGCCACTGGTCAATACAAGAGGAGACACACACACCTCCTCATAAATAAAGACGGTAATCTGGCGAAGACAGTGACTGAGAAGTTGGTTACCTGGAAAATATATATCGAAGAACTTTTCTGAGACGACTGAAGCAACCTTCCGGAAATAAATTGCATGACAGGGCCATCAATTCTAGAAAGCGAGGTAAAGGCTGCTTTAAAACAGTCTAGAAACGGTAAGACTACAGGTCCAGATGAAATACCCGTTGAACTTATTAAGGTGATGAGTGAAGTGAGCACGAAGAAGTTAACTGAACTGTTCAATGCCATATACGATTCAGGTAATCTCCCAGAGGAATGGCTATTGTCAACATTTGTAACGCTACCAAAAAAAACGATCTGCGAAAAACGTGCGAAGATTTTTTTTATGAGTCATGCACAAATTTTTCTTAAAATCATACATGCCAGAATTTACAAGAGATGCGAAGAAAATGTCGGTGAAATGCAATTCGGATTCCGTAATTCCATGGGTACTCGTGAAGCACTTTTCACCTTACAGGTTCTACTTCAGAGATGCCGCGATGTTAGTTGTGATGTCTATATTTGTTTTATTTACTATCCCAAGGCATTTGACCGATGTAAGCACCAGAAGATGGTCACCACACTACAAAGAGTAGAATTAAATAAGAAGGACATTCGGATCATCATGAATTTGCCAAGTGAAGATCATGCGAGGAGTAAGGCAAGGATGTGTGCTATCGCCGACTCTTTTCAATATATACTCTGAGGAGATTTTTAATGAAGACCTCACAAACCTAGAGATGGGAATCCGAGTGGACGGTGAATACATCAATAATATCCGCTACGCCGATGACACTGTATTACTAGCAACCAGCCTAAAAGATCTGCAGGCCTTACTAGACCGAGTGCGAACTGTGAGCGTAACATACGGATTGAATATCAATATTAAGAAAACTAAATTCATGGTTGTCAGCCGTACAAATTTAGATCTCGAGGCACTAATGGTAGGTAGCGAATAGATCCAGAGAGTCGACAGATTTACTTACCTCGGAACTACCCTCAACGTGCAATGGGACTACGCTCAAAAGATTAGATCCAGAATTGAAATAGCACGGTCTACATTTATTAAGTTGAGATCCTTGCTGTCCTGCAGTGATCTCAGTTTGGAAACCAAGATGCGGATAGTGAGGTGCTGGGTTCTTTCAGTGTTACTATATGGAGTTGAAGCCTGGACACTGACGCAAGCCACTGAACAATTAATCGAAGCCTTCGAGATGTGGATATACAGAAGGATACTAAAAATATCTTATGTGGACCATGTCACCAACGTTGAGGTCCTACAGCGCATGACAAAAGAAAAATAAGTTCATAATTTAATTAAACAACGTAAGCTTGAGTACCTAGGCCACGTAATGCGGAACGAAGAAAAATATCGAACTCTTCAACTCGTTATGCAGGGTAAAGTATTTGGTAGAAGAGGACCGGGACGCCGTCGTATCTCGTGGTTGAAAAATCTCCGACAATGGTTTGGGATGACCTTAGCGGAGCTGTTTTGCAGTGCAGTCAACAAAACCATGATAGCCTTGATGATCGCCAACATCCGGACCGGATAAGGCACTGAAGAAGAAGAAGAAGTTGATCTTTGTTCTTGGTTGTTTGTAAACGTATATTATGTTGTAGTTTATAAAGAAAGAATGCTTTATGTATTCTCGAGGTATTATGGGAGCAGCATTTAATTAGTGCTTCAATTCCATTTCGAGATACGAGTATGCTTTGTGATATCACATGAACATTCCATCTATAAATTCTCTCATGAGGCAAGTATTTCTACAGCAGAACTATTTGCCATAATTAAAAGCCCTAACCTTTATTCTAGAAAAAACTTCCTAAATCTCTTATAATATCTGATTTACTTAGTTGTCTGACATCAATTTCTCAGATTTATCCCTCTCATCAACATTACAGCAGATTAAGTTAATTTTATATCATGTATACCAAAACAATTTGACAGTAGAGTTCCTCTGGGTACCATCACACGTTGAAATAGATGGCAACAAAAAGATAAATAGTCTTCGCAGTACCCAGTACAGTCGCATCAGTGAAAAATCTGACAGTGCATTTACATTTAAAACCTTGTTTAAAAGCAAAATTACATGGTGTTTGGCAAAACCACTGGAATAGAAGCATCAATGAATTGATAGAAATAAAATCTTTCGTCCTTCCATTGAACTTCTGGCCTTCAAAGCAACATCAAGTGCTAATAATACAATAACGCTATATGGACTTTCCTTGGTCTTCGAGGTCTCCAGACCTTATCCCTCTAAATTTATTTTTTAATGGCGACTTATACTATACAAAATGTTTACCTTAACTTCGAAATGTTGACAATATCGAAATAGAAATAAAAGAAGAATATAAAGTTATTTCACCTATGGAATTAAAAATGTCATTAATGGATTTATTTAAAGAACAATCACCTAATTAGAAAGGAGTGATGGATACGATGAAGTTAAAGTTAGGTGGTAAATTTTAATAGTTACGATAAAGATATAATTGCTGCTACATTGATTAAAAGGTTACTAGTATCAAGTTATTGTTAATTTAAAATGCTGACGTCTGTATTAAAATATATGATAATATTCCTCCAAAGAAACAGAAATTTGAATGTTTATTATAACAAATATATACAAATATATTTTATTTTTCACTACAAATCATTATTTTGATTTGAGATAATCCTTCAAGAGTATAGAAATAAGTCATATTATAGAGTAAAAATGCCTGTAAAATTTTTATCACTGCACTTGCTCCATTCTTTTCCTGCTTGCTTTTATAATAGCTTTTATAATCACTTACTTATTTTATCATGTGAACACTAAAGAAACATAAAAAAATGTTGTGATTTTCTCGATCGAATATTAATAAACGATTTCGTTTAATTGGAATCAATGTAGGTAGTTATTTCTGTAGCTAACGAAGATAAATATCAGTAGTTCGTTTAGATATGTGGATGTGGATAAATAAAATGTTTCTTACGTTATTATCAGCGACAGAAGACCATGAATCACTCCGTACTTTGAGCATTGACTGCAGTTGATTACCTACACTTGTACAAAGATTCAATGATGAAAGACTGTGATATATCGCGTACGCCTTCAGCAACTCAGAAAACGATTAATACTACACACTTTCTGTGTTCTTACTTTAGTTTATTTTTAACATCTCGAGGATTAGAGGAACCTGTAAAATTACTTGTCGATAGTAGTGCCGATAAATCCATTTCGTCCTACGCGTGGATAAGCTACTTCAGCTTGCTGTTAATCTCTCAAGTTATCAACTGCTTGAGAGATTGCTTTTCCCCTTTTTAAAATGTTTTAATAATCTTACACATCGTTTCACAAAAAGCCAGTAACCTTAAATTTTTTGGAATTTAATTTCAGCGTCAAATTTTTGCATAAAACAAAGCAACAACCTAAATATTAGGGTATTAGTTATATATTTATATTATTTATATTATTATAGTAATAAAAGTAATAAATTTATTTTAAAATTTATTTGAAATTTGACATTTAAATTATAGTGATATTTTCGAAATCAATGCTCGATTTAAAGTTTGCTACTTTCTCCTGAAAAAGATATCTTCTTCTTCTTGTAGTGCCTATCCGTTTCGGATGTTGGCTATCATCATGGTAATCTGCACTTTGCACACTACTGCTCTAAAAATATTTGTGGTTGTTGTGTTGAGCCACGTTCGTAGATTTTTCAGCCAGGAAATCCGTCGCCTTCCTGGTCCCCGTTTTCCTTCTACTTTTCCCTGCAAGATTAGTTGCAGCAGTCCTTATCTTTCGCTGTTCCTCATAATGTGACCGAGGTATTCGATTTTGGCTGTTTTTATTGTGGTTATCAGCTCTTTTTCTTTTTTCATTCTCAACAGAACACCCTCATTAGTAACGTGGTCGTTATACGATATCTTCAGGATGCGACGATTAAGCCACATTTCAAAAGCCTTAATTTTCTTGCAGGTGGCGTCTGTGAGAGTCCATGACTTAACTTCGTACAATAGTATAGGTAAGATGTAACATCGTAGTAAACTGATTGTTATGGGCATTGATAAATCATGACATTTGAATAACTCTGCCATTTTTTTAAATGCAGATCTTGCTTTCTCTATTCTACATGTGATTTCTATGGAATGGTCCCAATTTTCATTGACGTTCGTACCAAGGTGGGTGTATGTTTTTACTCTTTCTATTTATAAACCCTTTACAGTGATTTGTCCAAATTGCTGTTCCTTCTTAGAGATCATCATGCATTTTGTTTTCTTAGTGTTTAGTGAAAGTCCGTATCTCTGACTGACCTCTGTGGTTCTGTTCATTAACTCCTGGAGGGTTTCAGAACTGTCAGCGAATACTACTGTGTCGTCCGCGTATCTAATGTTATTGATAGATTCTCCGTTGATTCGAATTCCGGCTTCAACATCACTCACTGCTTCTTGAAAGATTTCCTCAGAGTATATGTTAAACAGCAGTGATGATAGTATACATCCCTGATGGACGCCATGTTTGATTTTGATATCGTCGGATTCTCCTGCCTCTGTCCGGATAGATGATGTTTGATTCCAGTACAGATTGCTGACAATTCTTAAATCACAGGTGTTTATTCCAATATTGGTTAATATCTCCATCAGCTTGTCGTGTTTTACTGTATCGAACGTTTTATGGTAGTCAATGAAGCAGGCATAAATGTCGCAGTTCACGTCTCTACATCGTTGAAATAGAACTTGTATACTAAAGAGAGCCTCTCTCGTACCCACTGCATTTCGAAAACCAAACTATTTACGGCTGATTTTTTCTTCGCACAGTCTATATATCCTTTGATGTACGATTTTTAGAAAAAATTTTAAAATATGACTCATTAAGCTGATGGTTTGGAAATCACTGCAGGATACGGACTTTGTTTTCTTTGGTAAAGCAATAAAGGTCGACTTCAGCCATGTTCTTGACACAACTTCGCTTGAATATATGTCATTAAATCATTTGTAGGTGTTGAATACCATCGGTGTTAAATAGTTTTATGAGCTCAGCATATGCATTGTCAGGTCCAGGAACTTTGCCATATTTTAGTTGTAATATGGCTCTTTGTACTTCATCTGATGTGATTGGTAAGTGGTCATGACATATGTAGGATGGAGTTGTTCGGATCTAGTATCATCAAAGAGTTTTTGTATGTATTTAAAAATGTATGTATTTTTAAAAGGTAAGCTTAGAGAATAAATCTATCTAAATCATGTCAACAGATGGTTCATGAGACTAGAAATAATACCAACTCCAAAATAAAACACAACTAATCCTTCTTTAAACACCCAAAACTTAGCCGCTACTTAACAACAACCGGGAAAACCAATGAATCGTAGGCTACGGGAAGCTATCTTCATTTTAGCGATCAGGATCAATAGATCTCGATCTTTTGCAATGTGAAATATCTGTTCAACACTGAGATTAGTCCAATCTCTGATATTCCTCAGCCAAGATTTCTTCTTTCTTCCCAAGCCTTTTCTTCTAACTACTCTACCTTGCAGGATGACTTGTAGCAGAGAGTATTTATCGTTTCGGAGTATGTGGCCCAGATACGATGTTTTTCTTATTTTAATTGTGTTCATAAGATTTCTGCCATGTCCAATACGTCTTAACAATTCCTCATTTGAGACTTTTGCAGTCCAAGGAATCTTCAAAATCCGCCTATATAGCCACATTTCGAATGCCTCAATTTTTTTTATAGATTGGGCTTTCAGATACCCAGCTTCTACCCCATATAGTAGTTGCGACCAAACATAACATTCGACGAACCTCAATCTAATGGCCATATTCAATTTCTTATTTGTAAACATTGACTTGTATTTTATAAAGCCTTTTCGAGCTATTTCTATTTTGATCTTTATCTCCTGCTCTTGATCTAACTGTGATTTTATAATTGCTCTGAGATATTTATATTTGTCGACTCTCTCTAGGGGTTTACCCTCCAATGTCAGTTGTATGTTGTCAACAGGGTTTTTTGAGATCACCATGTGTTTGGTTTTATTTATATTCATTGTTAGTCCCATCTTTTTGCTTTCTTTGTTAATGATTTTCAGGAGAGTTTGTAAATCGTCTATATTCTCTGACATGATTGCGGTATCGCCTGCAAATTCTATGTTATTAATGATGCTCCCTCCAATCCTTACACCTTCAGTTCTTTCCCATAGTGCCTCCTGAAATATTAGTTGGGAGTACTCATTAAATAATTAGCATTATCAATTAGCAATTAGCATTAGCAATTACTCAGCAGGCTGTCTGACTGCTCTTTGAATTTCCACCTGGTTTGTCTCATTATCTTCCACCCGTACGACCGCTGCGCTGTTAGATTGGGAAATTAATATCCTTGGGATCTAGGTGTATGTGGTTCAATGCATGTATGATAGATAATTTAGAAGATGATAATAAGAATATTGAAATTAAAAGACTATAAGGTGCAGTGCAAAGACAGGAAGAAATGTAAAATAATCACGATAGCAGCAAAGACATACAGCAGGCTATAAATGACATAGAGGAATAACCGGAGTCACCCAAGAATAGATTTTGATCGCCATGGCGTTAGCTACAATCCCTAGCGATTGTAACGCTTAATGAATGAAAGAATGAATGAATTAAAAAGTTAGAATAATTCGAATACCTAGTCTGTGAAATAAATCAACAATTTAATATCACTCAGAGATGAAAAAACATTAAAAGCGTATTTGCTACAAAAAAAGTGTAAAAAGTTACCAAATACACTTCACACATCAAGTTAGAATGACAATCTACAACATCTGTTATAAATAATTAACGAAAAGGTGTGAGGATTTCATAACATGTGTTGAAAAGAAAACAGTGCAAGAAAAATAAAATAACATGGGAATTACGAAAGCGGAAGCACCAAGCGAAAATACTATTAACAGAAATATCTTATATTTTGCCCCCTCCGATGAAATGACCTATAAAGCAGAAACTACTAAAAGTAATGCAAGCTCCAAATTAGTAAACATGACAAATAATAATCAGAAATGACCATTAATTACGAACTGAATATCGTACAGTAACGACCCATTGTCATGCAGAAGCACAACCTACGCTCGCATTAAAAAGAAAAACATACAATATGAGCGCTATTTGTGTATGTTGAGTGTAAATATGTCCATTATTATTATTTATACAAGTACTAACCGTCACGAAACTTGAAGTGATTCACATTTAATCACATACAGAACGGCACCTAAGCATTAGAGCATCCAACGAAACTATGTGTCATTTTAATTAGCGGTCTACTGCATTTTCCTCCTCTGGAGATGTCAGAGAGACTATTTATGACAATTTTGGCTGTTTTTTGAAATATATAATATCATTACAAATTCTAAGTGTGATATTTTTATATAACTACACTTTTAGGTTGTATATTAAAACTATGGTTCATGATGATCTTTCAAAGTATTTTATTATAATATATCCGCCGCACCTAATTTTAAAAATGTCGATATTTAAAACTTACCAACTTCATATATTGGCAAATTTGGCACTTTTTTGGGAAGACAAGCCTGCTATAGCTATAATATTTCTTTCTGTATAAATGCCAAACAATGTACGAAAATTCACATATTTGTAATGTTACATTTAAACCTTTGGTAACGTCTAAGAATACATAAAAATAACTAACTAACCTATTAAGGGCCGGTTCTACAATCAAAGTATAAATTAGAGAATAGTTATTCTGAGTATAACTTACTCTTGAGTTTATTCCAAGTATAACCTTTCGAGCATTCTGCATTATGAAATCGACAGTGGAATAGTTATTCTGGGTATAACCACAGAACACTAAGGTAAAACGAAATAGTAGATCTGATAGCCTCAAAATTAGTTCAAATTGTTATTGACAGTGACATTTGGCAGTTGGCATAACTGTAAAATTTGTTTACAATTGAAACTATTTTATCTACTTTATCTTTATCTAGTATTTTATCTACGTTTATATTATTATACTTTGCAAAATTAATATAACATGGATAAAAAAAAGATGTAACAATTTTACATATACAGAAATTGAATTCAAATGCTACATAAATATATATCTAATTCATACCGAATTCTAAAAGTTTTTGGATGCCTTAGCCTAGGTATTCCTTCTTCAAAATCTTCATTATCAGATTCAAAAATATTAATATTAACTGGATCCATATCATAAATGCTATTTTATATATAAAAACAAACAAAACCACAGTTCAAAGATCGAATGGCATAAAGTGAGGTTAAAATATCACAGATTTGACAACCCCTCGCCGACCAATAAAAATGCAGTATAAATTTATACTCGGTATATCTGCTCAACTTTGGAGGGATAAAGTTATTCTATAATATACTCCGATTATCTTATTCCTAGTTTATTCTTTGTTTGTAGAACACCATTAGTGAAGTTATTCAAAGTATAACTTTATTCTCAGTATATACCAGTATTGTAGAACCGGCCCTAAGTCAACTAATGAAAATACTTACCATTTGGAGGGAATTCGTAAAAATACGCTGATCTTGGACTGAGACACCTAAAACAAAAATAACTCGTTTTATCCTTCTGATTATAAAACCTAAGTTTGTAATAACAAAATAAAAGTTACATCTAAGTGTTAAGTCTTCATGAACTAGTCTTTAACGTAAAGTATATTAAATGTAACTCTATTTCATGAAACGTTCTTGGGGCTACACCTATAAGCAGCAGAAATCGGCGTGTGGTACACCCTCAACTTGGTTTAAGATTGCAACTCTTAATTCCGGATCCAGAGAATCCAACTGAAAAAGAATTTAAAAATGAAGCTATCCCCAGTTGCCTTCTATAAGAATCAAACTTAGATGATACATTATTTCTACCGACTCAACTAATCTACCTTCAACTTCTTAAGCACCAGTGCCGATAATTATGAATATCATTATCGCTTCTATGATCGCAGTTTAAACGATGTCATTAAACATGATATGTACCCATGAATATCGATCGAATCTTTCTCTTTTACTTGGAGTAAAATTCAATTGATATTAATTTAGCTCAAAAAAACTTTCTAGCAAATCGTTTTGGAAAAGTCGTCGCGTGAAAAATCTGCTTTCGCTGTAAAAGGCCGAGGATTTTTTCATTTATGTTATGCCTTTTGGTACTTAGCACAAATGCTACAATGTCTAGTCGACACAATCTTTGGACCCAATTTGATCCATTCATTTTTTTTTATCTTGACGAAATCATTGTTTGTGCCTCAACCTTTGAACAACACATTTCTCTTCTAAAGTTAAAGAAATAAACTTTATTACTAAAGTAGGAAAATGTGAATTTTTCAAATTCACACTCAAATTTCTCGGTTTTATCGTTGGTAACAATTCTCTACAGTCAAGAATTCGTTGTACCAATTGTTTGGTACTTCTAGCCATATTATTGCTTTGAACATCTCTTTTTTATTTTAAAACCGTAGGCTATAAATCCAATATAATAATAGCTGATCACTATTCTCTTTTCTGGCTGACTACCCTTAAAAATCTCTCTCTTTATCTGTGCTGTTGCGCTATTAAGCCAACATAACTTTACTCTTATTTACCTAAAAGGATCCTTTCATATCCTTTTCCTTAATACCAGATATCTCCATTAAGTTCTAGGAACTATACTTAGAAATATTTTTAATCGTAAAAAATGGTAAAAATCACTAAGCGTTTATTTATTTCACACCTTTATACAAACTTACTTCATTTGAGGTAACATGCAAAACATTGTATAAAAAAGTTGCACTTTTCGCTTTTATAACACATTTTAATTTTTGTCAATAGCACAATTTTTACCGTCGAATTGATACAAATTTTATTTTGAATTGATTTAGCTGGCATATCTGACATCCGGTCGCTTCAACTGTTGTTTCTGAAAAAACAATTAATTTTACACAAAAAGTGCTAGTAAACAATAGTTTTTGTTCAAAATCACCTCAGCTACATTTTTTATTTGAAACATTTTTTTTACTACGTACACATTTTTGATAAATTGATGTTTTCCATTTTCCCCTCCTACAAGAAGGGGTTTTGGGAGAGCCTTGGGGTAAAAGTGACAAACTTTTTGCATCTTTTTGAGGTCTTAAAATTGGCATTCTAAGCAAAATTCAGCTTGTTTGTATGATTTTGTCCGTGTAATAAATTTTTTTTACCAACTCATCTAAAATCACGAATTTTTTGCAAATATTCTCTCCGCCATAACTAATTTGTCTCTCTCTCTCTCTCTCTCGATTAATAAAGTTTTTCGATTTCTCTTCACATACCGAAAGTCCATGTTATGTAAAGTTCCTTGTAATACTCTCATGGATATTTTGTTTAAAGTATCATCTGCGTCTGCATTAACTTCTTGTTGAATGGCCTTTAACGTAGGCAGTTCGTTTCTAAAAATAAAATCCATGAACTTTTCTTTGGATTATACTTTTCGTACAATCGTCCAATACAATTTTTGCACGTCCTTTATGGATTGGTTTTTGGATAGGTTTTTTACCTTGAATTATTCGGAAATCCGTACGCGACGCGTACGATGCCGCGACGTCGTCTATAAGCATATCTTGATATCTTCTACGCAATCCCTCATAAACCGATTTTTTCATTTGCTTTTCTCTCACATATAACCCCCTTTTTTATTTTGTTTATTAACAGATGTACTGTACGTTGGGTTTGATGCCATGATGTTACCCGACGGTATGCTCATGAAATACTACCAGGCACCTGATTTTAATGGTTATTTATGCGCGAGTTTTCACAATGTTGCCGTGTTGCATTAAGCATATTACTTTTGAAAAGAAATAACGGTATCCGCCTGTCTCTATTGGCACTCAGGGTAAGCTACCTTCTCTAGTTTGGACTTCCAACAGATGTAAACGGCAAAAATGATACTTGAGAGAAGTCGATTTGTGTGCTAACAAAGAAATAAATATATAGCCGCTTACTACCGAGTGTTAACGAACTACAAAATGTCTGCCTTGACAATCCTATTGAATTCAGGGTATAGGCAAGCTGACAGCATTGACACGGTTGCCATTTTACGATATAATAAAGTCTGAACAACTCGTTTCTGCGTAAACTGATTCTATTAAAATTACCATGGTGACACAGAATGACGGATGGTGAAAAATCTCTAGGTGGAGATAGTCTTATTTTTATGTGGAGAGAGCGAATTGGATATGTAGATTCCAATAAATAATATTGTTCAGGTGTCTTTGATATGTTGACTATATCATCGTAGTCAAATTTTACACTAAATGCGCTGGCATTGTTATCATGTTCTAGAATAAATGACTTGTAGCCGCTATCTTGGGAGCTCATGACACTACTGTGTTTCGAACACCGTTGACGAAGTGAATCTAAACTGAACAGATCATCATAGTTTATTTTGAATTTATACATTTGCCATTCCACACTCCTTGTGGTTAATTGTCAGCCTTTTCGAAAAAAAAATGTATGTCTACGCGGCGTATTAAAATATAGATCCTCAAACTATATTCGATTGTTTTATCCAGCTGCTTTGTTTGCTATCCATTAATAAGCTATTTCTAAGCATATTTCACATACATCTTATTGCCTTTATTGCCTTTTCGTCTAAATACTTTTTCAACCAGGTATATATGTCAGGGTTTGATGTTTTCTGCAATTCTTCTTCGTAAAAACCGCCGCTATTCGGTGCACCTTGCATGTCTTCGAGCAAATACGTTATAGGATTTGTTATTGTTCTGAAGCTATTTTCTTGTGGCATTGTAAATTAATTATTATTTATAACTGGGAATAAGCCACAATTAAAGATAAAAATACGTTTATTGACGTTTCAATTTCCAATTCGGAAATCGTTCTCAAAATACAAACATTAAATTAAACAAATTTTGTTTTTTGTTACATAGTGAAAAAATTCTTCTAATTATTTAATTTTATCTGACTCATTTATATTGACAATTCAGACATACATTATGGCATTTTAAAATAGACGACTTTAAAATGATATTGCCAATATTGTTGAGTTGCGCTCCTGGGACGACTTTACTTATAAGATAGTTCATTCGATTACATGAAATCAACTTTAACTTGAGAATATCCGTCAGAAAAAATCATAGCATCTAATTCGTCTTTAAAAAGACAAACACATGACATGATGACAGTAAAATTCTCCTGTTAGTGATTCCATAGTAAATTATGAGGGAAAAACCAGGAAAAAAACCTCATAATACTATCCCGACATTGTAAGTATTTGTTCGTGAATTTAGTTTACCTTCAACAAACATCAAAAATTCTGATTTTATATGTTACGTAATTTAAAAACATAAATGATGTATCCTCTATATGTTACTGACTTACTAATACTGGTATTTTCTTATTAATAACTTCCTCTTTTAATATTGGTAACCAGATCCTACTACATTCTGCCGAGGAATTTGCGACACAATTGGCCTCATTTAGCATAATTAGAGCCGCTTCTTTGATTTTTCTTTTTTTACCATCCGTTTCTTTTAGGACTATATTTGAATTATTCCATTGAACCCTATGTTCATTATCCCATGCGTGTTTACATATTTGAGATCTATCAAATTCTCTATTTTTAATATAAGATTGATGTTCACTTATTCTAACATTTAATGGCCTTGATGATTCACCTAAATAAAACTGATCGCATTCACAAGGTATTTTATAAATGCAATTCTTTGTCCTTTCTTGTTCATTGTTAGGTTTGGTTTTGGACAAAATAGATCTCAACGTGTTTGTTGTTTTGAATGTTGTTGAAATGTTGAATTTATTTCCTATCCTTTTAAGTTTTTCTGATAATCCTTTTATGTACGGTATTGTTATTTTCCTCATATTATTCCTTGTGTATGCTGTAGGATCTCGTTCTAAGTTGTTCTGTTCTATTCGATCGATTGTTGAAAATTCCTTATTTATAAACGATAAAGGATAATCATTTTTTAATAAAACAGATGTTAACAAATGTTTCTCCTCCAAGAACGAATTTTCGTTAGAACAAGTAATTTTGGCTCTATCGTATAAGGATTTAATTATTCCCTTTTTTACATTAATATTGTGATTTGATTTGAAATTTAAATATCTATTCGTGTGTGTTGGTTTTCTATACACCTGAGTCTCATATCCAGTATCGTTCTTAGAGATTAAAACATCCAGGAAAGGTAGCGTATTATTATACTCCTTTTCCATGGTAAATCTTATTGTCTCTTCTTTATCGTTTATATCGTTTAGGAATGTGTCCAACAACTCTGATCCATGAGGCCATATTGAGAATACATCATCTACATACCTCCACCATACTGTGGGTTTGAAATTTTGTTTAGAAATGATATTTGTTTCAAAATCTTCCATAAATATATCGGCTAAGAATGGAGATAAACTAGAGCCCATTGCTAGACCAAAATTTTGTTTATAGAATTCATTATTTAGTTGAAAATATGTATTATCAGTACATAATGTTAATAACTCCATTATAGCCGATATGTTTAGTCTTGTTCTAGTTGCCAATGAATCATCACTCTCTAATTTTGTCTTGACTATACTTAAAGTCTTATTTAATGGCACATTCGTGAATAAACTATTTATGTCAAAACTTACCAAAGTATTAATTGAATTAAATTCAATATTTGATAATTTATTTAAAAAATGTTGTGTATTTTTTATGAATGTGTCATTTTTATTTGTATAAGGTTTTAAAATATTTAATAAAAATTTTGATAGTTCACTACAAGGAGAATTTATGGTACTACAAATGGGTCTAAGTGGTATATTCGTTTTATGAATTTTCGGTACTCCATAAAAATGAGGAGTCTTACTGTAATGAGGTGTAATTAATCCTCTCTGATAATTTGTTAAAACATCTTTAAACTTAAATAAAGTTCTATATATTTTGTTTTCCAAAGACTTTGTTGGATCTTTTGTTAATTTTGTATAAGGTCCGTTTATTAATAGATCTTTAATTTTATTTTCGTATTGAATTTTATCCATTATTACAGTTGCATTCCCCTTGTCTGCTGGTAGGATGATTATGGAGTCGTCATTTTTTAAAGTTCTTATAGCCTTTAGTTCCTCTTTGCTTATGTTTTGTTCAATTTTAGTAGATTTTTCCAATTCAAGTTTACATAACACTCTGTATTCTTCCTTTTCGTGGGTTGGTAAGCATTGAGATATTTTCTCCACTGAGCTTATTATGTCTAATTTTGGAACGGATGGCTGAGTAATAGCAAAGTTTAGACCCTATACCACTATATAGACCATAATGTATGTCTGAATTGTCAATATAAATGAGTCAGATAAAATTAAATAATTAGAAGAATTTTTTCACTATGTAACAAAAAACAAAATTTGTTTAATTTAATGTTTGTATTTTGAGAACGATTTCCGAATTGGAAATTGAAACGTCAATAAACGTATTTTTATCTTTAATTGTGGCTTATTCCCAGTTATAAATAATAATTAATAGGATTTGTTATCTTAAATTGTGCAATTGTAAATAATTCAGCAGTCCAATTATGTGTGTAGGCCCTTTCGAAGAAATGTTTTGCCTTTGATACACGTATGTCATCAAATTTGAATTTTCGTGGACCGGCAATCGTGAACCTTTAGGAATTAAATTATGAGCATTACAACCAAATAATTTTATCTTTTCCATATTTGGCTTTTCATCGTACCATATTTCAGCAGGTGTTTTGTTATCAGGTAACGTTCGACTTTCTGTTCTATTATTTAGTTTTCTACTACTCTCACAGCTTCACCCCACATGTTTTTATCTAAATTGGAATCAAAAATTAAACATCTTGCTTTTTCCATAATGGTTCTGTTAAAACGTTCAGAAATACCATTCTGTTCTGGGTTTCTAGGTACTGTATATTAAATTTTGATTCCAATATTTGAACATAATCTTTTAAAAGCTTTTGATGAGTATTCGCCTCCATTATCACACCTTATCCGTTCAATTTTTACATTAAATTTAGCAGTAACCATATCAATATATCCTTTAAATTTATCTTTTACTTTAGATTATCTCACAATTAAATAACGTATACAAAAATGTGTATAATGGTCTTCAAAATAAGTTATATTATCTTGAGTTATTAGATCTATAGGAGCACACACACTTGTTGATACAACTTCTATAATTCTTTTTGCTTTTTCTTCAGCTTCAATGATGTAAAAAGGTAATTCCAGATATGGTATACTTTGTAGAGTGAACCATTTTCCTATGCATTAGCACATTACGTTCAACAGTTGTAATTTGTGCTTCTGGTAGATGTCTAAATCTTAATTTAACAATATATAACAAGTTATTTCTTAACTCACCAGTTATCACAGCATGATCTCCTTTTATAAAGTTGATTTGTTTATCTTTGAACACAATTTGAAGACCTGCTTTTTTCATTTTCTTCACAGACATTAAATTATATGAAAGTTGATTACATACCCATACATTCTTCATCTCAATTTGGATACCATTTACTGCTTGTAGATCCAAATCACCTTGTTTTATTGCCTCTAATGATTGACACTTCTTTGCTACATTTATATTGTACATTACTTCCTGGATATTATCTAAACACCTTTTAACATCCTTTGTAACTAAGTGATTTGTAGCACCACTATCTATTATGAAGTTTATTTGACCAGATTGTGAGTTGCTAACTAAGATGGTTTCCTCTGCTGTCAAAAATGTTACCCTTTTACCATTTTCTGCTGGAAATATCCTATTTCTATTTTTATTTTTCCAACAATGTTAGCGCTTGTGGCCATTTTTCCACAGTTGTGGCATTTAAATTGAAATGGTTTATTATTTCTCACATTACCATTACTGGTTCCTGCTTTATTTTTCCATTTTTTCTGTTGGTTCCATTTATTCTCATGTCTCATTTGTATTGTGCCTTGCCTCTTCCATTGGTAGCTTGTTTTTAGCAAAGTCTATAATATATAATAGTGTAACTGCTTGATAAACATATTTAAAGACCCTGTTGTATATTTCAATGACCTTAGTTTCTGCTTCAGTTGAACCTTTCCACTACATTGTCATTCAAACATTGCACAATTAGATTCCGAGCTTTCACATCGTTCTTCTTATATACTTCTCGAAATGTGAACCGAGAATACGGACATCTTTGACGACTGTGCTATGATTAATTTTAAACGTTTTTTTGTAACGGTGAATTTATGAAAGAACGGCGTTATATAAAATGTTTTGAGTACTTGTTCATCATAAGTTTTTATTGTCTGAAAAGTAATAAATAAGTAAGGGTAACGTGCAAAATATAATAACAAAACAAAAAGGCGTAGAAACTTGATCCATAAAAACAGTTTCTTTAAATTAAAATCATCACGTGCTCTTTCGTCTGTTATCTAGGATTAAAACTATATATAGAAAACCAGAGTTAAAGTTTAGTTTGTTTTGTACTATTCTCTAGCACCGAGTGTATAGGTATGTGTTCGCCGAAGATGAAATAAAAACTTTTCGATACCTCCAGCAGCGGGCTCTTCGTGTCGAGTGTTTCGGTATGTGCCACAACGGCATTATTTCACTTCACGTCCCTTATCGATCCTCTGTACAGAACTCACAGCGTCTCTAAACGAGATTATCTCTTAAAACTTCAGAAATTCAATTTCGAATTAGAAAACTTTCCAAACAGATATTTTCTTGCATTTTATAAATTCGATTGGTGATTCGTTTCGTTGTTAAAAATCCGTCAGCGGTTCTCGCTTACAAAATGTCAGATTTATTTGCAAAAGTAAGTCTGGAAAAACTCAATATTGATAATGGTTAAATATGTTTTTATAAGTAGTAGAATAGTCTAGAATTATTTGTTTGTTTCCACAACTTTGTCCAAAAATCTTCTTTAAACTACAAGGGAAGAAAAATAAATTGAGAAATACCTGCTCCAACGAAGCATAAGTTTTCCAGCTCTGTTCAATCTATAGACAAATGACCAGCCAATAACAAAGTAAAACGCTACCCATATGCTAATGATCTGACTATAGTACTACAAAGGACTTCGATAATATAGCAGAAAAAGCCAAAGCTTCCTTAGAGCATATGTTTAAATACTATAAAGAAAACCACGACAATCCCAAATATTTCTTTAACATATAAGCACCACAAGACCAAAAGTCACCACTAGAAATGCTTTTACCTAATCTTACTAGACAAGAAAGCTTACAGAAAAGCATTATCCTATCTCAAAACATCCTTTCTTGTCGAGTACCTGTCTTCTCCTTCTCTTCACTAAAATCTTTTTCAAATCATTTTTGACATCGTCCAGATATCTAGGCCTAGGTCATATTATGTCATCTTTTTTCGAATGGCTCGTTTAGCATAGTTATTCTAACAGAATCATGTCCATCCATTCGCACCACGTGATCCACTAATCTCATACGGTTTTTTTCAATTAGTTTTAATAATATCTTCATTATCAAAAAATCTTCTTCTTCAAGTTCCACTCCTATCGGAGATTGGAAATCATTCTGGCAATTATAATTTTATTGGTTACTAGCCTGAATAGTTCAATTGAACTGCATCCAAACCACTCACGGAGATTGCGTAGCCACGAGATTTTACGTCTTCCTACGCTTCTTTTACCTTTGATTTTACCCTGCATTATGTTCCTTAGTAGTTCGTACTTTTCACCTCTCATGATGTGCCCCAAGTATTCCAATTTCCTGATCTTTATGGAATTTAAAACTATCAAAAAATCTATAGAGTACAAAATTATATCCCTTTCTCCGTAGAGTTTGTTGTGCCATATGTGGTCCTCAGTACTTTTTTCTCGAACATTGGCAATAACCTAACGGGTAATGACTCCATGGGTAATGACACTAGCTTCGTCATTACCCATGTCTGCGATCTGTGAGCAATAGGCGTAATTTATAAAGTTTGCTCTTGACATATTTTTTGCTTTTAACATGGGCCTATGCCAAAGTAGTTATTTTATAGTCCACTAATGACCCCAAGTAACAGTTTTTCATCTCTAAGTTGTTTTGTCGAATTATTGACGATGCAGGTATTTATTTAGTTTTGTATATACTAACCATAAATCCGCTCTTTTTCCTGTATTTTTGTATTGCTTGTATTTTGTATTATTTGTAGAATTATTTACGTTCTTGGTTTATGACTTGATGACTTTCTTGGTTGCTATATGGAATCACTGTGTTGAAATCTTTCTATACCATGCTCTTAGGTAAACAAGCCAGGATATTTTTCTTTATCTTGGGCCCTTTTTCCTTTAATTTTACCTTGCAAAATGCATTGGAGTAGCCAATATCTCCCGTGATTTCTTGTATTATATTGTATCTTCTTCTTTAAGTTCCATCTTTTATCGAAGGTTGGAAATTATCATGGCTATGTGGACTCTGTTGACTGCTGCTCTAAAAAGTTCTGCACTACTGCATTCAAACCATTCCCTTAAGTTCTTAAGCCAGGATATTCTTCGTCTTCCCACATTTCGCTTTCCTCGGATTTTGCCCTGCATAATAAGTTGTAATAATGCGTATTTTTGCCCTCTCATCACATGTCCCAAGTACTCAAGTTTTCGTCTTTTAATACTTAATATTATTTCCGCCTCATTTTCTATCCTTCTAGTTACTTCAATGTTTAACATTCTTTGAATCCATGATATTCGTAGGATTCTTCTGTAACACCAAAATTCAGAGGCGGCCAACTTATTCAGATGATCTTGTTTTAGTGTCCAAGCTTCAAAACCATAAAGAAGAGTTGAAAACACGTAACACCGAAGCATTCTCAGGCGTAGTTCTAACCTTATATCCCGACAACAAAGAAACTTTTTAAGTTTAATAAATGATGTACGTGCTATTTCAATATGTGTCTTAATTTCTTTGGTTTGGTCTACATCTCATGTTATCCATGTTCCCAAGTATTTATAGTTATTAACACTCTCAATTGCAGTATTTTCAATAGTCAATTGGATATTTGCATGTGCAGATTTAGTCATGATTATGCATTTAGTTTTCTTTAAATTTATCTTCAGTCCGTACTCATGACAGCGTTCATTATGGCGTTGTATTACGTTCTGTAAATCATTGTTGTTATCCATAATTATTACTGTATCGTCTTCAAAACGTAAGTTATTCAAAACTTCTCCATTGATAGATATACCTTCTATTGAGTCTGAGAGCGCTTCTTGAAATACCGCTTCACTGTAGACATTGAAAAGTAGTGGGGACAGCACGCAACCCTGGCGGACTCCTCTCTGTATTTTGATATTTTCGGTGTACTGGCTGTCAACTCTTACCTTGGCAGTTTGATTCCAATATAAATTAGATATAATTTTCAGATCACGACTGTCAATATTTTTGCTTTTTAATATATCTACAAGCTTTTTATGTTAAACTTTATCAAGTGCCTTTTCAAAGTCTACAAAACATAAGTACATATCTTGATTCATGTCCATGCATCTCTGAGCCAGCACATTCAAGCCGAACAAAGCATCTCTTGTACTTATACCATTTCTAAAGAAAAATTGTGTGTCACTAATCTCATATTCAAGAGTTTTAACAATTCTGCTGTGAATTATTTTCAAAAACGTTTTAGGTGTGTGACTCATTAAAGCTATTGTTCTGTGGTCTGAGCAAGTTGTTGAACTTGGTTTTTTGGGAATTGCTACAAAGGTTAATTGCAGCCATTGATTTTCTTGCTGATGATCATTAGCTTGGCTTTTGCTATACCTTCTATGATATTGGAAAACACTATTGTATCATCTGCATACCGCAGGTTATTGAGCTTTACTCTATTTATTGAGATCAATATTGATCAATATCTTTTACATCCTTTTCGAAAATATACTCCGAATATTATGCACCCCTGTCTCACGCCCCTAAGATTTAGACTTAATCTGATCTTAGCGTAAATTCTCAGCGAAATGTACTCACCGAGATAACCCCATATATTTCGTATTAAAAAGAGAAGTACCTCTAAAGCTAAAACAGTTAAGCTCGTTTCCTTTCTTGTATGTGGCATATAATTATTGTACTCCATTTTTCAGCGAGAATGCGTTATTGCAGTACCTATGTCAGTAGGGTATGGAAGAGTGTTCCAAACGTTTAAATTTAAATATTTCTGCTGATATGTTGACCAGAAACACTTTACTAAGATAATATGTTGGAAGTGACTGAAGCACATTTTATTTATTGAAATTTTCTTTAGTAATACAAATTTTTGTGTTGTTTTTCTGCGGAAACCAAACCAATATTGTGGAAATTTGTTATTTATTTCTAGCCAGAATTCTTATCTTCTTATTCAGCACACCTTCAAAAGGACGTATGAATCTAGGGAAATTCTTCTTGCGGATAAAGTTCTTAATTTAGTTGTTAGATTGATATTATTTTAAACTGCTTTGAACTGACTGGGTATTCTATACTTTTCTACATTGATTAAAGATAAGCTGACAAAATATGTTTTCATCTATTTAGAGAATTTATTAAAACATTGCAGTTTTTGTATAAATTTTTTTCTTATTTAAATTACAAAATGTGTTTTGCAGTTAAACTTAAGTTGTGTTACTTAGAAACGCTTGAGTTTATATCCAATCACTCTCCGTAAACTGTACTACAATTCATTACCAACTGTGGCAAATTCGTTGAGAGCATCTTTATCGCATATATTACATCTCGGCTATAACATATATATACCAGTAATCTAAATTAGGCGTCTATTCCGTCCCAAAGCTTTGCAATTGGATTCTGGTAACCTAGTTATTGTAATAGTATCCTGCCTATTAATTATATATGGATTCTAGCGATTTCCATCACGCTGTTACACATAATGATAATCGCATTGGGCGGTCCTCTCTATAAAACGGACACAATTTCGATTAATTCTAATTATTAGAGAATATCACTATTATACATGTAATGCGATCAGCTTTGTAACTTTAATAATCAAAATTTTGAGATTCGCTCCCGGCCAATGCGGAAGATCAGTCCATAACAACATCATTAGAAAAGTAAGATCCATTTACCCAATAAAAAATATACAAAGTATATGATATGTATTAATGATGTGTATTAATGATATGAACAGTAATATTACGTATAAACTGAAGTTTAATTAACTCCACAACTAAAACAAAATTGATGTATCAATATCAATATAAATATCAAAGTTCTCAAGATAAGTCGATTTCTTAATTATTTTCTCTTGATAAAGTTTTAGCTTGAAAAAAATTGTTTGCATAAATTTGCAAACCCAATTAAGGAGTACAATAGACGCTAGCTTCTTTAGTAGATCGTATAAGTCAGGAATGCAATTCCAGGTGTTTAAAATTAACACGTCTTTCCTCTTCAGCTCTTTCAAAGCAGACCACTTGTGCTGCAAACTTAATATACATTTACTTTTCTCCAATATATCTGAATTAATACAAAGTCATTCGAACTTTTAGCTTCACAGCTCAATCTAGCAACTGCGATTCTAAACTGGTAATATCAATATTAGTGACGTTTTTTCAACAAAAGCTAATGTCTCTGCTATTTTCAGTGTTTTTGTACTTACTAAGAAAAGTTATTAATTTGCCTTGCATAAAACTAAACTGATTACCTAATAGTTCGGTTTCTTTATGTATCTGTTTATCAATTATTCTCTCCCATATTTTCATCCCAAAATCCCAAACAACTGGAAGGAATCAGTAACCATTATCCTACACAAGAAAGGGGATAAAGCAGATATAAAAAACTACCGTCCTATAACACTCCTCAATGTAATGTATAAACTCCTAACAAAAATTTTAACCTATAGATTGACGACCAAATTCGATGGATACCAGTCGAAAGAACAAGCTGGTTTTAGAAAGGGATTCAGCACAAGCGACCATTTACTAAGTATGAAAATACTTATAGAACGAGCAAATGAATACCACATTCCTCTATATATGGCGTTCATAGATTTCGAAAAGGCTTTCGACAGTATCGAACATTGGGCAGTGAAAAGTTCTTTGATTAACAGCCGAATTGACCACAGATATACGGAACTAATAACCAATATATATAAGGAAGCCAAAACAAAAATTAAAGTATATGAAGGAACAAAATCATTACAAATAAGTAGAGGCGTGAGACAGGGTGATACAATATCACCGAAACTTTTCAATCAGGCTCTTGAAGATACTTTTAAAAGATTAGAATGGGAAAAAAAGGTATAAAAATTTGTGGACAACGCTTGAAACATCTAAGATACGCTGATGACATCGTATTGATAACAATAAAAAAGATGAATTATTTGAAATGAATGAAAGAACTGGACGTAGAAGCTGGAAAGATAGGCCTTAATATGAATTACAGCAAGACCAAAACTATAACAAATACAGATGAAGACATCACAATGAGAATCGGACAAGATGAAATAGAACAAGTTAAGGATATATATATATATCTTGGTCAAACTATAAAACTTAACAAAGAGAACCAAACAGCAGAGATCAGGAGACGAGTTAGACTGGCATGGGCGGCATTTGGCAAACCAAGCTACATTCTTAAAAACAAAAGATATCCACAGCATCTTAAGACCAAAGTATATAATCAATGCGTACTCCCTGTTCTTACGTATGGCTCCCAAACGTGGACATTTACAAAAGCAAACATGGACAAAATCATAAAAACCCAAAGAGCAATGGAAAGACAAATGTTGCACATAAGAATAATGGATAAGAAGAGAAACGACTGGATAAGAGAGAAAACAAAAGTGAGGGATGTTAGACAAGAAGTTGCAAAATTGAAATGGAGATTTGCCGGACACAATATAAGAGAAAAAGAAGACTGATGGAACAAAATTCTTATAAGTTGGAGACCGTGGGAATATAAACGAAGCAGAGGAAGGCCCCAAATGAGATGGGCAGATGATATCAAGAAGCACGTGGGCTCTAGATGGATGACTGTTGCGACAGACAGAGAAGAATGGAAAAGGATTGGGGAGGCCTATGTCCAAAGATGGACCGAAGAAGGCTATTTAGATATTTTCATGGTATGACTAAGTACTTTTATGGCCCTATAACTTATGCAGCGTTGTATATATCTCTTATTTTTGTAAACAAGTATAAATATTCTGCTTCTCCGTGCGTCTGTCATTTGCCCCACTACCATAATTCTATTTAATAAAGCTGTTAGCCAATTTGTTTCTGTCTCTCCTAAAGCTGTCCACATTTTTCAAGGAGTATCATTTCATCTAATAATTTTAAATAATTTTAAACTAAAACTAAATAGTCTAAAACATAAATAAATTTAATAATTAATAAAATGCGAAAAAAGAAAGTAAATGCGAATAATGTATACACTTACGTTTGATAGTTGTGGTGCTGCTGAACTAGGAGGGGTTGATGGCTGGTTGCGGTCTGTTGATTCTGTTGCTGGCCGACTAATCGTTGTTGCTGTTGCCTAGCTATTTGAGAGGCAAATACCCCGTAACCGAAACCGTATATTTCATCTTCTTCTTTGTCGCTCAAACAACTAGAGGGCTGTAAGAAAAGATGGCTGTTAGAACTAAGTTTTTCTAAACAATACATTAGTAAATTTGTAAAAGAACTCACTCGCTTCTAAAGACTTACCAAAAGGCTATAATAAATTATTCTATGAAAGATAAACTTTTGATGATTCATGCCAACAGTCGTTTATAACAAATAATCCTAAAAAATACTTTTTAACTAAACTTTCAAGCGTTATTAATAACATTTGGAAATGTAAACAACTTAAACTAATACAATTTGTAGTTAGTCTCCTGTCAAAGTGTTGAACTCATTTTTGCAGTAAAAAACTTTTGAAAAGTATTGGAAGTTTTTAAAACAAACATTAATTTAATTAAATGAAAAATTTTCACTCTCAGTAAATTTCAAGCTACTTTTATTTACTTAGCTGTAATGATCTGAAATTTATTACCAACTTAAAATATTTTTTTGAATTTATTACATTTTTATGAAATATTTTAAACTGATTGTT
Source organism: Diabrotica balteata (assembly GCA_918026665.1). Lineage (NCBI taxonomy): Eukaryota > Metazoa > Arthropoda > Insecta > Coleoptera > Chrysomelidae > Diabrotica > Diabrotica balteata. The sequence continues at coordinate 157,386,300 of OU898281.1, read as the reverse complement.
AATTTCGTCAAATCTGAATGAAAAAACGACATGCTAAAAGACATTAAATGGAGATAGAGAAACCAAAATAAGAGAATGTTTTTTAAGAAATTGATAAATATGGTCTAATATTATTGTAACTTCTCTATTTCTATTTCGGGTATAGTGTTTTGATTTATACTCGTTGATAGCAATCATTATACGCAAATATAATGCAGTAATTTTTTGACTATTTTTGGGTATTTTTCCGAACGATATAGACGCACAGTTAACATTTTTCTTGACGTCTAGAACGTATTCGACCAGGTCTGGCAGTCAGAACTGATTGAAAAATTACACCAAGTTTCCAACTGAGTTTCTAAAAGTTATTAATTCCAATCTCTCCGATCTAATAATACCCGTCTATTCGAAAGCAAGAGTCCCACAGGGCTCAGTTCTAAAAGTTACATTCAACTCTGTCAAAACGCTGTGTTAGTTCTATTTAGATAGAGACAAATACTGGTCAAAGGAGAAAAGAAGCTTGAATTAGGTTCGTCGGTGTCCGTATTATGACTTTGAATTTACAACAACGCTCAACTGCAACATTAACATTAGAAACGTCCTTGACAAGGAGAAAAGTGCCCTTTTACTATTTTAACAGCCCTAAAAGATAAAGTGAAGAGCGATAACTTGCGTAGTCTATTGCACATTTACCTTAGACCAATTATCGAGTACAGAGCTTGCCTCTACGCAATTCTTAACAAACGCCAAATAAAATTCTAATGACTAACGAAAAAAAAAATCCTGAGGAAAATCAGCAACAAACGCAGTGACTACCTGCTGACATACATCCCCCAACTGACAAATATTTAGTATTTCGTCAGAAAGACAATTATCGATAGATGATCCAGATTCTCCAAGAGCCTTTCCCAAAACCAGTGCTAAGATGACAAACCACTATCTTCCTACATTTTCTTCCTCTATTTTCTAGCAATTTAAACCACTCTTAACCAACAAAAGTCTACTATCTACTCCAACACTATTTCTGCACTCCGTTTGTTAAAAAAAGGAGCAATCATACGTTAATGAAGCGAAAGCCTAGAGCAAGATCGTCATGACTCAATCGTGTTTTTTATTAATGTGTTAATATGTCATTTGTAAGTCAGAATTGATAACAGATACCTTAAGAATACATTCTGAATAATATTTGGATGATTCGTTCTCAAACGCATCCACAGAGACGTCGAACAGTGTTATGCTGCAGACAGTTATTACTGCTGTGAGCACTTATAGCGAAGACTCGATCAGTCTATCTGCATCGTACAGAGAAGATGGTATGTGTCCAACTACTTTATGGAAGGTTTTGCGGAAAAATCTTGGTGTATGTGCTTACTAAAATCCAACTTGTTAGAGAATTAAAGAACCACGATCACCTAACAAAGGTAGTTTCTGAATGAATGATCAGTTGATCCCGATTTTCACAAGAGAATTTTGTTTAGCGATGAAGCTCACGTTTGCTTGAATGACTATGTGAACAAACAAAACTGCCATAGTTGGAGTGAAGACAATCCTGAAGTGTATGTTGAGAAACCATTACATCTAGAAAACTGGTGTGATTTATGGGCAGGTGGAACTATTTGTCCCTACTTCTCAAAACGATGTTGGACAGAACGTTACAGTCACCGGTGACCGCTATAGAGCCATGCTTACTGACTTTTTTATTCTGTTGTAAGGGTTTTAACCCTTAAATATTAAAACGAAAAACAGTCTTAAAATATAATATAAATCACATTCAAAATCCTACATAGCATTTCCTACTTCAAATTTTTACCACTGCCCTTTCTACAAATTGCAAAGCAGACATTGATGAATTAGTCGACAAGGGAATCTACAATTTGCATTCCACAAGTCATTCATCAAGGCAAAAGAGTTTAATTAACATTTGTTACTAAATAAAGATTAATAAAACAATATAGTGAATACTAATACCTTTTATTATGGAATCAATTAACTAAGATCCAAAAAATATTAGAGAAAAACTGGGAATTTAACCGCGATGTGCATCAAATTTTCATAGTTTTCCAGCAAGCATATGATTCCATATGCGCAAGTAAAGATAGGAAATAGAACATCGATGCCATTTGGTATATATTCAGGACTTAGGCAGTGGGACCCCTTGTCACCGTTGCTGTTTAATTTTGAAAAAAAAAATGAACATCACAGTTTTTTAACAACAAGATGTATAATCTTTTATAACTATATGTAATTTAAAGGGTTTTTACCCATGTATTTTTGGTGGCTCAGGCATTTTAACCTAGCGATTTTAAACCTGATGATGGACTGTTTAGTCCGAAAACGTTTGTTTTTTTTATGTAGCCCTTTTAAGGGTTTTTAAATAAATATACCCACGTACGAAGACTAACCTCTTTTTTGTGATACGTGGTATACAGCCAGCTACAGGAATTGTTTTTCCTTGTGGATTTTGTTTAATTTTGGTTTAGAATATGCAATATATAAAATATCGTCTGAGCTTACAGGAAGATTTGCTGATCAAGGATCAAAACTGTTGCTGTCCTTTGCTGATATAGATGCAGTCACGCATTCTAGAAGACACGTGATAGAGTTTTCACAGCTCGAGAAGGATACAGGTAGTCTGAGTCTTCGAATAAATGAAGAAAAGACAAAATACATGTAAGTAACCAAAAATACGAAACCAAGAGTTAAGGCAGAACATCATTACTATAATGATCACAATTTCGAAATAGTGAAGAAGTTTAAATACCTGGGGGAGATAATCACAGCTGACAACCACATAGAAAAAGAGGTCTCAGCAAGGATAGCTGCGGGAAATAGAGCATTATACTCCCTTTCAACATTATTAAAATCGAAGCTGCTAAAAAGAAAATCTAAATTAACACTGTACAAGTCGATTATTCGCCCAATTATTACATATGGCAATGAAACAGTGATTCTAAACCACCGGAAAATCAGTAAGCTTCTAGTATTTGAAAGAAAAAGGTTCATAGAATAATATTTGGCCTTCAAAGAGATGAATTCACAGGGGGTTGGAGAAGACGCCGCAATACTGAATTGGTGACTCTGTATGGAACTGAAAACATAGTTAGACATATCAAGGCAGAGTGTTAAAGACAGTGTTTTTTAAAAAACCAGATGGTAGAAGATCAGTAGGCCGACCGAGAAAAAAATGAAAGGATGATGTTGAAGCCGATTTATCTAGAATTTGGTTACAATAATAGGAAATAGAAGCGCAAGATCGTAGAGGATAGAGGGCGATAGTGAATGCAGCGGCGACTCACCCTGAGTTGTAGGGCCAGTGAAGAAGAAGAAAATGCAAAAGGCACCTTATCTAACCACCAACCCATTCAACATTATAATTCTTCAATTAAACAACCATGATGTATAAGAGGTGTGGTTTCAACAAGAGACTGAAACATGTTATAAATTTGTGTTACAATTGATTTCTTGAAGGAAACGTTTGGTAAGCGCGAGAGTTTCACGGTTCGAACCCGTGAATTGGCCTTCAAGATTGTGCGATTTAACACCGCTAGATTATTTTCTGTAGGGAGATGTCGATGTGCCGATAAGGCTAAAACGATTAACCACTTGGAGGACACGATTCGGCGCGTTATTGCCTATAGTCAGCCGTGGTGGTTATATGCCAAATATCATATTTAAAAACATATTTATAATGCTAAAAGATGTTTTTTAATAAAGTAAATTTCATGTCAATTTTAAAACAATTATCTTTGTTTTCATTTTAAAGTTCTCTACCTCTAAAATAAAATACACAATAGGTATGCTTGAAAGTATATATCAATTTTCTAAATCTTAATTTCAAAATGACTTCTGCAGTTGACACCCTCTGTATACCATCTCGCTTCGAAACACAATTCATCTGCAATAAAAACGTAACTTTCCTAAACGAGAAATCTTATTGACAACCTCACTGACCCTTGTTTATGACACCGTAAGCGTTTTATCACTGACCTCCATCTTAAACGTAATTTATCGTCGAGCAAAACTCATTAGATGAATTCCTTCTCTTCATTAATGTTACAAAGTAAATTATTTTACAGATACAGTAAAGTGCAGAGCAGAGAGTAATGCTCAACTGCTTCTCTATCGCGTTTCGTATCTTATGGGCCATTATATTACCGAGTTACTCGTCTTTGCAAAAATCTTTTGGAGAAAAGTAATGAAGTGTTTCAGTAGTCGCTAACGGTAAATTAACTCGTGAGGTCTTCAGAAAAATGCTCAGCATAGTTTGTGAACAGAATTTATCGGTAGTCTCTCCAATTCATATACAATGAGACAATATTTGTCTAAATAATTTCTCAAGTGGTCTTTTGTTTTAAGTAACGTCACAAACTCTGCAGTATTTAATTTATTTCTGAAGTATTAACATTAAAATTAAGATACAGCACCATTAGTTTACTGTACAAGTAGTATATTTCTTCTATCGAATACATTTAAAACTTTTACAAAAGTCATCACGAGTTTTTTTTTTGCTTTTCTTCATGATTTACAATAAAATCACTAACGAGAGAACTTTTTTATCTTCAGACAAAGTCGTTTCAAGAGCGAACCTTAAAAATATTGACAATAGTTTTTTAAAGTGATCTATTTTAAAATGTATAATATATGCCTAAATTGTCAATATGAATGAATAAAATAAAATAAAATTATTAGAAGAAACTTTCTGTATTATCAAGTGACAAAACAAAATTTGTTTAATTTCTGTTTTAAGACCGATTTCCGACTTCTGTAAAAACCGAGACGTCAAAATAAACGTTTTTAAACTAAAATTATATTTACTACCCAATAAAAATAGTAAATACGAGGATAGATTAATATTAAGCTAGCCTTTGATAGATGGCGCTACTTGATACCGAATTGCTTTCGGTGTTGACATTTGCCATTCTGTCAAAATTTTAAGTTTTAGAAACAATTAGTTTGGTTTTAACAGCCGTCAAAAGCAAGTAAAGTTTTTCAGATAATAGAACAAGTGATGGACTTTAAATATCTAGGCATTATCAATTAAATATCAATCAATCAAAGTGAATAGAGTAAACAGAGCCGCAGGTTACCTAAATAAAGAGAGGGTGTATGGTTTGAATATGAGGGAGTGAGGATTGTACCCAGCAGGTGCGTGAAGTATCTGGGTATAACCCTGCATGAGAATGGGGGCTTTGGTGAGCACCTCAGGAGTGTGACAAGGAGGGCAGCGGAGAGAGCGGCTGCGTTGAGGAAGATTATGCCCAACATCGGCGGACCTAGCTCCGAAAGAAGAAGGGTCCTAACCGGGGTTGTTCAGTCAATCGTCCTCTACGCAGCACCGGTGTGGTATAAAGCAGCAGAGGTTTCCGTATACAGAAATCTTCTGATGCGAACGGATCGAGTTTGCTTGATCCGTACGGCATGCGCATACCGCACCGCACCTACTGCTGCTCTCTACGTTATTACTGCTGTGGTACCCACACATTTGCTAGCGGGAGAGAGCTATAGGATGTATGTGCGTGGAAATGTGGATGGTAGAACAAGAAGTGAGGAAAGGGCCACTACTATCGAGAAGTGGCAGCGAGAGTGGGAAGGAGTGGAGGATGTGGCACAGTGGACGAAGTCGCTGATCCCGAATATCCGACGGTGGGTGGAATGTGGGCATCGGCGTGGGGGATACTTCCTTACGCAGGTGCTCACAGGCCATGGATGTTTCCGGACCTACCTAAAGAGGTTCGGGAAAGCGACTGACGACCGGTGTTTATATTGCCGCGAGGTGGACACTGTGACGCATACTCTGTTCCATTGTCCTAGATGGGTAGCGGAAAGAATGAGGATGAATGCGGGTTTTGGCAGAACAATAATGAGTGTGAATAAAATGGTAGAGGAAATGATAATGAGTGATACTGGGTGGAGAACGGGAGAGAGTTTTGTTCGCGAGGTTCTCGCCGCTAAGGAGAGAGAGGAGCGGGTGTTGGTCATATAGTCGTCGTTGGTTGGCAAGGATTGAGAGGAAGGATTAGATGGAGGGGGCGACTGGAGGGTTATATTGAATGAGAGAGAGTTGACGGCGCAGGTCACCAGACGTGTACCTTCACAGACAGTTCCAGGTGGCCTGTGAAGTCCCTGCAGTGTTTAGTCCATGGGACACGGCCTATGGCTAGGTTTGGGACAGGATGATGCTTGCCCCCATTCTTGCTCAAACTAGTCCTAGGTGTCACGCTGGGGTGGAGGACAGCCAAAAACCGGGGGTGATTTAAAGCAGGTTAAAAAAAAAAAAGGTTACCTGAATAAAACAATATGAAGAAATAAAAATATCGGGAAAGAAACAAAAGGCAGAATTTACAAAACAGACACTATGTAAGACACTATGTGACAGAGCTACGTACAGATATACGACATAAATGCAAGGTGGAGAACATCAAAAACTGGGTAAAAAATAGAAGAGTTGAATGGAACGATCATATAAGCCGAATGACAACAAATAGGGTAGTAAAGACGGCAAGAGACGGCCCCCCAAGAGGAAGATGATAGTATGAAGACCACGAAAACGATGGAATGACAACTTACTGGAACACATTGGCACACTGAAAAACAAAGATAGTCATGTCTATATAAAATAAGAAGAAGAAGAAGAAGAGTTAATCGAGATCCTAAACATTTCCTACGAATGCATACACATCATTCACCATCATTTGAACATGAAAAAAACCATCAAATGCAAAAACGTGTGACCACTTTAGCGATAATACAGCGCAATACGACGGATTTTTTTGCCGATTTATTACCATTGATGAAACTTGGGTCCATTATTACACACCGGAAACCAAAGAACAGTCGAAACAGTGGCACAAACGCCGCGAAGGGCCGCTGAAGAAGGCAAAGAGTGCACATTCAGCCGGCAAAGTGACGGCGACTGTTTTCTGGGATGCGAAGGGCATCATCCACATCGACTACTTGAAAAAAAAAAAAACTATCAATGTTGAGTACTACGTTGCATTATTGGATCGATTCGACGCCGAATTGCATCGAAAACGCCCGGTTTGGAACGCAAAAAAGTGCTCTTTCACCAAGACAATGCACCGGCTCACCGATCGGCCGTCGCCATGGCAAAATTACACGAATTGGGCTATATATTGATTGAACACCCACCGTATTCCCCAGATCTTGCCGCCAACGATTTTTTCCTGTTTCAAAACTTAAAAAAATGGTTCGGACGACGTCGTTTCGCAACAAATGATGAAGTCGTCACTGAAACTTCGGCCCAATTTGAAGATCTCGAGCAAAAGTACTATGTTGAGAAATAAATGGATTTAGTCACAAAAAATTTGTTTTTTCTATTAAAGGCTAGTTTTATATCAATCCACCCTCGTAGTATGAAAAATTGATGTAATACTTACCGAATATTTTCCAGGTACGTAAATGGGCTGTGACATAGAAGTAGTAAGCACCCCCGATACCGGCGTCCCCCTCCCCGTCGGACTGTACGTACCAGGTGGAGTAACAGGAGTCGTCACCTTCCGCTCCTTTGGAGACGTTTCCGTCCATTCTATCCTCCTCAGATCTTCGAGATGACCTAATACGTCTACGTAATGGGTGCTAAATAAGTCTGCGTATCGTGACGCTAGGCCTTCAAGGTAACCACGCTCGCCGTCCTAGAAAAAATATATGATTGTTATTGATATTATACTAAAATTACTTGAAACACAAAATTAACAATAAATCGTTTTGCTTTTATGATTCTGGCTTCTGGTCTTTTTTATCATTCTGTAGTGGCAGAAGGGTGCCAAGCCAAGATTCAAGATATTTTATAATATTGTTTCCTCTAATTTTCACAGTACTAACCGATGGTAAAAATCTTGAATTATCCATAACTTATCTATTAGTTTGTTGTATAACATTTTTTTTATCTATTTCATTACATATTATAATGTCAAAAGGAAAACGAAGAAAAAATAATAAAAAAAGTCACTTAGAAAATTTAAAACGTGTTATAAATTTTTTACATAACAAATTATTTAAGCCAAATGCAAAAAACTGAAACAAGATAAATAGCGTGGAGAATGTAGTGTCGAAACTTTTCACCTAAAGGTTTTCGTCGTGATTCCTGAAATCATGCAAATTTTTCACTACGTACAGACCTAAAACTTCACGGAGAATAATAAAACTTGAACAAAAGTTTTGGCACTTATATAAAGATCCCGTTAACGCATAAAGAAAATAGTGAGAGGTAATAGGACGTAGCCGGAGTAACATTTAGATAAGTTACAAAAGACTCATATCAACGTCATTTCCGTAACATTAAAGTACCTTAAACAAAGTTTACTTCTCTCTTGGCAACCAATTAAGGCGGTTAGGGTTGAAGGAACGAGGTGTTAGTGTAGCGCCATTGACGTTCTGAGTGGTTAGGATATTAAAGGAAAAAAATAATAATATATATAATAGAAACTAGAAATATATGCCTGAGATAGAGAACAAAAAAATTAATAGGTTACGTCAGCGTTTTTACTTCACTTTTACTTCAAAGTATATTTTATCAAAAAAAAAACAGCTTATTATGATTTATTTTGTGGACAATGAACGAATTTATGTCACTAACAGTGTAACAAATTTAAAATAATACAATATGCAGATGAGTTTTGTGTCTATACAGAAATTAAGAAATATGAAAACGGTATGCAAAACCTAAGCAGAGTATGTAGTTCTCTTTTCCCATGGTATTTAGAGAACGGCTTAAATTTATCAACTGCCAAATCAGCAGTATCTGTCTTTACAAGACACAACCTTTCTCTAAATCAAAATATATTTCTAAATAATCAATCTTTTATTTTTAAAAACCATGTCAAATACCTGGGCCTTATATTGGGTAAAAAATTGACTTGGAAACAACACATACAATATATGCTGGATAGATGCAACAAAGGTAGTAATTTTCTTAGAATGACAACCAAAGTGTGGTGGGGTTGCGATGTAGACACATCCTTATTGTTTTACAGAGTTTATATACGATCCATTAAAGATTATGGTGCTACTATTTACGGTTCTGCATCTAGAAATCTTCTAAGAAAAATTGACATTTTTCAAAATTCTGTCTTAAGGGCCTGTTTAGGTGCTATGAGATCTACCCCTATACAACCACTACATGTTGAAGCTTATGAGCCTCCTCTCTCGATAAGAAGAAATTTATTAAGCGAAAAACGGGTACTCAAAGCCCATTCAACAAATCCCAAATTATTTTCCAATATACGTCAACTTAACGAATCAGATCTCACTCACAAATATTGGATTAAAAAGCCATCTCCACCTTTGTGCACTGCTTTACAGAACAATTCAATTTTTTCAAACAATTTGACCAAAGTGGAAAAAAATTTAGACTTCTTTGCTCTCTTCCATAAAGCTGAAGTTATAATATCCACATATAATGACAACAACAAATTGAGCAACAATATTCTGAGATCTGTTTTGAACTGTTATAGTGATGCCACAGTTATATACACGGACGCATCCAAATCAATAGAAGGGACTGGATGTGCCTATTTTCTACCCTCAGGAGTAATCCAGTACTCTTTCTATTAAATTATTTATATTAGATCTATCCTAGATCGAATAATTTTCCCTAAAACCGAACTGATGAAATGGCATTTTGTTCATTACTGGTTTTAATCTTTTTGGCAAGATATTTCTAGTATAGACTAAGTTACTATTACAATAGCTTTCTTTAGAATCTGTTTGAATATTTTTCCTATTATTAGATCGAATCCAGGTGCTTTTTTTAGATTAATATTTTTTGTTCCATTTTGAACTCTTTTAGAAGTAAAATTTCATTTCGTCTTGGTAAATATTAGTCAGTTCCTTAGTGTAGAGTTAGTTATCTGTTGTTGAAATTGACTTTTCCTTCAGTATATTCTGGGTTTGGGATTTCCTGAAATAATCTAAATATAAATAGCCCTTATATGTAATAAAAGATTAATTTACTAATTCTTAAAATCCTAATGACTAGTTTAAATTGCACCCACGAATTTCTTTATAAAGTTTCAATTACTTTAACTATAAATAATCATATCCAGTTCATTTGGTTTTATAAAAAAAGTTAACTACGACTGTAATTTACCAGAAATTATTATATACTTATCCGATACATAGTATACTCTTAAACTAAGATTAATATTTAGTCTAAGACCACAGAGGGATGTTTGGTAAATGATCTTCCTCCCCCCACACGATTTCCCATGTTACGCTTCTGAGTCTCGAGGGAAATTCAAGCATCTTTCAACAGAACTACATTTTACGAAGTTGTCCGAACTCCTCAAGAAAATAATTGTAAGGGACTATTTTGTTGAGTTATTTATGACTACGCGTACATAAGACGTTATTAGTTCTACGAACTTCTTGATATTTCTCCCTACAACGCGAATTTATGTCTTTTCTGAGAAAAAAGATACTAAAAATCAATTAGGACGAATTTCGAACAGAACAAATTTCCTACAAGATTTCGAAGTAAAACTTACCAACAAATACAATACTTTTATCTATGTCGTTATGTTAGTTTAATATACATATTTACAATGAATTTAGTAGGAAATGCTATACAAAACAGTTTATTTTACGTATTAAAACGCTAAAAAAAAGAATAAGAAGACAGAAACGTGGAAATCTTATCTTGGTGGAAAGACAACCCGAATAAATTTACAACCATGGGCCGTTTGTTGTATACGAAGTTTGTCAAAAAATATGAATTTTATGAAGAGTAAAGTAGGTACATTTATTTTTAAAAATATCGATAATCGTTATTATGAAAATTTAATTCCAATTCCAATTAACTATCACACATTGTACATACATTAAACGAAAAATATTATGATAAACTGGCTGAATAGTTATGTGTTACAAGAGGTATTGTGTATTAATAATACTATCATTATCATTTCTTTTATTTTATAAATTATAAGTAGAAGTTAGACGTTTGCTGTCAAAAATTCATTGTTTTGTCAGTGTAACCTAGATAAAATTTCGATGTATAAATAAATTGTAAATTAGTAGAAAATTCAAAACAAAAATAGGTACGGTATTAATAATATAATTTAACAATATTACTCCCAAACTACTCATCAAATTTCAACATGCCATTTAAAATAAGAAAGCTTACAGCGATTTTTATAGTTTATTTTTATAAACGAGAGAGTAATTAGCATAATTTTAACTGGTACCTCCAACCACTCCATGGGCGTGCTCAAGATTAATTGAAAAATTACTTTGAACAATTGTAAAAAATAAATGAATTATTTCAGTTTTATAAAGTGTTATGTGTATGTAAACAAAAGTGACCTCTTTTATCACACACTATATTAGAACTGACTGGCCTACATTAAAAAGGGTTTTAAAAAATTCACATTTTTTTTAATTTTTAAAAATTACAAAAGAGAAAAAGAGTTTTTAAAACTGTCTAAGGTATGTTAAATAGGTGAATAAAAATATTAATATAAAACTTACAGCTACTTGTTACAAATCCAATTCAGATTCAGAAGATGAACTTTCAGAACCAAGATTTATAATAACTGGCTCGATCATTTTATCAGTAATATTGTCCAGCTTCCAAATTTTTTCCTCTTCTCTAATAGTTTGATTTACTGCCTTTTCCAGTTTTCAGGTTTTACATTATTTACGGCCTCCAAAAACAACTGTTTAACATCATGAATTTTAAAAGTGGTATTTTTTCTTGAAATTTCACTCTTTATCTGTGCCCATACCAGTTCAATCGGGTTTAATTCACAATGATATGGTGGGGATCTAAGTACTGTCATTCCACGATTTTTGGCAATTTCATCAATTTCGTATTTTTTTAATTTTTCTTTATGAGGGCACACAACGAATAAAGTTCCTTTCTTATAGATCCGGGATGGTACGTAATATTTTTTGAACTCAGCCAATTCTGCAAGTCTTTTTTTAACCACTTGGTTGTGGGCAGTCCTTCTATAAGTCTGAAGTGATAACTTGCATTATCCATTACTATTACACAGTTCTTAGGAAGAAGATCTATCATTTGTTCGAACCATTCTTGAAAGACACCAGCGTTCATGTCTTCATGGTAGTCACCGGTACGAGTTGATTCAAAAGTTAATAAACCAAATCAACAAAACCGTCTGAACTGCCAATGTGTACTATTATCAGCCTGCGTCCCTTTCCTGATGGTGGATTTAAACCAGTAGATAAGTTATTTACAAAAGGTGCCTTTGACTTGTAACAGTTTCATCCTGCCAAAATTTATTTGGTGTATGACCCTCGTGATCCATGTTTCATCAAGATAAAATATTTTTCTTTTTTGGTTTCTCATTTCCTTTATGGTTCTTAGAAAATGTCTTCTCCATATGACAATATCGCTTGTTTTTATAAAATAGACTTTCTGGGATTATTTTTCCAGCGGAAGGCTATTTCTTTTAAAAGTTTCCATAACGTACTTCGACTCATTTTGGGTAATCCTTATCATCTCGAACTGAGACAAGAACTTTATCCAATATTGGAAATTCTTGTCTAAAGAAGAATTCATGCACTTTCCGTCGAAGTCCTTCTTTAAAATGATATTCTATTTGAAATTTTGGTTTCCCTGGAGCATTACGTGGCATTTGAAAACTACCACATTTCTCTTCTTTAATAACTCTGTAAATCGTAGGTTTCCCAACACCAAGTGTACTGCTAACTAACTCAACGGTCTCATCAACACTTTCACATAAACGTTTGTCTGTAAATGATTTAAAACAATTAAATATTAATGTTTTTTCATTAACTGTTAAAGGACCAATTTTTCGGCGTTTACACGGCACTTCCAAATTTTCCATAACACTAGTATACACAATAAACTGCACCTTACAACTGAAGTACCTACTTTTAGTGAACTGTTGAGAATTTTGAATACGCCACTTGGACCTTCCTACAAAATGGAAAAACCCACTATCACATTTTCTGTGGAATAAGTTAAGAAGGTAATTATCTAGTCAATTACTGTCGTAGATTACCTGGAATTAAAGAATTAAATGTTTGATTGTTGAAACCCTTACTTCGTGGAATGCACTCATTTCAGATAAAATAAAACGTTTTATTTTATCTAAAGAATTAAACTTTATTTTGCAAATAGGTAGGTACTTATTAAACTTTTATTGGTTATATATAACCAATAAAATAAACATCTTACATTTCTTGCAAATTCATTAGTACCTGTTAACCTCCATCACTCCGACACTGGCAACCTTATTTAGGGATTAGTAACCCTCACAACTATTGTATTCTATTCTGCTCCAACCTTTATACCTGGTGGTCATACTCAATTTAAAATTATTTTCCTATATACTTCTGTAAACTTGTTGACAAATATCTGTTTTTCATTGAGTCACCCGTATCAACAGTTTAGGGATTTGCATACATAATTTATTGTTTTATTACTCTCTCATTCATAAAAATACACTATAGTCAAGTTTAAAGTACTAATTAATAAAAAAAATCCTAAATTAGGAAGTGGAAAATCTTTAAAGACTACTTCTTTGTTTAATGTTAAATTGTTAAGATAATTTGTAAAAACAAAATTAGCTTATAAAAAAATATAAATATTAAATTTGTCCATATACCAATATTATAAAAATGTATTTACTTATTTAAAAAATATATTATAAGATAGCTGTGTGGGACAGTGGGACGTCCGGCGGGACACCAGTGAGGGCACGGCGAAAATAGCTGCGGGACGGGATGCGAGACGGGACAAATGAAAAATGCGTGACGCGGAACGGAACAAGAGCATGTTCTGCGTCCCTGTGTCCCAGGTAAAACCCTAAGCCTTTTAGTAAAAATAACTAACCACAACAGTGAAGAAGCAGTAGTTGTTTATTAATTCGTTGTATTTATGCACACTTTTCATTTCAACTTTTTTTTATTTGAATTTTTTTTAATTTGTATAAAGCATAGACAAGATCTTGCTGTCTTGCTTCCTTTTTGTAATTACAATTACATACATCTATTATGCTAAATTAATTTTCTTTTATAATTATATATTTAGCCCATAATTTCCATTAATTACTATTTAACTGGGAATAAGCCACAAGTTTAAGAAAGGAGATTTAACAAATCTCGTAAACTATAGACCAATCAGCCTCATCTCACACATATACAAGCTTTTTACAAAAGTCATAACAAACAGACTTTCGAACAAAATGGACTTTTACCAATCATGCGAACAGGCAGGATTCAGGTCAGGCTTCGGCACAAACGACCATCTACAAGTTATTAAAAGCCTCATCGAAAAATGTATAGAGTACAATAAACCCTCGTCCTAATATTTGTGGATTATGAGAAAGCATTCGACACAGTAAACCACCAGAAAATGCTAGAAGCTTTAAAAGAGTGCCGAATAGATCACCGCTACACCACTGTCATCAAAAATATCTATGATAATGCCACGGCATGCGTCAGACTCCATGAAGATACACACAAGTTCAACATTCATCGTGGAGTTCGCCAGGGCGACACCATTTCACCAAAACTGTTTACAACATTATTGAAATACATGTGTAAGCGTGCAAACCTAGACGAAAAGGGCATAAACATAAATGGAGAGCAGCTTAGTCACCTCAGGTTCACGGACGATATAGTCCTGATAACAGACCGCATAGATCATGCCATCGAAATGTGCGAAAGACTCTACCATGCCTCTACACAAGTGGGTTTAAAGATCAATAACTCAAAAACACAAGTGATGACAAACCTTGTTCTGAGTGAGAACATCAACATAGCTGGAACAAGTATAGAACAAACATCAGCATACAAATATCTGGGACACGAAATTCGCTTAAGTAGAGATAACCAGACCAATGAACTAATACGTAGAATAGGGTTGACATGGGCAGCTTATGGAAAGCTAAGAGATGTTTTCCAATCAGCTCTTCCCATCTGCTTGAAGAGAAAAGTCTTCGATCAATGTGTGCTGCCGGTTCTAACCTATGGTGCGGAGACGCTAACACTTACTAACGACGTCCGCAAACAAAATTCGAACAACACAGAGGGCAATGGAACGGTCCATGTTGGGATTAACCCTGAGAGACCGAATACCCAACACAGAATTGCGCCGTAGATCGGGAGTAACCGACGCAATCAAAAGAATATCAAACTTAAAATGGAACTGGGCAGGGCACGTCGCGAGAACGAAGGACGGCAGATGGACAAAACGCATTCTTGAGTGGAGACCCAGACAAGATGCCTTTAGGAATAGAGGACGACCACCAACAAGATGGACGGATGACCTGAAACGGACACATCAAAATTGGATGCAGGCGGCTCAGGACAGAAATTTGTGGGGTGAACTACGGGAGGCCTATGTTCAGCAGTGGACGAGTATGGGCTGAATGATGTGATGATGATGATGATGAAGCCACAATTAAAGATAAAAATACGTTTATTGACGTTTCAATTTCCACTTCGGAAATCGTTCTATTTTAAATTTTAAAATGCCACAAGAAAATACCTTCAGAACAACATAATTTCCATGCTGTATATTTTATACTAGGACAAAAACTATTCAACACCTAAGTAATCTAGTCTACGATGTTAAACAATTAAGCTAAGCGTCCTCTTATTACAAAATGTATAAAATGTGTAAAAGACAATAAACCAAATAGGGATTTTTTAAAATATCCTGTGGCACAAAGGTGTTTTTATGGTGTCTGAATACTTCTTTTACTAATTAAGAACTCTAGTAGATATACTTTATGTCCATAACTTTTCTGCGTGTATATATTCTTCATAAATTAACTACTTCATCACTTTAAACACGTCCACGAAGAGTCCTTTTAAGACGAAGTAAGCATCCTGCACGCCGTGTCTGTCTGTGAATGCAGAAAAGCAGAATCTGCTCTGCTGTTTCTCTATTCATACAAATTCATCCGGCTGTGATATCAACAATGCAAATGGCGGAGAGGTTCCCGTCAACCGGAAAATACACAACACGTGAATGAGTGATGCACTAAACGGCACCCATTTTGTAAGTTGAAAGGGGAACACGGCTTAGGAATGCATTGTTGATTTATACTAAGAGACTTTAACCTTCTTGTGACCTACCAGCTTGAGCAGCTATTCGACAAATTATTCATGAATCTAATTACGTTTTTCGTACAAATTTTTATTCAAATTTAATGCATGAAAATTTTGATAAAGTTTGTATAAAAACAAAGTTTTTCATAAAGTACTATTCGTAATTAATATAAAACGTAAATGTATCAAATCTGTCCTATATAGTCATTCCAACAAGATTTGGAGAAACCGTTTAGCTCTTTTGAAACCGAACTCCGAAAAAGATAAATAACTTACGACAATTTGGTTATAGCAGAAATATGGACAAGAGTTTTATTTTTAATAATATCAATAAAATATTGATACTTCTGTGAGTCGAGATATTCTAAGGTCAGTTTATTTTGGAATTGTTCATAGTATCCTGACATATTGCATACTTCTTTAGGGAAACTCGCTCTATGCATATAAAGTTTTCACTTTTCAAAAAGCAGCAATCCGAATTATTGACTCAGCAGAATATCGCACCAGCTGTAAACCCTTGTTTGAAAAGTATGGCGTTCTTCCTTTACCTTCAATATATACAGATTGAACGAAATAAATTCGGAACATAGGAATATAATGTATTTCGGCTCAATTCTGCTGTAAGTGGTTGGCCAACAAAAGATTGTCAAATAATTATGTTATAAAAATCCCATACTTCAGAGGGCTGCTGGATTCTGAACTCATAAAAATTGAAAGCTACACATAAATCTACGATTTATGCTGTCAAACCAGTTATAGTCCAGGAAATGAAGTATTTCACCTCGCAATTTTTTCGTGCCTCGTGGATTGAATTGAAATTTAACAGAAGGTAGGTAATAGCCTAAGGACCAAAATCTATATCGAACCAAAGTGCGCCAAAGCCTAGGGGGTGGTTGCCACCCCATCTCTGGGGTGAAATTTTTTTTTACGTTTTAACTACACGTTTCGATTAAAAAAGTGATTCTAAACAAAAAATGTGCTATACATTTTTTTTATAAAATGATATTTTTCAAGTTATTCGCGATTGAAAGTAACAACTTCTAGACGAAAAAATCCACGTTTTCAATCGATTTTTCGCGAATAACTCGAAAATGGTGCATTTTATCAAAAAAATTGTAGAGAACAAATTTGTAGCTTTTAAAAAGACAAATACAATTCATTTTTTAAAATGTTTTTGCGATATAATAGGAACCAAAATACGGCCTATCAATGTTCAGCGGTTTTCTTCAAATGCCAAATTTGAAAGATTCAAAGTCAAATAAGTATCGGGAAAATGATGCATTTTTGGAAGAAAACTCACAAAACCTTTTTTAAAGAGCATAAATAGACATATCATAAAAAAGACTAGCTCAAAAATTGAGTGAGTTATGATGAAAATAAGGTCAATACCTCATTTTTTACGAAAAAAACCGATGAAAACAACCCCCTAACCACCCAAATAATTAAAATCGATCTTCACCCTTCTGCAATTCCCTTTGTACATGTATTGTTAATACGTCCAAGAAGTTTGACCCATTTAAAATGCTTTGTGTTAGAAAAAGTACAGCTTAAAGCGAGAAACGATTTACAATTTCATATTTTTTACCCTTCTTTTTTTAAATATGCCCGAAAATACTGAATATATGAAAAAAATAGAAATTACCAAATTGTAGCTTTTTTAATGACTAAAATTGTCCTTTATTTAGATTTGTTGTACAATAAATATTTGGCGAGATATAGCCGTTTAAAGCATCGATTTACGATCAAGCACCATCTTTTTCGAGCCCTTTAAACTCACCCAATTTTAAAACCAAGGGTTCCAAAAAGATTTAATTCACAGATCCTTGTAGCTCTTAAAAACCTCAACAAATCGTTTTTGAAGAAACACTCTATCGTTAAAAATTAAAGGAAATACGTTAAAAAAAAACAGTGAATTTTTTTCCGGAAAATTCCATTAGTATAGTACAGTACATTTCGGAGCATAATAATCTACAAAACCGGTATATTAGCTAGTGGGGCGTTATACATTCGAAATTTTAAGCGTTCTAATTTTGAAATCCCATACAACAGAATAAAACATCTGCTCATATGTCTATGGCTTGGCAATGAAAATATCAGAGCAACAGATTGGGGATGGTATTCCAAAGATGGTTTGTTATTACCCGTACGCATGAACAAACAACCTGCACTCGATGGACTTTTGAAAATTATTGTTTGCCAATGCAAAAAAGGATGCGGTGTTTTATGTGGGTGCAGAAAAGTTGGTTTATACTGTAACTCTACTTGTTCTGGGTGCTCAGGTGAAGGGTGCAATAATAGTTCACCAATAATTGAAGATGAGGATGACATAGATCACGATGAAGATGTAATTGATGACGAATAAGATTAATATTATAATTGTTTTACCTATAAATGTAAATATTTTCAACTATTTATGTAAATGTATAAGAATATATGGTGCCTTTTTATGTTGATAAAATTTTTTTTGTATTTAATTCTACTTTTTTCAATTTATATCTTATAAGTTAGTTTATAAAAACTGCAATGTTGTAAAGGGTGATTTTCAAAAGTTGAAAAGTTGCAAAATTTTGGCAAAAAATTGTTTTCGCCGAGAGCACTCATAACAATTGATTTTTAAGGGTTGAAAATGTATGAATTTGTATTTTAAAGTATATAAAAATCACTATTTAACTAATCCTAACCAAATTTCACTCATCTTAAGATTTATAATATTATTTTACAATTTTTGAAAATTAGGGGTAGTTTTCACCCCTAAGAACAATCAGGGTTCATCGGCATGACATAAACTATAAAGCAGAGGGTGAGTTGAGCTTAATTCCAAATTTTTATGCAAATCGTTCCAAGGTGAAATCATTTTCTTCGTATTACTTTTTTTTATATTAATCTCTAATAAGGGTAGCTTTTTAAGGGCTGAAATATGATGAAACTTTATTCAAAAGCACGAAACTATCATTATTTAATTATTTCAAACCAAATTATACCCATATTCCGGTTTAATATGTTATTTTATAATTTTTGACAATTAGGGGTAGTTTTCACCCCTAAGAACAATCAGGGTTCGTCGACGTGACATAAACTATAAAGCAGCGGGTGAATTGAGCTTAAATCCAAATTTTTATCCAAATCGATCCAAGGCGAAATCATTTTTTTAGAATTAGTAATTTTTTTACATTAATCTCTAACAAGGGTTGCTTTTTAAGGGTTGAGATATGATGGAACTCTATTCAAAAGTATAAAATAATTATTATGTAACTAATTCAAACCAAATCTTACCCATATTCAGGTTTAATATATTATTTTATAATTTTTGACAATTAGGGGTAGTTTTCACCCCTAAAACCCTTCAGCGCACTTCGGTTCGATATAGATTTTGATCCTTGGGCTATCACCTACCTTCTGTTAAAATTTCAACTGGATATATGCAGGACGAAAAAATTGCGAGGTTTTAACTTTTTTCGAGCTTAATTTCCTGAACTATTATCGTTTCCTTAGACAAACCCGTCTTACGCAAACAACATTGTTGTGAGACAGATAGTTGAACGATATTTTATACAATGTCTATACCCAGGTATGGATTTATTTTTGTCCAAGTTTTATATTGGTCCACTATTTCAAATGCAGTTCAAACAGACATGTATTAAATTGTATGTTCCGTTTTAATTTGGTTCAATCTGTATATTTAAAACGTTTTTAACTGTTCATAATAATATACAAGATGTAAAAACACATGCTGATCAACATCATTACAATACAAGAAATAAAAGTCATATCATTATACCATATTCGAGATATGATAGATTATAATAGATTATAATCTGTATAATTGTTTTTTAAACCTAAACAAAAATATTGATATTAAGTCAATGAATTCTAAACAATTTTATAAACTAGCAAAACACTTCCTGCTGGAATACTGTTTCTATAGTATACGGGAACTTGTTTGTTTGAGCTCCTATCTATCTATCTATCTATCATGCATTCCCAAATCGAGTGTAGATTATAAGAATAAGCGACAAAACTAATAAAACAGAAATTTTCGTAACGGAACTCACGAAACTATAGAATAAATACTAAAATAAAGAAGTTCACAGAAAATCCGATTAAAATATTCAAAATTAAAATTAGAACATAGTAGTATTAAGCATATTATTCACATTAATTTATTTTGACGATGTTATAAAATATGATGACATTTAGTTGCTTTAATAAATTATCCGCCCCATTCACTCGTCCTCTTTTCCCTATGTAATAAGACCAAATAAAAGTACTTGCTATTAATTAAAATGAAGTCACGTCGAATTCAAGATTAAAAGACATCCAGAGCCTAATGACGCTCTTAAAAAGCATCGCATAGAACAGCAGTTCTCACTATTTCTGACATCGCTGACGCTGTTGATGAATGTCTGCTGGTTTTTGTTTATTTCGGAAATGATGTTTATACGGTGGTTCGCCTATTCATTACGTATTATAGCAGGGAAGTTTTGTAGTGAGGCGTTTTTTGTAAGTTGCATCGAAAAGTGCATATAAAGTTGTTTTAATTTTCACAATTCTGTTTTAATTTTTCCAACAATTGTTTGGGAATTATAAACAGAAACGCGAATGCGAAAATGAGGGATGAAATCGTTTTATATAATTATTCACATCAAAGGTAAAACCCAGAAGAAAACAGTAAGTATCAAAATCTAGAACACGAAGGAATATATCAAGTACATTACGTTGCTTACACTTCTTGTTTTTCTTTTTCTCTTAACACAAATTTTGATCACTGGAGAATCACTACTTTCTATGGAAGGTTATACCATTAGATACCATTAGAGTTGGTAGTCTTTCTCTTTCATCAGCTGTAGTATTTCATTGGACATCCAATATTTTCCTTCATGTTTACTTTCTTTTGCCAGGATGTCTAATGTAGTTTCTTTGATTGTATATCTGATATCTTGTATATCTGATTGTCCATATAATATTTATATCTGTAATATATTGTTATGCTATTTAAATTGTATTCTATTGCTTATTTAGAAAAGATCCTGTCTATATTTATTAAATGATCTAATCTCCAATTAATCACAATAAATCAGCATTCATTGTTTGTTTTGTTTCCCTTTGATTCTCTTGTATGGCCTGTTTTGTTGATTCTTGTATTTGTTGTGTCTGTAATTGCATCATTGCTAATAATTTTTCTAACATCCCTGTTTCTTTTCTTTCCTCTATTATTGTAACATTTCCTTCATTATCCGATCCTTCTTCAAACATTGTTTCCTCTTCTCTGTTATCCTCCTTCCTTTCTTGCATTTTGCTTTGCCTCCTTGTGGTCGACATGTTGTTTCTTTTCGTTACTGTTTTTGTCCCCGCCAAATATAAAATTCTACTGGTCTGTTGCAACAAACGGGACTTTTCTTGTTTAAATGTAATAACTCTTGAGTACGAGTATCAAATTTCAATATCCCACAAATAAATCAAATGGTAAAATATCAAATGTCAAAATCAATCAAATAAATCAAGTATGGTAAAATTATCAAATGTAAATATCACACAAATAAATCAATTATGGTAACCTATAAATTGTCAATATCACGAATAAATCAATTATGGTAAATTGTATCTTAAAAAAAATATAAATCTTTATGTCCTCAAATTTTACATAATATTTCACTTTATCCACGGCATATAAACTTTCAAATATCTGCTCGTCTACTCCTATCCTTTCAAATTTGCCAACTAGAAATATTTTTCAAAGCTTTACACGTTGGGGGCCATTTTGTTATGCTATTTAAATTGTATTCTATTGCTTATTTAGAAAAGATCCTGTCTATATTTATTAAATGATCTAATCTCCAATTAATCACAATAAATCAGCATTAATTAATTACAATCTCAGGCTATTTAACTTGTACTATTTACCTTTGATCGTGGATTCAAAATATTTTCCAATTGGCTTCCTAATTGGGATAGGTAATATGACCTGAATAAAATACACAGAATTTCAACTGAACTATATGTGAGATGTCCTTTATTTTAATGAAATTTTATATAACAATCAATCCTGTAATATTTGCAATATAATACTTTAAATATATATGAGAAGTTGTTTTCTATCATGGACCCAAATGTTATTTTACATTGATTTTTAATATGTGTTATAACTAAGCTCTCTTTATAATTTTTTTCTTTAAATGATCGCAAAATTAACTGTCTCTATTATTTATTCAATTTATTTAATTAATAAATGAAACCACACTCCTGCTCTAATGAAAATTGACTGACCTTTCGTTCTCTGCCGTTGTAATTCTATGGCCACGCCATAAAAAAAAACCTTTCTCTGCTTCTGCTCCTATTGTGGTCCAGATGACGTACACCTTTCTCCTATCTGTCCTTGTATCTGCAACCCAACAACTCGTGTAATTCTATGCAGCCTCCTTTTGAGCGAATCTCCGCGCCTGTTTATAACTTCAAATGTTTCCGGCTTCGTCTGATATTAATATTCTTATACCCTTTGGTTTTTCTATCTCTCTGTACCCCGTTCCTTACACTGATCAGCTTTTACACAGCAAATAAACACACCCAGTAAATTACGTCTTCGGGACTTCAAACAAACACAAACCACAAAGCTCCTTCCTTCTTGGGCGACGAAAACTGACTAACTGACTTTTTTCCTCTCTCCTATCTCATAGCCAAAACCACTACCTCCATTGCATTCAAAAATTGACCAATAAAAATCATCCACCTCTGTGACGTATATCGTTACCAACCAACTCTCTTTATAAAACGTCATTCGGGTAATTCCAGAAAACAACATTCTTTAATTATTCTAACTAAATCTATCTGCTTTACAAATATTTCTTACTAATAGCTACAAACGATACCTGTTTCTCAATTCAATGTCTTTTGTTAATAAACTTTTACCGATATAATCTTTCGGGGAGAAAAACCACCGCAAATCCCGGTCTATTGTTTAAACACTGTCTACATACACTTTATTTCCGGGTAAATCCATGCCACAATAACCGACTTATTTAAATTTCTTATCGATAATATTTGAAAGTCTTGTCTCTGAGGCCTAATGAACAATTCTTCGAACAAACTTAAAATACATATTTTGTCTTATACAGGATGTTTGAAAATTTATATGCCCGTGTCTTTATGAAATATCAATAATTTTAATTTTTATTTAAGTAATAAAATTTGTATATCGGTTTTTTTATTGCTAATGGACATTCAAAAGTACAACAATATATTAGTATTTTCAATGGTTGTATTTTTTGTTAAGTTGTGTATATATCAGAAGACTTATCAAGGTTTACTTTATTAATCTAATTGTGGTCTTTATTTTTTTCAGTGTGACTCTTATTTGGGCTACCAGTAGGTTGCGATCAGACCCGATGTCTATTTGGTTTCTTATTCTAATCGAAATAGATTATAAAAACCTACCAAGTGCTGCCTGTGAGACCAAATTATCAGATGTATTGGAAGTTAACGTGTTAACAATGATTATATTTCCATAAAATAAATGATTTATGGATGCCATAATAAAATTATGAACATATGGCGATATGCTACTTATTGTAACAAGAATTCATTTGCATCGGAACTTTTTACATAAAGGACAAGGGGCACTTACACCTTTCATTTCAATTACATGTTTAAACAAACGTTAAGTGTTATATTGTTCAGAATTTCTTTGTATATTTACTTAAAACTCATCAATAATACTTACCAAGCAATTAGAGAAATCTTTTTATTAATTATTTAATTTCTAATAATTAATTTTGTTTACATTATTAATATATTTGACACAGATTTTGAACAAAGTTTACGAATTACCATTGAAGATATGTACTTGGATGGATTGATTGTTAATTGTGGTTTGAGGAAACAAGGTGTATTTGGTCATGAAAATTATTTATTCAGATTTCTTGAACGACTGGAATTTTCCCGATGCTGCTATTGAATGTTCGTCCAATGCTATTATCGTAGTGTCAAAAACAAAGATTACCAGATCAGTTAAATTAATTGCTGGTATATCAGCTACATAAATTATATACAATTATGGATAGAAAAATCAAATTGCATGGTTATAACAGCAAATCTACTAAGGTGTAAATTGGAACTGGAGGGACAGATAAAAGAACAAGCGGTGGAGTTTAAATATCTAGCCATCACACTGTCTATTTACAGAAAACTTGAAACACAAGTGAAAGATTAAGTGAATATAGCAAACAGAGCAGCTTAATTTACACAACTTTTATCAAACCAATAATGACATACGCGGCAGAAACACAAACTCACCCATGAGAGGACAAAAAGGATGTTGAAAACAGCAGAGATGAATACCCTTATTTACTGATTTTAGTATAAAAACCGGATTTTATTACAAATATTGAATTATTGAAATTGTTGAGTATATTAGTGCAGCGTTCTAATGTGTGTTCAATTTGACAAAATATTCGCTTGAGTAAGATTCAAAGATACAATTTATTTTTTTTTATATTCCAAAAGTTTCCGTGGATAGCACAAAAACTAATAAAAACATCACTTTATACTTAGTTGCGAAAACAGACATTTAACACATATGAAATTAAGAAATTATAAATCAGTGATAGATTCGACCGTTACTTAAATAAAGTTCATTTTATCAATCAATAAAACACTGAAAACTTTTTTCCTGAAAATTTAAAAGAATGATTGTGATCTAGAAGGTAAAATGCGTAAGTAAAATCTATATTTCTATTATTAAAAGTCCTTTTGTGTTCTGTTATCTGTTCGTTAAAGGTTCTACCCGTTTGACCGATGTAAATTTTTTTAAAGTAGCCACATGTAAGTCTGTATACCCCACTGTGTACGTACTTTTATTTTTCGCTCTTGTTGTCTTTAAGTTGTTGTTCGTTCTGAAAGCTGAGGTTATTCCTTTCTTTTTTATGTGTTTGGCTAATTTTGATGATATATTGCCTGTATATGTAATCGAGAAGAAAGTATTGATTTTTTTCTTTGTTGGTGGAACGACTAATTTCAGGGCTTTGTTATGCAGTTTTTGATTTAACCTCCTGAGACCCAGAGTATTTTTTTAAATAATTTCAAAGTATTTTGGATTTTTGCCGTTTTATTTGACTTATACTTACAGCAAAAAATGACAAAAAAATATGCCATGGAAAATATGGCTTTTCTCAATGTCATATATATATATATGACATTGGGTCTATCTATTAAGAAAATAAACTCGAACATAAGAAAGAAAGACTACAATAAATAATCATATTTTTTAACAATCTTTTATTATTCATTATTTTTATACACACTACAATGTATAAGACCGACAGTCTTTGGTATGAAACTTTAAAAAACAATTTCTTTGCCGTGTACTACATAAAAATATCTTACATTTTATACAAAATGCAGTTGTGGTATTTTTACAATTGATCTTTCTGCATCTATTTTGTTTGTCAGCATAGTCCACTAAATGTTCAGCCTTATGAAGACGTTTAACTTCGGCAGGTATGGGTTGAATTTCGACTCTTCTTTTTTTATGTTTTGGCTCCAGGTCTTCGTAGTCGCTACATGTTTCAGAATCGGAGGACTGAGTGTTGTCCAAAATGATCTGCTCTCCCAAATCTAATTTGAATGATCTCAGTTGAGGAATGTTTTTGGTTGGTACATGTTTTTCCTTTAGTACTGCTCTGTATTGACACCAAGAGTTGCAAACTGCTAAATCTAGCATGTGGCTGATGAAACGAATTGTCCACTTTCTTGTACGTGCTCGTGCCGGACAGACTGCCATCATTCTGTCAACAAGGTCAACTCCGCCCATGAACCGGTTATAGTTTTTGATCACCTCAGGTCTATTAACCATTTCGTATTCCTTTTTACGTTTTGACCATGTTCTGCATTGATCTGGGTTGTTAGCAGCATGGTATGTAGACACAATCGTAACAGGTGTGTTGTCTAACCAGCGAGTTATGGCAATACTTCCATCACCTCTAACCTTCGTTTCTAAAGTGCCTCTTGGATTTTTCGTGAACTGTTTTTCTGGTGAAAAGATACAATTCCGAGGGACTCTCCTGTTTACAATCGTGCCTGTTGCGTGGAAACCTCTTTCTAGTAAATATATCAGCAAGTTTTATTGTCGTAAAATAACGATCAAAGTAAAGGTGATGACAGGAACAAGACTTTCACACAAACTCAGAATTGCTGATTCACCCAAGCCATATTTCTGTGCTGTAAGTTCTGGAAATGTTGAATCACCCTGATATACTATCATATCGCATACTAACCCATTGGGATTGGCAAGTACAAAAACCTTAATACCAACAGGGTTTGGTTTTCCTGGGCAATATTGACGAATTCCGCAATGACGGT
Organism: Diabrotica balteata; assembly: GCA_918026665.1. Taxonomy (NCBI): domain Eukaryota; kingdom Metazoa; phylum Arthropoda; class Insecta; order Coleoptera; family Chrysomelidae; genus Diabrotica; species Diabrotica balteata. Next base: position 157,359,906 of record OU898281.1, on the reverse strand, counting down.
GAAAGGTATTATCATTTCATCTATACTTATATTATCAGATCTTATTTGAGCATGACAACCATTTAATATACTGTTGAACAGAGGCAAGACTATCCAAATTTTGTTTATTCTTTGTTGATCATTCATTTCATCATCATAAACAACCTTTAGAGATGTTCTGATTGTAAAAAATCGGGTTCGCGTCATAGCATTTTTGACGATTGAAACACCATACTTTCTCGACCAATACATTCTAATCGTCGGGAGCTCTATAGCACTCATAACAAATAGGATGCCAATAAATGTTTTTAACTCTTTACTTGTCAACTTCAGCTCTGTTCCTTTCCTTTCTACATATGTTCTGTTTGTTGCTACAGTCATGGTTTCCATCATGCGGTCATCAATATATTGCTTAAAAAAATCTTCGGGAGTCCATAACTGACAATCCATATCTTTATACCTTGGCTGGTAAAGGGATTTTTCTAGGGGAGTGAAATTACCGGTCCATGCATCAGTTACAACTGGTAATGGTACTGGAGTACCATTACGGCGACCTCCACTACGTCTTACTCTTGTTCTGGCACCACGACTACAACCTGCTCTGATAGATCTACGAAACGTACGTGTTTTTTGTGTTAGTGACGATGAGAGTGATAATACTGACTCAGATGGAGCCTCTGAGGTTTTTTCTGAGGTGTCCGAGTTGTCTGAAGAATTTATGTAGTCAGAATCGTCATTATCTGATTTTGGCGACACAACTAAGGCATCTTCTTCATCATCGGAAAGGTTTAAATCCGATTCGTAAAGAAGCTGTTCAAGTTCTTGTTGAGTTAGTGCTGCAACAAATGAAACATTTGTTACATTTCCGAAAGTCATACAACATTGTCAGTATACATTAAGACCCTATGTAATACCTATATTACATAAAACTATTACGTGCCACAATCAAAATATGTTCTCATGAATTTACAAAATACAGATCGAATAGCAAAAACTGATCATCTAGGTATACAATAAATATAAAAATATGTACAAAAAGTATATGATGACATTAATATTTTATGATTACTTACGTCGTGAACGAGGACGGTAGGCCATCTTTCATGCTTCATTTGTTATATAGTGTTATAACTTCACCTATTTAACAGTTACATTATACAGGTCCCAACTCTAAGAAAGTAAAGTAGTTTTCTTTGATATCAGTTGCTAAATTTATAATAAATTACGTGAGATGGCGTCACTAGAAAAGTTTGATTTTTATGTTATAAATATATGACACTAGGCCCCAGGAGGTTAAAATCTTTATGGTCTATTCATTGTAGCCATTATTTACTGCTATTTGTCTAATGATATTCAATTTTATCGCGAAGCTGTTTTTTGACATGGGAATTTCTATTAACCTATGTAAGACGTTATGATAGGTTTGATTGGTTACCAATTTATGTTGTATAGAATGGAATGATGAATTGTGTATAGTCTTTTTATTATGGGTAGGTTTATGGAAGACCGAAAACTTATATTTGTTTTCAGATCAGACAATGTTTAAATCTGGACAATTTTAAATCTATAAATTCAATATGACTATGGAGTGAATTAATATAAAATAAGAATTGTCATTAGCTGTTAGTTCGTTTAAAGCGTACCAGCAGGTGAAAATCAAACACAAATCAAAGAAGCCAAAGAGAGGCTAAAAACTAAAAACTAACTAAGGCTAAACACAAAAAAATAAACAAATTTATGATATTTAAAATGCTGTTTGCAAATAAGCTAAACTGATCATGAAACTCGTGTAATCCTATGATCGACTATTGATTTGGTTTGATAATGTACGTAAACATAATTCTCGATATGATTTAAACAAAAGAGAAGTATAGCAGGTAACAATCTTCGAACAACACTGTAATGCAAAGTGGTTCATAGTTTGCGTTCACTCTGACAGAATATATTTCATTAGCGATATTGTTTTCATTTAATACATATAACTTAGGATCCAGGCTACGCTAACGTACTCTCACGTAGCAAACTACATACTCGGTAATTAATAAGAGCCGCCTGGGGCGTTCTAGATTAGGTATGTATTTAAACTATTCCAAATTTATTAACTACAAGGTGTAAGGCTTAACTTGGTTTTACATAAACATTTATTCAGCTCCAGTTTCCAGGTACAATAAGAGAAGAACGAAAGATAGCACTATATACTACATATATGAACGGAAATTTATAAAATAACAACTTATCTGGGTTATGTACAGTTATTCTTAAGTTACACTAGTAAATTGTTTGAATAGAAATAGAAACTGTGAAGTTCAGTCAAAAATTGATACAAATATAAAAAATAGGAAGTTATCTATGGCTAACCCATTGCAACGTGGCAGGTAATAAGCCCATATTCCAAGTTAAGCAATAAATTCCTCAGTTTTTTCAAAGTTTTCATTGATCCAGTTAATTTAGTTATCATTTTTAGTTTTTTTGGTGTCCTAGTTAAGTATACAGACAATAGTCTAGGCGGATCTGTTTTGGATTGGACATTTTTCATAGAAGCTATTTTTTTGCTGAAATCCCTTCAGGATATGCCCAATATCGATAATCACGTTATGCGCCAGTCGCAAACCCTGTGCTAAATTTTTTATTTACCAAAATCTGAAAACAATTAAAATTTTTAATTTTTTTTGCTCATATTTTCGTTTATAATTCGAAAAATATTGATCTACTTTGTGCTTTTATTTTCCAGTCCCTCACCTTCACGTGTTATAAGGTCTTCCTCCGCTTTACTAATCCACCTCGTTTTGGGTCTACCTCTTGTTTTTAGGCCGATTAATTTTCTGGTTACTACTAGTTTAGGCAAACGCAACTACAACATGAAGAAGTAAGGGACACAGATGTAAATGAAGAAGTACCTACCAAGGAAGAAATTATAGAGATCATAAAAAACTTAAAAAACAACAAAGCACCTGGTGAAAATGGTATCATTGCTGAGTTTTTAAAAGAAGGTGGCGAAATGGTACAAGAAGAAATCGCTGAGTTAATACGCGAAGTGTGGATCAAAGAAAAAATACCCAATCAGTGGAAAGAAGCAGTCTTATGTCCAGTGCATAAAAAAGGAGACGTTACAGAATGTAAAAATTACAGGGGAATAGCTCTACAAGATACAGTGTATAAGATTTTGGCCATATCAATTAGAAATAAAATTAAAGCAAAAGTTGAAAATTGCCTAGGTGAATATCAAGCAGGTTTCAGAGCAAACAGATCGGTAACTGACCAAATTTTTACAATGAAACAAATTTTAGCTAGCTCATATGAATTCAACCTAACAGTACACATGCTGTTTATTGATTTTAGAATGGCATATGATACTATAAAAAGAAATAAAGTATATGAAGCACTAGAATATTTTGAATTTCCACCTAAAATAGTAAGACTGACTAAATGCATACTCAATGATACTAAAAGTAAAGTCATGTTAGAAGGACGGGTTTCGGATAGTTTTATCACCAATAGAGGTCTGCGACAAGGTGATCCGTTATCAACAGATTTTTTCAATTTGATCTTAGAGAAGATTTTACGAGAATGTAACATCTACACTAGAGGCACAATATATCATCACAGACATCAATGTGTAGCATATGCAGATGATGTTACCTTAATAACAAGGAGACCTGCAGAATTAAGAGAAATCTTTAGTAGAATAGAGAGAATAGCCAGAGAATATGGTTTAGAAATAAACGAAGAAAAAACCAAATATATGGTAATGAGGGGAAACGAAAATCATCTAGGAGAGTCCTTTAAGGTACAAAGCCCAAGTAAAGAATATAACTTTGAAGTTGTTAGCCAATTCGACTACTTGGGAGTGACACTAACAAATAGGAACGAAGAGAACCAAGAAATCATAAAAAGAATGGCCAAAGGTAGTAAGAGTGCTGGGAGCCTGACTAAGATACTGAGGTCGAAGATAATATCCAGAACAGCAAAAAAACGAATATATACAACAGTTATCCGACCTACAGTACTCTATGCTAGCGAGACCTGGACACTAAATAAAGATATGGAAGTAAAATTAGATAGATGGGAACGAAAAATTCTTAGAAGGATATACGGAGGTGTAAAAGAGGGGAACATCTGGCGAAGAAAACGAATGAAGAAATAATGCAAATATATGGACAACCAAAAATAACAAGACTCGCGAAAATTCAAAGATTAAGATGGCTCGGGCATATAGCAAGAATGAAGGAAGGAAGAGTTCCCAATGAATTAATAAACACGGAGGCTGGTACAAAAAGAAAAAGAGGCCGCCCCCGAAGAAAATGGCTGGAGTCGGCAAAAGAAGATCTGAAGTCGCTGCGGGTACAAGATTGGAAAAACTTAGCACAAGATAGAAAGAAATGGAAGAAAACCGTTGAAGCCTTGGGCCTTTGAGGCCTGTTGAGCTGAACTATATATATACTAGTTTAGGCATTCTGTTTGCTGCCATTCTTTCCACATCGTTCCATTCGTTCCAACCATCTGATTCTTTGTGCCTTGACGAACTTGGTAATGGTAGGTTCTTTGTATAAAGGCATTAATTCATTGTTGTTTCTTCTCACCCAACCATCTTCTGTCTTCCGTCCTCCAAATATGCTTCTCAATATTTACCTTTCCCATCTTTTCAAAGTATCCTCTTCCTTCTTTTTTAATGTCTATGTCTCACCGGCATATGTTACTGTGGGTCGAATAACTGTTTTATATATTCTGAGTTTACCTTATCTAGAAACGTATTTTGAGTTCAGTAGGGCTATTAAACTACCTAATTTTTTATTCCCTTTTGCTATTCTGGCTTCAAGCTCCCATTTCTCTTTTCCATTTTCATCGAAAACTACACACAGATATTCAAATTTGTCCACCCTTTTAAAACTATAGCTTTTATCACTTACTGACCTCACACTAAAGTCTTCTTTTTTCCCTTCTGTCCCTCCCATGATCATATATTTGGTTTTGTCTTCATTTAGTTCCAATCCGAATTTCTGTGCTTCTTTGATGATTTTCTTCACAATTCTTTCTCGGTTTTTGCTAGGATCGTTAGATCGTCAGCAAATGCCAAGCACTGATGCTCATTTTTCATGATCATTTCTTCCACCTTCATGCTGCATTTTCTAATTATAATTTCTAACTCTAAGTTGAATAATGTAGTGGATAAAGGATCCCTCTGTCTCAAGCCTTTTGCAACCGTAAATTGATCTGATATGTGACCCTGCTAAACAATTTCACACGTAGAGTTATTAAGTGTCATTTTAACTAGCCTTAAGCATCGTATTGATATTTATTAAATAAAAAAGAAATAAAAATAAAAGTTCATAAAATTTCAACTTTGTACGTAATAATTTGCACGTCCAACCAAATCGCTCGTTTAGTCGTTTCTACCGAACGGCACATCAGCTATATATTGTAGCAGACAGTTGTATAAATAATGTTAAGTGTCAGTTACAATCTGCTCCAGTTTTTGTTTGTATTTTACTCTTTGGTGTTGTTCAGCGCTTTGAATCCTTTCCAACGACCAAAACCGCCACTATCAAATTAAATAACTCTCTTTTGGCTCTGCCAAATTGCAAATTGAAAAATAAGTGTGGTGTCATATTTATTCCTTTAGAAGATTGGGAGATTTTAACAAGCGGGTCGGTTTTCCGAGCTTCATTTATTTAGGGTTGTTTTATATAAAGTGACTTCGCTTCTTTTATAGAGTAAAATTGTATGATATATACAGTGTGTCCATAAAAAATCTAAAACACGCCCATTTTTAAGTTTAATGTTCTACATTTTAAATTGATGACGCAATCGGTTCTTTTGTTATTAAATGTAACACTGAAAAAATAAGCTGATTCCAAAAAAGTATAATACTCTGGGGTCTTACGTATATAATTTGAAAGATATACACTTAGAAAATTAATTTTTACTGATTTCTAAGAGTAATAAATTATAAATAAATAATAACAAATAACTTGAAAATATTCCAGCAATTAATACATAACATTATTTTAAATGTTCAAATTGTAGTCCTTATTGTATTTGACAGTAACCCAAACGTTGTACAAATTCTTGTAGAACCTTGTTTATGGTTTCTTGAGAATTATTGATTACTTCTTTCCTAATTCTTGTTTTTAAGTCTTCAATATTTGCAGGTTTTGTTTTATAAACAACATTCTTCAAATGACCCCACATAAAATAATCCAAAGGATTGAGATCTGGCAACTTCGATGGCCATTTAATATGTCCACGTTTTCCAATCCACTGTTGATAAAAATTTCGTTTAGGTACCTTCGAACATCTTAGCATAATGCGGAGGCCACCATTATGTTGAAACCATAAATTTTCATCAAAACCTCCAGGAGTAATTCTACTGGGGAATAAATTAACTAATTTATTATGAATGTAGCCTCAACAGAAAAAAAATTTATTTTAAAGCAAGAGAGGGTTTCGGTGGCAGTTATTCATCATTGTTTCGCAAAATTGTATTCTTTTATCTAGATAATCCTCGTTTAATTCCTGTACAAGTATGCATCTTAAGGAGTGCCCTTTTTCAAGTTTTATTACTTTGTGTACAGTTGTTTTGCAAACATCGAGATCACGACCAACCTTACGAATAAAAGTGTGCGCATCTACTTCAAAAGTGAGTAGAGTATCTAATATTGTATCATAATTTACACAGAGACGAAATAATTTGCGTACATTTTCAATCGTACCAGTTTCTCGAAATTTCTTTTCAATCTTACTTTCTGTAGACTGTTATGGGTCTTGTTGAATATTTATCATTAAATAAATTACACACTTTCATCTGAATTCGGAATTTGTCTCCACACCAAATCATCATGAGTATTTCAATTCTTTGCTTTACACTCAAATTCATACACTCAAATTCATTTTGACTTCAAATTAATTCTAAGCTATTATGGAGCACATTCACGAATTAATACAATTATTATACTAGTTAATTGTTATTGAACGTTACTAAAAATAATTATTTTTCATAAAAACTAATAGTAGGCTACTTTTTTGGAATTGATAAGAGATAATTTATTTTATAAACGTCTGTTTTTGAAATTATATCCATTATACCTCGGGTAATATACTTTTTTGGAATCGGCTCCTTTTTATCCATCTAAAAATGTCCTGAAATACAGGGGTTACATTTAAAAAAAGAGCAGGTGACGTCATTACCTTCTATAATGAAATTTTGTTATAGAGTGTAGAACATTTAACTTAAAGATCGACGTGTTTTAGATTCTTTTAAAATGGCTTTTCATTTAGGAAATATTGAATTTATTCCATACTTTACAGACACATTATATAGAGCGATTCATTAAAGATTGATGTATTGCATCTTTATGAATTATAATATATAGTTGTCGATGGTGTGATGGCACCTATGGGCTAATTATATGGGAAAATTCTGTAATAAAAAATAGAAAAATGAATCTTATGAAATGAAAATAAAATCGAAGATGGTCATGCAGGATTTATTGCGGGAAGGTCCTGTATAAACTACATACATAAGTTCCAACAATTAATTAACAAATACATGGTCAAAATAGACCTGTACAGATGGCATTTATCGATTTATAAGAGGCGTATGGTACGGTTCCTAGAAAATAACTATTATTCCAGTCGCCAGAGACGAAAATGGCACTGAACGTCTAAAAAGCATATAAAAAAGCTGAATTTTTACGGGAATGTAAATTTTGGAACCCCAAGAAAGATGCAGAAAACTTTACCACTCGTTTTCCCTGACTTCCTTTTAAAACACGCCCGAAGGGACGAGAAACAGAAAAAATTAATTTACCAATAATTTGTATTTGGCCAACTTGAAGCGACCGACGATTTTAAATAATGTGTTACGCGCGCAAAATCAATTATTGTAAATAAAATTTGTACAAACTGGATGGAAATATTTTATATCTTTTGATCAGAGTATTGCCTTGTTTCATTATAAATCATTATATATATATATAGTATATAATATATATATATATATATATAATATATATATATATATAGAATCTCAGCTAAAAAATTTACAGCATTTACAACTAATGAAATAGCTTTCAACCACTTTTACACACAGATGAAAATTATCAAAAAAGAAAACATTATTTTTTGGTAAAAATTACTATTTTTAAAGAAATTATACACGTTCTGAGTGATGGCGAGATTGACGGATTAATAAAAATTACACAGACTACAGCTATTAATATCCGAAGCAAATAAATCCCGTGTTTTTATAAATTCCGTAATCATAACATATCCTACTCCAAAAGCGTCGATTAGGACGTAGCAACAAACCAAACAATATAAAATAAACTATTTATTTGCACACAATTCAATCGAATTTACATTTATGTTATTTATATAATCGATTTGTAATTTTTTATTTGCCTTTTTCAATGTTTCCATTAGTTGGTATTTGCACTCCGAATTAAAAACAAAGTGAATTTTGTTTGAAATAATATATATAATTATTCTGCCATTGCACTCGATTATATACGTTAAAAATTTACTAAATAAATATTAAATTCATTAATTTTCCAGATTCGATATCTCATTCGAAAAATTTCATTATTAAACATATAAACAACTGGTTAATTAAAAAATCAGCATTGTTCTACAGTTAAATATCTTCCTTTTTTTCAATTATTTCCCCAAGCTCACTTTTGGTTTAAAATATAAGACTCAAAATGCTTTTCTCTGACTTGTTTTACGACATATCGCATTGGACAGATTAAAAATCCGAGGCATGGTTTAGCAGCAACAAATTTTCAAAACAATCAATTTCGTGAAAAAATAGAAATCTCTCGTGCAAATGTTCGATAATTTTAAACGATTTTAAACTTGGCCTAAATAAACCAAACTTCGTTGGTAAAGTTCATCTTGTTTTTTTATTGCTCTGTCCCTGAAAACATTGATTTGTTTTATTATGGCTAGTCAAATACAAACAATTGTTTATGACATTTATGAAAATTGGAAGATTTTTCTATGATTTAATGGAGGCATCTCAAATTTGCTATGGAGTCCCTTAAGTGGTGATGAAACATAGGTATATTACTCTAAGCCCAAAACGAACAAACAACCGCTAGTAGGAGTGTATTTAGTCGAGCAAAAACAAGACAAATAGTTTTTTTTTTTTGATAAAAAAGCATGTTGCCACAATTTCTTTAGATATTGGTCAAATCGTCAATGCTGAATGTTTGTAATGTTTGTAATTGAAAACATTGTTTTAATAGAGGTGTGCTTCATACAGTTTTGATATGGCACCTTATAATGTTTATCGCGTTCTCAAGAATCAAAAACAAATTACACATTAAATGTTTTTAGGACGTCAGATGAATTGTCGAATGTTATTTCTAAAATACAAATTTCGGTATAAATGCTTCGACAACTGTTCTATTTGAATGCACAAATATATTGATCTCTTTTAATATTTGTACAAAACTGTTAGTATACTCCTTATATTACAGCATCTGTAATAATATTAGCATTTACTTTTATTTTCTAGCGTATTAATTCTACTACTTTTGTCCTGAATAGCATCTACCTTTTAATTTTTTGCTTCCCTCGAAGATAGAGTGTCGAAGGCGTTTTCAATGTCAAATGATGTTGTTATTAAATCTTGATTACTTTAAAAGGCAGTTGTGATCTCTGTTAACATTACTAAGTTGTCAGCCGTGCTTCGGAATGGACGAAATCTGGATTGAGCTGAGTCTAAACATTTGTGTTCTTCTAGATACGACATAAGTCTTTCTAAACAAAATTTGTAATATAATTATTGTCATTTTGTTTTGAAAATATTAAAATATCTAAAAATTCTCTGCTACAATGTGTACATGCGTTTCTGCTATCAAGCGCATTCGTAACACGTTTGACGTTCGTTATTTGTGCATCTCAGAGACAAAATGAAATTTGTGAAGTAGTAGAATCGACAAATTCTTGTTTTAAATATTATATAAAGCCACACACTTTTAAGCAACTCTCGTGTTGTGGACGACAATTTTTTGGTAATAGAAAAAAAAATAATCGTAACTGTTACTTATATATTTTCCAACCTATCCCAGTTCTTTTTAATATAACTTTTCTAATTTCTAGCTAAAATAAAAACCTTTATCTGAACCGTCATACATATCTAAATATACGATACACAAAGAGCGCAGAGTTCCATAAAAAAGTGGATATTGAGACAAATCCGCATATTTCGCTTTGATCCGGAATTATGCTGGTTCATTTAAATTCATGTATGTTTATTATGAATGCGTACCAGCCAATTTAAAACAAATATGTACTTTTATATGGAATGGAAATTATTGGAAAATATAACTACGATATTCGACGAGGTTTTTTGAAATCAGTGGAATGGCGTGATTTTAGATTGTAATAAGCGATTCATTTGGGCACAATTTATTCACGATGAATGATTTAATTGTTAAAATTTTATATAGGGAATCACATACTCCAGGATTTAATTATTCTGCTTTGCAAATGCCATCGGTCAGTAAAACGAAAATGCTTTTGACTATAATGTCCAATTTGTAGAAAGAAGGCAAATTTATTCATAAACAATACCACAATTAATCTAACAAATACTTCAATCAGTTACTAAACATCCAAGATTTTACTGTGATGTTATAAGAATATACTTATGAGGTTTATATAGCAAAATTATTATACACATGCCTACATATACTTACAACCCCTTTCTCAGCAGCAGTATCTTTTTTGTTGATTAAAGTTTCCAAAGTAGCATTTCACAAATCAAGTCTTGGAAAATATAATTTATAGCTGAAATACGTCTTTCAGTGAAAATTACGCCTCTTACAGCTTTCATTGTCTACATCCCAATTTGTTAGCAAGGCGTTTGCCTTCTTTTAACTACAGGGCACAGGCACGGAGTCAGCATATTTCAGTATCAAATCCACGATAAAAATTCATCTTTTGATTTAAGCATTCTATGCACAAAAATCCTGATTACAGGTGAAGATTCAATTACAGGTGAAGAGCGCAGTATTCGTCCACAATTTTTAAAGTTTGACGAAAATGAAGTCAGTTTCTACAAAGCCGGTAAATAAATAAACGTTACGCAGGTTTTGCCATTTTTTACAATTCTAATGAGATCAATAAAATTAATCACTTTCACTGACCGGTCCCTATGAAATTACATTAAATTTTTTTAAAACAAAAGCACGTTATCTATAGTGTTTTCTGAATTTAAAATATCTTTAAGATTATTTGGTAAATGGTAAACACTTTTCTCACTTTTCCACTATCACATGTGTTAGCGTAAGGGAGTCATCACAAATTGGGCAATTTTCTTTCTTGACCAAATGTTAATGCGAAAACTGGGGTATGTCCAAGTCGTAAACAGGAATTTATTATTTGTTTGGGATTTTTGTCTGCCGCTTCGTTACCTGCTACACCAGCATGTGATGGGACCCTGAGAAACTTGATGCTTGTATCTTTAGTATGCAATTTATTTAGTTCTTCTTCTATTAGTAAAGCTAATGGATGCTGCGTGTATATTTTCCTGATTACTTGTAGTGATGACATAAAATCTTTCATGATTAATATTTTGTTTATCTTGTTAGCACTTGGTGTAGAATTTTCTAACCTTTAAGATTTGAAATATGCCTAAAAATGTGAATTTAAACTTTGACATTACAAAGAATCGCACTGAATAGGAAATGATTTCACGAAGATGGCATAGGATGAAAGTTGTAGCTGAATTTACGTTTATTCGAAAATATACTTCTACAATCGAGGAAAAAAACAGATTTAACAAATTAGAATGTTTCTAATGCCAAAGTTTAACTATTTTTAGATATATTTTTAGCATATTTTAAATGCTCCATATCTGTTGCCAAAAATAAAAAATTGCACCATGGAAGTTCCAATTCCAATTGGTCAATGGTCCAACCACTATGGAATGGACCGGTCAATGGAAAGATAAATATTACTGATTTCATGAGAATCGTAAAAAATAATAAAAATCGCTAAACATTTATATATTTGGCAGTTTTATAAAAACTGATTTGCGGAAAAATCCAAAAACTCCATAAAAAAGATGCTCTAATTATTATATTTAAATGGGAATAAGCCACAATTATTAGCGATTATAAGCGAATTAACATTCGTAGATTATGAAAAGGCTTTCTACAGCATTGAAGACTGGGCGGTAGAAGAAGATCTGGTCAATAGTAGAATAGATTCAAGATACCGACAATTGATACATGATATTTACCAAAACGCAACCATGACCGTAATTCTGGACGACAAATTAATAACGGATAATATAAAAGTTAAACGAGGAGTCCGACAAGGCGATATAACTTCACCTAAACAGTTTACCTTGACCCTTGAAGACATAATAAAATCAACAGATTGGGAAAACAGAGCAATATGTATTAACGGAAAATACCTGAATCACCTTAGATATGCGGATGATATACTCCTGATCTCTCTCGGAACGGCAAGAACTGGAATTAATGCTGAATGAACTTCATGAAAAATTACTGCAAAAAGGCCTAAAAATTAACTTCAACAAAACAAAAGTAATGACAAACACGGAAGACCAAGAGGCAATAAAAATACAAACAAACAAAATAGAACAGGTAAATGAGTATATCTATCAAGGACAAGCAATCAAATCAAACAGCCGCAATATCGAGACGAGAAAGAATGGGATGGGCAGCGTTCGGCAAACTTTCTTACGTTCTAAAAAATCAAACAATCCCTCTATACTTACGACGCAAGGTATATAACTCCTGTATAATACCGGTGCTCACCTACGGAGCACAGACATGGACATTTACACAGGCCAATTTGGATGGGATAAGGAGGCACAAAGAGCGATGGAGAGACAAATGTTGGGATATATCACTTAAAGATAGAAAACGTAACCAGTGGATCAGAATCAGACCAAAGGCAGTAGACGCGATAGAACAAGCAGCAAAACTAAAATGGAAATCGGCTGGACACAATGAACGTCTCCAAGACGGACGATGCAACAATGCCATCGGAAAGTGGCGTCCATACAATGCAAAGAGATCAAGAGGCAGACCACAGATGAGGTGGAAAGATGACATCAGGAAACAAGGAGGTCCCACATGGCAGAGAACAGCTCACGATAAGGAAAGATGAAGAGAACTGGGGAAGACCTATATCCAACATTGGAAGAATAGAGAATAGGTTAAAAAAAAAACAAAAAAAAGCCACAATTAAATTTATTTCAAATCCTTTATAAAAGGTATATAATAAAATGCCCAAACGGGCTATCACAATTACATTACAGAACGTTTTCGGATTGTTAAATTAAAGGTTAAAGTAAGTTTATTGGCGTTTCAACTTCCACTTCAGAAATCGTTCTCAAAATACAAACATTATTAACATAATTAACACAATGAAACAAATTTTGTTTTTTTTTTGTTGATTTATTGTTGCTTATTCCCATTTAAATAGTAATTACTTTAAAATGCCACAAGAAAATAGCTACCGAACAATACAAAGATGCTCTCTTTAGATTTAAAGAGATGCTCTCGTTTTGACTTTTGTCGATAGGACATTCTGATCAGAAGATCCGTCAAGATTGAATTTTTTACTGTCGAGTTGATACAAATTTTACTTAAAAAATTGATTTCGCTCTAATCGACATTTAAAATCACCGATCCTTTCAAGCGTTTTTTCTGAGAAAAAATTCTACAAAAAAATGCTAACAAACATCTTTGTTCCAAATTAGCGCAACTAGATTTCATGTTTTAAACATTTTTTTGTTGTTTTTTGTTTACCTCCTACAAGGAGCTAGGAGGTTTTAAGATGGAGCAAACTTTAAATTCATCTCTTTTGGGGTCCCAAAATTGATATTCTATGCAAAATTTAGTTTGTTCGTATATTTTTTAGAGATCCAGTGGCATTTTTGTCTCTTATGACTGGAATAGAGTAGGACTGGAAAACTGAATTATTATTAAAGAAAAGTCTGAATAGCAAAAAAGAAGTACTTTAGTAAAAAAAATATTAGAAATGCCTAGTAAATAAATAGCAAAGAAGTAATGTGCTTATTTCAAAGATTTTAAAAAAGCTTTTGACAGAGTTCAACATGAAAAGCTTTTAAGTATTCTTTATACCAAAAACATAGATAGTAGTACTATAAACAAACTATATTGAATTGTATCAAAATCAGAAAGTAAGAATAAGAGTCGAAGGAGAACTGACAGAGGAAGTAAACATACCTAGAGGAGCTCGACAAGGGTGCATACGTTCACCACTCTTATTCAACGTCTACAGTAAAGTGATATTTCAAGAAGCTTTATTGGATATTGTGGAAGGTATTTTGATCAACGGAAATAGCATTAATAATATTAGATATGCGACTGATAAGGTCATTTTTGCAAGTGACATGAAAGATCTACAGTACATAATACAACATGTATACAATGCATGTGAAAGGTACGGACTGCAAATGAATCTTAAGAAAACAAAATCTTTGATATCCTCAAAAAAAAACCACAAAATGTAGATAACCTGATCATTAATAATACAATGATCGAAAGAGTAACAACATATAAATATTTAGAAACGTAACTAACCGAAGATGAATATCAAACGAAAGAAATCAGATCTAGAATAAAAATGGCAAGAAACACGTTCGTAAAATTAAAGAACTTACTTTGATACCGTAGCCTTAATCTAGAGATCCGCACAAGAATGCTACCTTGTTACGTTGTTTCTACTTTACTATACGGCATGGAAGCATGGACAAAAAAATAGTGTAAAATCAAAAAATTAAACTCCTTTGAGATGAGGTGCTACAAGAGAATTCACAGAATATCGTGGACTGAAAAAGTAACTAATATAGAGGTGTTACAAAGAATAAAGAAAGAATGTAAAGTCATGAAAATTGTTAAAATTAGAATGATTTAATATCTGGGTAATATAATAGGGGCGAAAAGTACGTATTACTTGGGTTAATTATCCAAGGAAGATACAAGGGAAGAGAAACCAGGACGAGGCAAAATATCCTGGCTAAGAAATTTGAGAAAGTGGTTCGATTGCAGCTCATTAGAATTATTCAGAAGTACGGCCAATAAAATTAAAATAGCTGATAATTACAACCTCCGATAGGAGAAGGAACCTGAAGAAAAAAGAAGTAGTTATAGTAAAAAGATGTACTGATCTCTAATAGACCTGGACTCTCGACTGTAAAAAATAAAGGAAATAGTTCAAAATAATACAAAGAATGAATCTCTTAATGTCACTCTCGTAATACATCACATTACAATGTGTAGATGATAAATATATAAATTTTTTTAAACTTGAATGACGACTTACAATTCTCAAAGTCCTGAACTGTTCATTCGTCAGACAAGCACCAAGTCTGAATCTGATTTGTTCACGTAGGATAATCCCAATATAAATAAGGATTTTCTTGTGAAAGAGATGACATAGTATGATCCTCTAAAACGTGTAGGTACATGTCGCTTCCAACGGCGCGTTTTTGTAATTGGATGCGATGGCTACGTCGAGACGCTTTGAAGCATCGCACCGTCTTGTGTGCTGCTTGTTTGTAAAACGCTTTTTTGTACACAAACAGCAGTCGCAAAGGGACAATAAAGACGAAACGTTTGGTTTTGTCAATTAGCTGAATTTTGCTGCAACGTAACAATGAATTTTGATGTCTGCAGTTTAGAGCGTATGTGAAGGTGAAAAACAATTTTTTAAAGTATGTTTTAATCCTAGTTTAATATTTTCAGTAGATTAAGTTTTATTCAGAAACCATAAATACCTATAAAAATTTCTGTTTAATTAAATTTAGATATATTTGGTACAAGAAGTCATCATCACCCAGCCCTTTGCGTTTACTGCTGGACATAGGCCTTCCTCATTTTTGTCCATTGTGCTCTATCTTGAACATTTTTCATTAATTTTTTGACATTTACTTGAGATTACCAGTCCAACGAATAAGGGGTCTTTCTCTACTTTCTTGTCTAACATAGGCCTCCACCAAAGCAATCTCTTCGTCCACCTTCATCGCTGATTCGGGCGATGTGTCCAACCTAGTTCCATTTCAGTGTGGCAATTCGGGAAATTACATCGGTAGCTACCATGTTTTGGTCTTAAGTCTTTATTTCTAACTCAGTCACGAAGCGACATACTCAGCATTGACCTTTCCATTTTCCTCTGAGCTACTTATAGCGTTTTAGAACTTGTAACTGTCAATGTCAAAGTTTCGGCACCATAGGTCATCACAGGCAACACACATTGGTCAATAAAACGGTCATTGCCATGGCTCACCACGGCCAAACGGTCAATGGTCCTTGGTCAAAAATCAGTACAAATTAAAAAGTCCATCCAGTATTAGTTATCCAGGTTAGTGCGAATAAACAATAAAAAATGTACTGGCATGGCTCGCATAATGAGGAAAAAACAAAATAGGTATATCCATGAAAGGCAACCGGACTGGTCGTCTTCAGTATGATGCAGCCAAGTTAGAAATGGAGCATGCTAACTAAAGTGATCCTTTCCTAAGTTAACATGCTCCTTTTCTAACTTGGCTGCACCGTACTGAAGATGCTCCATAGTCAGAAATACGTATATACAGTTGTCTTCCTTCAATAAACCTATTTTGTTTTTTGTTTTCCCTATTTTGCGAAACATGCCATTACACTTTACTTTTATTATTCATTAGCATTAACTTTTTCTATTTATTTTAAGTGTATTAACATTTGGCATTCCTTTCCTCAGGTAGCTATAGTTTCCTCCGTCTTCTTTTTTTCTTCACTTGCTTAACAACTTGGGGTGAGTCTTCGCCGCCTTCACTATAGCCCTCCATCGTCTACGATCTTGTGCTTCTATTTCCCATTGTTGTACCCCAATTCAGATAAATCGGCTTCAACGTCATCCTTCCATCTTTTTCTAGGTCGGCCTACTGATCTTCTAATATCTGGTTTCAAAACACACTGCCTTTAACACTCTGCCATCTTCTGATCGTATCACATGATCTGCCCACCTTATTCGGTTTGCCTTGAACTATGTTTTTAGTTCCATAAAGAGTCATCAATTCAGCATTGCGGCATCTTCTCCAATCCGCTGTGAATTTATCTCTTTCAGGGCCAAATATTATTCTGAGAACCTTTCTTTCAAATACTACAGGCTTATTGATTTCCCGCTGGTTGAAAGTTGATACTATCCTTGCTGAGACCTCTATTTGTATGTGGAGCTTCCTCTATGGTAATTGTTATTGGTTTATGTGGTTATTGGTTATGGTGGTCTTCAATTGATACACCTATTTTGTTTTCCTGTTGTGCAAGACATGTCATTACATTTTTTACATTATATATATATAGAATATATTCTATATATTCATAGAATTATTGATATATTATATTTATATAAAAAAGTTATTTTTATACCTAACATAAATCCTCCTACTTAATGGAGAGTTTCGTCGGAGCCTTTCAATATCTAAAGGATATTTTTAAAATCCAGGCTTTAGAGAAAGAAAATACTCAAAGTATATATATTGTAAGTGGAAGAAGTAAAAAGGAATTGAGCTAACCCAATCTAAAAACCTCAGACGAATAAAAGTAGTCTCGAGGATGTTGAGGTTTACCATTCACGTTGAGCAACGCTACAGTCAAATCGGCCCGTTGCAGAAACCCCAGCCATTGGCAGTTTGTTTGTGATATATTATATTTTTATTTTGAGCTTTACTCAAAAGACTTTAAAATCACTTTAATGTTTTAACTATGCTTACGATTTTATCATCGAATTTGTATAATATGTGCATATATTTAAAATATCTAAATTTACAGATTTGTATGATATTCACATTATTAAAACTGGATGGATACTTTTGGCTTTAACAAAAAAGTTAAATAATACATAGTTAATGAGTAGATTATACAAACAAAATTTCTACAGTATTACAGTATTGCCCAAAATAAACAGTACTGAAACTAAAACATAGATGCCTGTTTGTGTGCGCTGTCATATTTAAATTAACTAGTAGGAACCTGTCAAGTATCCTTAAATAATTAATTATAAAGGCTTAATTGTTAGAAATGGCGTTAAGTACAGAGGAGAAAGTGTGTACAGAAAGTACAGAGCGAAAATAATGCTCTTGTGGGGCAACTATTTTCGCTCATGCGACATCGGCCGATATTAGTGCAAGTTTGCAATACGTGTATGATCAATTCACATAGCGGTTTAATAAAAAAATCCGTAAAATAGTTTCTAACCACAATTCATATTTCTGCGTATAATCTGAGCCTTCTAAAAATTGCAAGGCAAACAGACGTTGATAAAAGATGTTAAAAGAGGCATGGGGAATCTAAAATTTGAATTCCACGACATGTCTTTACAACTAAGCAGAAATCCTTAGCGAATTGTGTTTCTCGTACTCAAACAGAGTATATCCGGAATTTATTTTATTCGGTTTAATAAAAGTTCTCCAAGTAATGCTGTAATTTTGAAGGTTGTTGAAAGTTTAAAAATACGAATAATGTATTGTGCGAACGAAAAAGAAACAGCGTTGCATCTTGGCTTAAAACGAACTTATTTGTAAAGAATCCTAAAAGAGCTGGGTACATGTTCGTAAGTGATTTAGGTACATCAACAATTACATCCCAGGGATTATCACAGTGAAATATTGGCAGAATTCTTGCATTACGGGCATTTATGAGAAAAAACTTAAACGAAAATTGCAAAACGATCTGTTCAACAAGATATTTATATTCATAAATATATGTGAAAGACTTGCAAAGTTTGTCTCAGGCCCAGGACTCAGTAACTTGTTGAATTTAAGATGCACATCTCCATTTTTAATTTAAGTATCAATTCTTTTGATTAGTGACGTCCACGTCGGGTGTGAATTAAGTGCGCCGTCACTTGCTGTTGAACCTACCTTGTAGTTATATTAACGGCTGGATTGCTCTTTATCTTTTGGTCTTTAATTTCGCATGGTATGTAGTAAATTTCTGTATTCGCTAGTGAAAAGGTAGAATTGGTATTTCCAAGTATTGATCCTTGTATTTCAGCAGAGGATTCGTCCAACTCTGCCGTAGTCCCCTGGCTTTTAACTTAATGTTGTACTTGTAGTCATTTTTCCTCAGCAATTCCTTATATTTGAGCTTGATGATCATAAGAGGGAACGCTTAGATACATGTCTATATGGGTTGGTTTGTGGTAGGCAGTATATTCCAGGGTCTTTGCGTTTGATAATTATGACGTTAAACTAAGGTACTTAGTTTTTCGACAACAGTTCTTTTTCTTCTTTTGCGTATGCTAAGCCAGGCTTTAACTGTTGTTTCCGTTCTGATTTAGCAGTTCTTGTGATGTTAATTGCCAGCTATCTCTTTATCTTCCAGGGGTCTGCTTTGTGGTCTTTTACCTTCTGGTTTTGCATCACTTACTATCGGACAAGTCTCTCCTTTCCCATTATGTTAATGTGCTGGTTCCATTCTTGTTTTCTTTGTCGTTTTCATTTGACAATATCATGTATTTTACACATGTTTTCGATTTTTGTATGAGGAATTCTGCTATTGCCCTAATATATTCATCTCTGTTGTTCTTAAGATTTTTTGTGTAATTGTTGTTTATGCTCTTGTTTCTATAGAATAGGTTATTTATTATCGGTCGTACATAAGTCATATAATATATTGCGTGTTTTTCCTTGTATCCTTATGTTTTTTATTTCTCCACATCACGTGTCGTAGGTATCCTGTCACATACGCTGCTTTATTAGCTTGTATGCGGGTTTCTTTAGAGAAGTTTTTACAATACGATATTTGCGTTCCCAAATAGTGAAATTTAGATACTTCATGTGTTACTATTTTTAGTACTGATAATTTCAGGTTAAACTTTTTGCGTTAGCTTCCAAAGCGTGGACCGCTCATGGTAGGTCATCGTCATTATTTGATATTATTATAGCAGTTACAGTGTAAATTCTTTTGTTAATTGCATTCTTGATATTATTAAAAAATAAGAAATATCGATTTTCCCTGTGGACAGATCGATAATATGTTGACTATGTATTTGATCCATAATTCTGGTTGTAGGTTCGTCTTTTGATGAAACAGGTAGGAACTTCTTGGAGACTTATCAGGAATTTCTCAGTACCAGTCTTATTACGGCAAGTGAATTAAACGCCACTTTTCTATAGATTTTAGTGACATTCGGCCGGGATGCTAGCATGTGATTAGAGCCCCTTATTCGGGGATATATGCGAAGACGATGACGGCGATGAAGATGAATTCGGCGACAATGTCATTCCTTTTATAAGGATTAATACAAAAAGTTAAAACATTGGCTTGTGATGTACAAAAAAATAACGATTCTAAAAGAAGAAACCTCAACATTAACAATCGTTTTCGTGGTGTAAATTAATTAACACTTAAATAATATTCTGGTACGACTATAAAGACATATATCTAAGCAGCACTCTTAATCTATCTGAAAGAGTTGAACTTTAATGTATAGAAAATAAAGAATAATAACAGCCAAACTGTAGACTTTTGTGAAATAGTGTTTAAAGTTTTTAGTGTTTTGCTTACAACTAAAATAAAAAAAAATTAAATACAAATACGGAAACTTGCTCTATTGTCGTGTATCTACGATATCGTTCCTAGAACAATACTCTGAAACATACTATAAGAAACAAACATCAACCACGTTCTTATAAAAGCACTCAATAGTATATATAACGGTTCAAATTACGATACTAATTGTGCCACAAGCGTTAAATCAAAGAAAGCAAAATTGCGTGGACTTGGTCAGAAATCAAACTGTTTGATGGGTTAATGTAACTACAAAAGAAATAAGTAACCAAAATAACGCTAATTATTAAATTTTGACAGTAAAAGGATACCTAAAAAAAGACAAGTATAAGCATCTTTTATTAACAGTTTAAACAAAAATTGTATAAAAAACTATTTTATTTCATTCCGAACACCATTATCAAACAAAGTTGTTTTGTTAACAAAATGACCCAACCGTCCGAGACGGAATTTAGCGGAACATAGAAGACTCAGATTCTCAAACTCTATATTTCAGCTTTTGTTGGAATTGTCGGAAGCTAAAACGAACGACTCATTCCACAACCGCTTTCTATATTTTACTACATCTCCCTTCTTTTCTATCTGCCGTTATACTAGGTTATTATAGCCCATAAAACGTTAAACTCATTTGAAATAATAATCTCCATGTTTATTAGGGACAGAAGCATAACTGTGCCAGAGCTGAATAAGCTGAACGTATATATTCCCTTAAGGCTTAAGGGTATTATCTTCCTATTTTTCTGGATCACAATTCCAGCCCGCCTGGATTTTGTCATTGCTTGATGTTTACTTTTATTAAATATATGAGAAATTAACCTAGCGAAATTTGTATTTATTGCTAGGGAATGGTTTTACAAATTTATTTGTATGCATGCAACTTCCGGTTGTATTAGAGAGATAAGTTTTTAATATGCGTAATTATAAATACATAGATTTTTTCTACCAAAACTTGGACTAGGTACTTGAAAGTCTCTAATTGATCTAGTAGACAATATTATAAGAAATGAAATTGATTATATAACAGTCAATGAACGATTTTAAAACTGTTATTTTTATAGAAAACAACCTGAAATGGTCCCTTTATATCGATTTGTTAAGTAAGAAACTAGCCTCAGCCTGCTATGCAATAAGATCTGTTACGAAGGAAATCAATTTGGAATTTTATTCATTTATTATTTTATTTTTCTTTGTTTGAGTCTCATCTTCGATATAATCTTCCTTTTTTGGGTTCTACTACTGCTGCTTAATCTGATTTACTTTTAAATTACAAAAGAGAGCAATACGGTAAATTTTTGGCCTCAGTAGAATAACACATTGCAGAAGCTACTTCAAAAATCACGGGATTTTAACCCTATCCTTTTTATATATTCTCTAAATTGTCTGCTTAATTCGTAAACACCTTCATGTATTTTCAACAAGGCCTAATCATGACTACTTCACCAGAAATTCAACCTTTGATGTGTATTTACCGAACCCGTTCACTGAGTTAGTAAAGAAATCTATATTATATTTGTCAACAAAATTATACCACCATCTTCTTTTGCTTAACTCTTAACCAAAACTTAACTTAAATCTATAACTTCTTTCCTTAAATTCCGAAATAACAATAGCCTATCTATCTGAAAGACTATATTACTCTGTGGTAGAGTTTCTTAACGATTAACTAAGAAATTGGAGTACGTTTAGGTACAAGCAACTAAAGTGTTTTTATATAATATGTGGGTATCACATGCCGTAACTTAAACTTATTCGTAAACTAGTTCGTAAGTAAATTCGTAACTTATTATGCAATTTGCAGTTTAGTTAAATTTTGCAATGGATTGTATATTCTATTGTCTTTTATTTTGTGATATCCGCGATTTTTTAAATGTTAGTAACTTTTTTATGTTATGTTAGTAAGTTTTCACCTGCTACAACGGATAGTATGTAGATAAGTAGATAAGACGTAAGCTTAACGAAGGGCCTTAAAATAAACAGAGATAAAACGAGGATCATGATAATTGACAGAGCTAACAACAATCAAAATCATCTGGTCATGATAAAACAATATCGCTGTTGTAGATAAATTTGTGTATCTGGGCTCATTAATAACCAACAAAGGAGCTGTACTGAAGAAATAAAGCGGCGGACAGCAATCGTAAAAAGCGCTATGGCAAAATTAACAAAATTTGGAAAAGCCGTGAAATAACTACCGATACAAAAATGACACCAGTAAGAAGTCTAGTTTTTCCAGTTTTTACTTATGCATCGGAATGCTGGACCCTTACTGAGAAAGACAAAAAGAACATAAATGTATTTGAGATGTACTGCTGGACACGAATGCTGAGAATACCATGGGTGGCCCGAAGAACAAACGAATCCATACTGGACCAGCTAAACATAAAGGAAAGACTAAGAACACAAATATCAGAACAAATAGTAAGCTATTTTGGACATGTGCTTCGAAGAAATGGTCTAGAAACTTACCATCCAGGGAAAAGTAGAAGGCAAAAGAAATAGAGGTAGATCTCCCACACGATACACGGACCATATTGTTGCTACCATTGGCGTCCATTGTCAGAATGTACTAGAATGGCAGAAGATAGAAAAACGTGGAGGAACATTGGGAAATTAAGCTAATAGCTTCATGATATCACAATACCTATATCAGGTTAACGACTAACAAGAAGTTTTTTCCGTCAAATTGTACAATTTTCAGTGACAATAAAGCATATTTATATTTTATAAGTGTGGTGTCAGACAGGGATGTGTTATGTCACCGATGTTCAAATGAATCGAATATTTCCAATTATTATTGAAACACCCTATTTATGAAATTAATTGTTTACTTTTCAGATCTAAATCTGTTCTTGTAATTCACTAATATTCGTTCATATATTATTTTTTCTCTGTTCCTTTTGTCTGGTAATACATTTTGTGCTTATCTCTTTGCTTATCTGTTTATACAAGAACCCACCATTGAAAAAAATTCAAGTCCCAAAATCATACCAGAAGAAATATCGGCTGTCAGACAAATGAAGGATGAAAAGCACCGGGACTTGATGAGATTCCTGCAGAACTGATGAAGCTATTAGATGCAGAACAAATAAAAATAATAACTAAAGTATTTAATGAAGTATACAAGGCAGGAAAAATACCAGTAGAGTGGCTCATCGGAGTTCGTACCACTGCCCAAAAAACCAGGAGCAAAAGTTTGTAAAGACTATAGGACTATATGCCTAATGAGCCATTTGCTGGAGCTGTTTTTAAAAGTCATCCTTCTTCTTCTTCATGTGTCTTGTCCGTTCCGAACGTTGGCAATCACCATGGCTATTCTGACTTTGTTTACAGCAGATCTCAATAGTTCAGCAGATGACAATCCGAATCATTGCTGCAAGTTTTGGAGCCACGACGGTCTTTTCTTCCTGGACCCCTTCTGCTGTCTATTTTCCCTTGAACATCAGCTGTATTATATTATGTCTCATAACGTGAGCCAAGTATTCCAACTTTCTTTTCTTTATACTTATTCCTACCTCTCTCATCTTTATCTATCCGGCGTAGTACCTCTTCGTTGGTCACGTGCTCAGTCCAAGATATACGTAATATACGTCGGTAAGCCCACATTTCGAAGGCCTCTACTTTTTTCATCAATGTTGCGGTCATTGTTCCACGCCTCCATCCATATAACACAAACCGGAAATACATAGCATTTCAGAAGTCGAATTTTGAGAGGTAGGGTGAGGCTTTTAGAGGTGAAAATTTGCTTCATGCTAGTGAACGATGCTCTTGCCTTTTCTACTCTTATACGTATTTCCTTCGCTTTATCCCAATTTGAATTAACTGTTGTTCCCAAGTAGATGTACGAATCCACGTGTTCAATTCTTTCATTGTCTTCCAAAAGTTATCCACAACAGAATATACCGGAAATACGAGTAACAAATTCCGCCCAATCAATTTGGATTTGTGAACGCCATTGGTACGAGGCAAATTGTATTTAACGTGCAGGTATTATTTCAGAAAGAAGAGATGTCAGCTGTGATATTTTTGCATGCCTGATTGACTACAAGAAGGCTTTCAATAGAGTCAGTTATAAACAAATGATGGGATTGCTAAGAGGACAGGGATTGACGAAAGACACCTAAAAATAATAGCTAACCTGTATTGAAATCAATTAGCGATGCTCCGAATAGATGGAGAATATACAGATCAGGTTAAAATCTTAAGGAGACTGAGACATGTGTGCATAATTTCACCACTGATATTCAATCTGTACTCGGATGACTTTTTGAAGAGGTTCTAAAAGATATTGATAAAGGCGTCTAAATAAATGAGGTGGAGCTCAATAATCTGCGGTATGCAGATGATATACTATGTACTATAAACACCAGCAAAACCAAGCTAATGATAATCAATAAGGAAAATATAATGGAGCAAATCTGTATGTGAACCAAATGAGAATTAAACGTATCTCACAGTACACCTACTTGGTAACTATTATGTCGTGGGACAATATCCAAGAGATTAAATGCCGCATCGGAAATACAAAAAGTGCAGTCTTGACTATGACCTCTGTGTTTCAGAAGCCATAACCTCACCCTAGAAACAAAAATAAGGCTCCTTAAATGTTACGTGTACTCAGTGATTTTGTACTTAGTAGAAACGTGGACAAGAAGACGAAAGCTCTATCAAAACTTCAGGCTTTTGAGCTATGGTTATACAAAAGAATGCCAAAGATACCATGGACAGACAAAGTCACCAATGAAGAAGTACTACGGGGGATGAAAACAAACGCGCATTTGGTCAACCTCGTAAAGGGTCATAAGCAGCACTAGTTGAGACATATAATGAGAAATCAAGACAAATATAAGCTACTCCAATGTATTTTGAAAGGTTAAATTGAAGAAAATAGGCCCCAGGATAAAGAAGAATATCCTGGCTTGCTAATCTGAGAGCAAGGTATGGAAAGATTTTAATTTCGTATAGCAACTAACAAAGTCATCATAGCCAAAATGATCGCAAACGTTCGGAACGCACAAGCACCCTCAGAAAGAACCTCTTTGCGTAATTCTGATCTAAATAAAGATATAATGCGCCTACAAACAAAAAAAAATAAATTGAAAACATAATTTGGAATAGCAGTAATAATATTCATATACATATTTATGTAAGAAACATTTCAATAATGTTGTTTATTTTAAAAAATATAGTTTAATGGCTGTTGCAAAATGTTTTTATGCATATTTTAAAAACTAATGTTATGTTAAGACTTAAGACACTTCTTTATTGTATATTGGGTTATCTAATTCGTTTTTCTTGTTCCAAGTTTATATCAGAGCCGCTAACCCATATATTAAGTAAAATCAATAAAAGCACTCGCATTGACTAATACCCCAATACCCAAAACACATCAGAAAAGAGAGTTCTAAAAGTCGATACTCTGTAAATGTCTACTCAGAACTACTGAGAAGTATCGAGGAGAAAAGTGAAGTAGTAGAAGGCACGTGCGTCGAACGAACACGAACTGACTTCCTAATTTCCCCCATTTCGCACGAAAACTGACAGCAAACCGGTAATAAGGAATCGTACATGTCTCAACCGTCTTCTACGTTATTGTCTTCTTGCCTCCAAACTCCGCTGCTTTCTTTTTGTTTCTTTAGCTTCGTCAGGTATTTAGCGAACATGTCGAGGATTAGCTGTTACCGCTTCGTTGTCGAGAAACTTTTCAAACGGAAATAGGTCAGGCGGTATGTGAAATTGGGAAATTTTCCAAAAGTTTATTCTGATCATTACATAAATGCTTAATAATAGTTCCATTACAATAGAAACAACTGCTTTATTTAACAGTTGTTTAACGCAACATATGAAATTGCGGATTAACTAAGTTTGAATTTTTTCCACAGGTTTTTAGTTACAGAACAAGTCAGCGTATTATCCAAAATCTAGAAGAAAATTATCGAAAAAGATTGTCTAGACAATTTTAAAGTAAAAAACTCAAAGCTTCTTTCTAATTTTAAATCTAAAACCAATTCTTTAAGTCATTTTGAACAATTTGAGTAGCTTAACAAAATTGTTGCCGGTCCTAAGCACCGATAAAAAATAGGAACTTACAGCTAGATTAACACCCTATTGATAAACTGTAAGCCAATTTGGCTCATTTAAATAAGATTACGCCTAGGAACACAAAACAACAACTTTAGGAACAATAAATCAACAACGGATCAAATCTTCACAGTCAGACAGATTCTTGAGAAAACGCTTGAGTTCGGAGTCGACACCCACCACATATTTGTAGAATTCAAAGCCGCATACGACTCAGTCAACAGACAAAAACTTCTACAGGCTATGGTGCAATTTCAAATGCCGCTTCATCTTGTTCAACTAACGGAACTTACGCTCACGGGCATAGAGAGTGTAGTCAGAATCCAAAACGATTTTTCAAGACTCATTTTTTGTAAAAATGGATTGAGACAGAGAGATGAATTTTCGTGTCTCTTATTTAACCTTGCACTAGAAAAGTAATTAAAGAGTGTCATATTAATACGAATGATACCATCTTTAATAAATCAGTACAAATGGTCGGATATGCAGATGACATAGACATTCTTGCTAGGTCTACAGAATCTCTGATCGAAGCATTTCGATCATTAAGGGCGTCTGCACTGAAAATGGAATTAAAAATAAACGCACAGAAAATCAAGCATATGTATTGTACTAGATCAGGCAACCAGATACCTAGAGTATTAATTCATGATCTGGAACTGGCAGCTGTGGACACCTTCGTCTCTTTCTTTTTTTGTGCCACTCCTATCGGAGATTGGAAATCATCAAGGCTATTCTGACCTTGTTTACGGCTGACCTAAAGAGTTCATTAGTGGTGCAGCCAAACCACTCTCTCAAATTCCGCAACCATGACATTCTTCTACGGCCTGGATTCCGTTTTCCTTCTATTTTTCCCTGCATTATATTTTGAAGTAATGCGTATTTATGTTCCTCTCATCGGGTGACCAAAATATTCGAGTTTTCTTCGCTTTAGCGTTAACAAAATCTCTGGGTCTTTTCCTATTCTTCGTATTACTTCACAGTTTGTTATTCTTTCAACCCAACTAATCTTCAGCATTCGACGGTAGCACCACATCTCGAAACTTTCAATATTTTTTCATGTTGTTCTGTTTAAGAGTCCAGGCCTCTACACCGTATAATAGCGTGTTAAATACATAGCCTCTCAGCATTCTTAATCGTAGAAAGATGCTTATATTTCTGTTGCAGAAGAATTTTCTCATCTTTATGAAGGTGGCCCTGGTAATTTCGATACGTCTTTTTATTTCACTGTTTTGGTCTCCAGTTTCGTTTATTAAAGTTCCCAAGTATTTGTAGTTTGATACTTTTTCAACTTGAGTGCTGTTTATACTAATATACGCTGGTTGTGTCATGTTTTTACTGAAGACCATATACTTGGTTTTTTTTAATATTGATATTTATACCATAATTTGTTGCAAGCAATATTTATGTCTGTAAGTAATCTTTGTAATTCTTCTACTGTTCTTGCAACTAGTACAGTGTCGTCCGCGTATGGAATATTATTTACAATCTCTCCATTAATTACGATTCCTCCGTTTGCTTGTAAAAGGGCTTCCTGACAGATGCTTTCACTATATACATTAAATAACAGAGGTGACAAAATGCAACCCTGTCGTACTCCTCTACGTATTTCTATTGCTTGTGATGTTTCAGTTTCTATTTTAATGTTAGCTTTCTGATTCCAATATAGATTGAGAATTATTCGCAGATCTTTATTATCTATGTCCTTCCTTTCAAGAATCTCTCTAAGCTTATCATGGCGTACTCTGTCAAACGCTTTTTTCAAAATCGATAAAACACGTATGTACCTCCTGATTAACATCTAGGCATCTTTGTGTGAGAACATTCAAACCGAAGAGAGCTTCTCGAGCACCAAGCCCTTTTCTGAACCCCATCTGTGTATTACTAATATCTGACTCCAACTTTTGATAAACACGGTTGTGGATGATTTTTAGAAATATCTTTAGTAGGTTGGCTCATTAAAGATATTGTTCGATGTTCTGAACATTCTTTAGCATTAGATTTCTTTGGCAGTGTAACGAATGTAGACAACAGCCACTCTTGAGGTATAATGCCAGTATTGTATATTGTATTAAATAAGTGCAATATTATACCTATTGATTCATCATTCAAGAGCTTTAGCAATTCGGTAGGAACCTCATCCGGTCCATTTGCCTTCCCAGTTTTGGAATTTTTAAGTGTCATTTCTACTTCACATTTTAGAATTTCAGTCCCGTTTCGCCATATATCAGAACAATTGTTATTTCTGTTGTCCTTAAATAATTCTCTTATGTATTCACATCCATCTATTAATTTTCTCTGTTAAATCTTAATAATCTTTCCATCTTTGTTCTTAAGCAAACTTATTTGACGTTTTCTTTGGATTCCTGTAATTTCTCTTACTTTTTTATGTATATTGAACCTGTCATACTTTCTTTCATAGTTTTCCATTTCTACACATTGTTCTGTAATCCATGATTCTTTGGCATTTCTTATTCTTTGCTTTATGATCTTATCAACCTCTTTGTATTTTTCTGCATTATTCTTCATTTTACGTCTTTCATCCATTAGTTCTAGAATGTCTGGTGTCATCCACACCTTATGTTTTCTTTGCAGATTGGTTAGGTGTTTCTTTCCCGTAGTTCTTATTTTAGTATTTATATACTTAAGTTTTTCATCTATGTTGACTGTTCTACGGATTTGGCTTTCTGCTACACTAAGGCTGGTGTTTATTTCTTCTCGCACTGTTTGTCGTAGATGTTTCATTTTTAAGCGGCTTAAGTCTAATGCTGGAATGATGGCTTTTCTTATTTTCTTTGGTCTAGCTTCTATCACAGATACTACTGGATTATGATCCGAACCGATATCAGCTCCAGGAAAGTTTTAGTAGATTTTACGGCATTACGGTATCTTTTTGTCACCAATATGTAATCTATTTGGTTTCTGACTACTTTTTTCTTGTGTATGTTGAGGTGACGTCCACGTATATAGTCGCCTTGGGGTAGTTTAAAGAATGTATTAGTTATTATTAAATCTTCGCTTTGACAAAACTGAACTAAACGATCACCCCTTTCATTTCTATTACCTAAGCCATATTCACCGACATTTTCTCCAACTTTACCCTGACCTACCTTGGCGTTCAGATCGCCCATTACTATGTTAATGTGTTGTCTCTTTGTTGTTCTCATCCACCTTCGTCTACTTTAATTTAATTACCAAGAAATTATTTGAAACATAGTATAGAAGTATACCATTCGACAGAGTAAGATTAAAGATATTGTTTAAAATCCTTTATAAAAGGTATATAAAAATGCCCCAAACGGGCTATCACAAACACATTGCAAAACGTTTTCGGATTAATCAATCCGAAAACGTTTTGCAGTGTTTGTGATAGCCCGTTTGCGGCATTTTTATATACCTTTTATAAAGGATTTTAAAACAGTTTTTTGTGATATATGGTATACAGCCAACTGCAGGAACTTAGTTTCCTTGTGGAATTAAAGATATAGTCCATCTTCCTTATAATCGGAAAGTTTTCTTGAACATCATTAAATTTATTGAAAATATCTTCAAAATTAACAAGATGAAAATGAAAATAGATGGAAAGATGCTAACAGAAGTACCGATCAAGCCAAAAATGGATTAATAACCTTTCATAAAGATACCAAATTCTCCAGGTCTACAAATTCTGCTGGATCGTATTTATAAGGTAGGAGACGAAATGGGAATTAAAATAAACTTAAACAAAACTAAATCTTTGGTGTTTAGTCGTGACCCATATCCCGATGCAAAGCTTCAATTAAACGGAATTCAAGTTGAGAAAGTTTACAAAATGACATATTTGGGAACTGTGATAACGGATCAACTAGATCCAGAAATAGAAATAAAACGTAGAATATCAATGACTAAAACTACTTTTATGAAACTGAAGTCATTTCTTGCAATAATCATCTCAGTTTAGAAGTAAAACAAAGAATGGATAAGTGCTATGTTTGGTCCATACTTTTGTATAGTGCAGAAGTGTGGACGCTAAAAGTATCGATCATAAACAAAATTGAAGCATTGGAAATGTGGGTTCATAGACGAATGCTGAAGATACCTTTGACAGCAAGGAAAACTAATGAAGAAGTACTAAGGAGCGTCCACAAAGATAGAGAACTGCTAAAAACTTTTTAACATCGAAAAATATCTAAGACATATAGTAAGGGGAAGTCGATATGAAATATTACAACTGATCCTTAAAGGCAAAATAGAGGGCCGTAAGGAGGTGTAGCACCAAGTTTCTTGGTTAAAAAACATTCGTAAATGGACTCAAATGCAGGACAATTATTCCATATCTCAGAAGATCGAGAAGCCTTCGCAATGGTGATCGTCAACGTCGCATAATTCTGATATGGCATGCGAAGAAGAAGAAGAGGTACCAATCTGCCAATGCACAAGCAGACTTGTTTATAGTAAGAAGAAGAGGAGGTCCTAACAGTTTATAATTTTAATTGTTTGTAGTAATTTATATAATTTTAATTCCAAATTTTCCTGAGTGTGGACTTGAGTTCCTATTTTCACCTCAATTTTTACTCGGTATACCTGTAAATATTTTCTACTAACACTACATAATCAGTTTTTGTTAAGTACCATGGAATGTTACCCTGTAGTATCTCATACATCTCGTATACAAATAACGATCCATAAAGCGGTAAGCCTTATGTTGCTCCACTCTTTTAATATTTTTATAACTTTGCCAAATAACCTGTACAACAATAAAAATTCCCAGTTCGCGGGCAATATTTTTTTGTAAAACTTTAGCTCGCCTAGAATTCCCCGTCGTACGAACTTTCTTGAAAGCAATTTAAGATATTACACGAATGTTTTTTACCCCACCTTCTCTCTCACTCTACATGGAAAAACTTTGATTTTTCCTAAAAATATAGCCGAGCGAGAAGTTTGCAACGACCATATTTTATTCTATAATGCACGGCGACAGTATAAAACACCTTCTAAAAGCCTATTTCTCTACTTTTCGGCTTAATGTATGTGTTATGCCTGATGAAAATGCATGGGCTGCCATTTTTCTTGAGAGAGCAAGTTTTTTTTGTCGATAACAGTGACTTTTTTGAGACGCTGAGAAGTTTACACTATAAAAAAAGGCAATAAGTTTTATATTTTCCAATAAATTTTCCCTAACTCTAAAACCAATTATATTTTAAAAAGATGCCAACCCCTAGTGTTGACGAAACGTCAAGAACTAATCTCAGAAGAGAACGGCCTAACAGCCCGAACAAAACAGTTTAATAAGTTTAGAAGTTAGACGATAGCCGTGAAAGCTTAACGCAGTTTATCATATAAATTTTAACGTATCTCCTCAATATACTATATTTAAATTTAAATTTTTTATTAAAAAACCTTTATAAAAGGTTTGTATTTAAAAACCCCAACAAGCTAATTAGACAAAACGTTTTCGGAATCCATATTCCATCATCAGTGTCTAGATGTACATGAATGATGATGGAATATAGGCACTGATGATGGAATATGGATTCCGAAAACATTTTGTCTAATTAGCCCGTTGGGGTTTTTAAATATAAACCTTTTATAAAGGTTTTTTAATAATTTTTTAATATATGGTATACAGCCAATTACAGGAACGTAGATTCCTTGTGAATATGTAACGTTTAAAACGTTACATTTTTGTTCTTAATAATTTCAAAGTACTTTCCACTATTTTCTGTTCATACTATTTGATTTTCATTGATAATAAGTTCTTTTTCCTTTGTTTGTATTCCTATATTTTATTTCAATATTTTCCTATTACAAATAAATCCGCTGATTAATTTCTTAAGTCCCCTCGTAGTCCTACCTTCGCTTACTTTATCGTACAAGAAACAGAAAACCCACTCCTAAATAATTTACTTCTATCAATCCGATCCGACTTAATTTCTTTTTAAAATAAACCAGCAAACGAGAAGGTATTATTAAAAAAAAAGTCCTCGTGGTCAGAAACTTCCAACGGTCTGGGTAAGTTAATACTTTGCTCTTTTTACAACAACATATTTTCATACTTTAATCAAGAACACTTTTAGTTTTTCGTATAATTTTGTGTACGCTAGTACTTAAAAACTGCTTACAATTTTTATTTCTTTTTACCTTTGCTGTAATAATAATAATTCAATATAAATCGAATTTATCGCAACAACTTTGTCTTTTTCATTTTTCATATAATAATTTATCTTTTAATTGCAATTATTAATTTGTGAATTTTGGCAACATCAGAGAATTCTGGATCGGTATACAGGTCTCAGAGAGAAGAGCTTTCCGCTTTCCAGAATTCTTCTGTTGTTGGACAAAACTCGTGCCATGACGAATTTTGTAGCGGTTTTTGTTTTTCTAGCCACCTTGGTTTTTATTCAAGAGAATTCACCTTGATTTTTATTCAAGAAAATCCACCTTGATTATGATATAAGAAAATTTACGTTGACATGGATTTTTTGGTCGAAAGAATTACGAAAATGGAATTGTTTTTTTTTGGAATAAGAAATCCATCTCGATTTTGAAAGTCCGCATGGCTTTGGATTGAAGAGGGATCCACATGGTTTCGCTTAGCGGCATGGTTTTTGCAGATATTGTATGGTCCGAGTTGAGAAGAGAACAGCAGGAGGATTTCTCATAGAGTAGAGCTAAGTTTCTTTATTTCTTGAGATTTTGTATATAGATGCTTAATTCCCTGTTGTTAGAACCTCAATTTAATTGTTATTACATTTTGATTTATTGAAATATAAATAAATAAAGATATGTGTTAAAGAAATTATTTTATTAGTAATTCCCGATTTCTCAAATTAAGTTAGTTTATGCCGAACATCACCCCTGAGCGGTTTCATTGTGCAATGGGTGAGCTAGTCTTTACAAATACTTTATTTGTTAATATCTTATGTGGAATGTTCTAAGTATATTTCTTCTTTATAATTTCTTTGCTATTAGGGTAAGATGGGCGACTTTAAAGCTAAAGTTGGTCGAGGAAAAATTGGAACTATTGTAGGAAATTTTGGGTTAGGTAAAAGAAACGAAAGAGGTGATAAACTAATCCAGTACTGCCAGGAGAAAGAATTAGTCATAACAAATACATACTACGACCTACCCTCACAACGATTATACACGTGGGCTTCTCCAAAAAATAAAACCAACAATATAATCAAAATCCAAATAGATTTTATAACGATTAACAAAAGGTTTCGTATTGGTCTATAAAGTGCAAAAACCTATCTAAGCGCAGATGCAGATACGGTCCATAATCTATTACTAGCAAACGTCAACATTAAACTGGGAAAAACAAAGAAAAAAAACCAAGGTGAATAATATAGAAACAAATAATATACCGATTGCGAAAGGGATCAGGCAAGGATGCGTCTTGTCTCCGACGCTTTTCAATGTGTACTCACAGGTTATATTCAAAAAAGCCTTATGGGAAAGCAAAGAGGGAATAAGTATTGGTGGAGAAATCGTAAACACCATGAGATTTGCAGATGACACGGTAATTATGGCTGAGAGTATAAAACTTCAAACTTTACTAGATGCAATAAATAGTAAATGTATTCAAATGGGACTTGACATCAACACATATAAGACCAAATTTATAATAGTATCAAGGAGTCCGATAGATAATGAACAACTAACCCTTGATGGACAGCAAATAGAGAGAGTGACAAAATATAAATATCCGGGAGCTTACAT
The DNA here is from genome assembly GCA_918026665.1 of Diabrotica balteata. Taxonomy (NCBI): domain Eukaryota; kingdom Metazoa; phylum Arthropoda; class Insecta; order Coleoptera; family Chrysomelidae; genus Diabrotica; species Diabrotica balteata. Next base: position 157,325,590 of record OU898281.1, on the reverse strand, counting down.
CAACACAGAATTAGATCCAGACCAAGAGATCATTGTACGAATAGAAATGGCAAGGGCAGCGTTCTTAAAATTTAAGCAATTATTCTGTGACAAAAATCTGAATACTGCGCTAAGACTGAGGTTTGTTGAATGTTACGTCTGGTCCCAACTATTGTACGGGGTAGAAACATGGAGGTTACAAGCGAAAATAGTTAAGAATCTTGAAGCCTTTGAACTTTGGATATACCGGAGAATGTTAAGAATTACATGGACTGCCAGGGTCCATGGAATCCTCAACCAATGAGGAAGTGCTAAGAAGGACAAAAGATTATTCCACGTTGCAAAAGACAGAGAAACTTTTAGAAATGTGTTCGCCAACCTCTTTTAATTGGGATGGCATATGAGGAAGAAGATTATGGTAAGATCATCACCAAAAACTAGACAGTAAATGAAAATAAATATGGACGTTTGACCTTGTTTCTTGTCATGTTATTTTCACGAACCAATTTTACGGAAAATTTTTAATGGAAAAGTTGTAAAAATAGAAATAAACGACAATTAAAAGAGGAGATGCCAGAAAAAGAAGTGTCATATACAGAGCTGTCAATGGGAGGATGAAGAAGAACAATTTTAGCTATAAAAACAATCTATCTTCGTCTTAAGGTGTCATTTTTTGTTAAAAATGGGCATAATAATTTCTTTGAAGACTGTTCACTGCTGCTCTAAAAAGTTGGTTACGAAATAGAGAAAGAGAGAGAGAGGGGGAGAAAATGACAGACAATAGCATAATAATAATGGTACTAAATATAAGACTTATCTGAAAATAATGCAAATGATGACAACGCAAAAATGGACAGTGTATGAAGGACGATTTAATACCAATAACACTAATAGAGTGAAAAAACAAAAAGCTGGCACGGAGAATCTGCAAATAAACACTCACAGAAGCCATGGAGAAATTAAAAGCATAATATTATTTGTAAATGTAATATTTTATAGATCTAAGATTTTAATACGAACGCTAAGTTAGTCCTATGTCTCTATGGCCTGCAGATGTCTTCAATTAAATAAATAAATAAAATATACGTTTTTGTTACTATCTCGCATACATAAATAAACCAGACAATCTTTTATATCCAAAGCTTAACCAAAAATTCTCTTTTGTTCCGTTTTGCCATTAAGAAAAGTTCATCTCGCATTCACATCTAGTTTCACTTCTGCCAAAAGATTTGCCACGGAGATTTTCGCTTTTTTGTTCTGTTTCCGACAGAAGAAAAAATCGAAGCTACTCCGATCGGCCCAACTACCTCTTCTTTTACCAATAGACCTATCCCAGTGGCGTGCAGACTACGACGACCGATTTTAGGTAGAAAGACTACATAATTTCATAATGTTGCATTCGTTATTGTTCATGAATGATTTAACGAGATATCATATTCTAGTCTTCTCATTTATTTTATATTTTATAAAAATTATTTTCTCTTTGATTAATAAATTTTTTTTTAATATTTTAGTGATGTGTTTGGACTTAAAATCGTTTTACTTTATTCAGTAGTTTTTAATATTTTTTGTTCTTTTTTGTCTTATTTTGCAAATAATTGTGATACTTGGTGGTCTTTTTTCAAATCACTGTGTTTTCTCTTGGCTAATTTCGTTATCGAAATCATATCTTTGTCGAATCTGTTTTCAATTTCTAATTTTTCTCCAAGGTAGAGATCAATATGGCAATATTACTTATAATTTTTAGCTCCTTTCAGCTTTTTTTCGGTCATGTTCCATTACGTGAAAAATCTATTTGGTTTAGAGATTAAATAAAATGGAGAATGTATAACAGCATTGACATAAGTCTCGCAAAATCTTTACCCTTATTGGAAAAAAATGCAATCGGTGCAGTGTGAACGAAGGAAAATAAAAGAATTCAACTCCTTTATAAAACATAGAACAAAAAATACAGTTAAAAGCAGTCTCTTTACAAAAATTACTGAGCTGTACTATAATTTCGATACCTCTAGCGTCTTATTTACAAAACGTAACTTTAAATTGTTCATCGATTCGAAAAGTTACTATTAAACTCTAAAAGCAAAATAGTGCCTGTTTCGTGAGTATTACAGTTAAAAGCACATTTCATTGCCAAAACAACAATTCATTTGGTAAGTATTTTAAAACCCTTAAAAGCAAGTTACTGCTGATGATTTGCGCCTAAAAATCGGGAAGTTAATTGACGATAATCGTTTTTGTCCTCAGAGATTTGTCGTGATATATATTTCAGTTTAATCGATGTGTACTTGTAGGCCAAATAAATCATTTTATATTGTCAATCTAAAAAGGTTATATAACCCGTAACCACAGACGCGGAGTCAATTTGACTCATTGCAAGTACGTAGTGATGAGTTTCGAGATTTCCCCCCACTCTATATGGCCAGGCGTAGATGTACCTTTTCAACAATCAGTATTCAACGGTTAGTGAGACGGCTGTGTCGTTTGTATATGTTATTTGCATTTTATTACGACTTCAGTTTTCGACGGAGTCAAAAAGACTTACAGGTCTGTGATAACGTTATATTTCTTGTTTCCTTATTTTATAAATCTGCTCGGTTTATTTTAGGTTTTAGTAATGGATTTCGAAAGTAAAGGTGGTCCATCAAAAAGAATCAGATATGGCGATGCAAACTATGAAGAAACTTTGCTGAAATGGGCGGATGAGGTCGATGAAAACGAGAGCGATGCTGATTCAGATTCCGAATTTTATTTATAGCGGTCATGAAAGCGATTCGGAGCAAGAAATGGAGGATAATTGTGAAAGACTTTCTAGTGAAGATGAAGGCGCAATAGAAAAAGGTGAGCCATCGCATGAAGTTTTCTGTGGAAAACTATTTTTACGGAAAAAAACCGTTTCAAATGGTCCAAGATATCCCCGTATTCTAAAAATACACGCACTTTGCAACATAATATTGTAATTAAGTGTCCGGGTATAAAAATTACAAAAATTCATAAAGCTGATCCAGAAGAAATTTGGAATGTGTTTTTTGATAACCGCATTATTCACATTATTCTTGAATACTCAAATTTACGCCTGGCAAAATTGAGGGAGAAATATCAAAACAAAAATTCAAGTGATATTCGGGATTTAGATATTGTTGAGCTGAAGGCTTTTATTGGAATGCTTTTGCTTACAGCTATCTTTAAATCTAATCACGAAGATATTCGTTCAATTTTTGCTACTGATGGATCGGGCAGAGATATATTTAGATGTGTGATGAACTCGAATCGTTTTGCTGTCAGACTCTCATGCTTACGATTCGATGACCCAGAAACTAGACTCGCACGAAAAAAGGATGATCCTTTAGCTCCAATATCCGAGATATTCAACGCTTTCGTTAAGAATTCCCAAAGCGCTTACACTCTAGGTACAAACACATGTATTGATGAAATGTTAATTTCATTCCGAGGACGGTCAAGGTTTAAGATGTACATGCCAGCAAAGCCTTGTAAATATGGGTTGAAAATGATGGCGTTGACAGATGCTAGAACTGGATATTTATATAATGCATATATATATTGTGGTAAAGATTCAGATGGGTTCGATTTGCCAGAGAATGAAAAAAATATTCTAAGCCTACGCAAGCCGTTCTCAAACTTGCTAAGCCAATTTTCGGCACGCACAGGAACATAACCGCTGATAATTGGTTTAGTTCCATAGAGTTAGTGAATTTATTAAAATCAAAAGGTCTAACATATGTTGGAACATTGAAAAAAATAAGCGTGAAATTCCAGTTAGCTTTTTACCAAAAAAAGAAAGATCTGCAGGTTCTAATTTGTACGGTTTTACCAGTGACATTACCCTACTTTCTCACGTTCCAAAGAAGCACAAGGCCGTTTTGTTAGTCTCATCAATGCACCATGATGAAGGAAACATAGGAGAATCGGGCAAACCGGAAATAATCGACTTCTACAATCTAACAAAAGGGGGAGTGGATAGCTTGGATGAAAAGTGTAGTATCTATTCAACGGGTCGAAGAACGAGGCGTTGGCCAATGGCAATTTTTTATAGAATGCTGGATATTTCGACTGTTAATTCTTTTTTGGTTCATCAGTCGTGCCGAGACAATGTGGAGCTGAAACGTTTCGAATTCAATAAACAACTTGCAATGCAGCTAGTAGAACCAGAAATGAGACGTCGTTTTCAAAATATGCACATCAGTCGGGAAGTCAGAATGTGTATTGGTCGTGTTTTAAAAATAGAAATAGAATGCTCTAGTGCTAACCAGGAAGAAAAATTTGAAGTCAGAAAATACTGCAAGCGTTTGCCCAGCTAAAAGAAGACGAAAAACAGCACATTTTTGCATAATTTGTAAAATTCCAATATGTATGGATTGTACCAAAAGGGTTTGTGTGGAGTGTGCACAATGAAAATATACGTTGGGAAAACTTACTGCACGTTTCCATAATATTATTTTTATGTTAATTTCTAATTAATGTAATTGTTATGTTGTATGTTTTTAACAAATTTTGAATAAAAACTGCTTAGCAAGTTTTTTTTTTTTTAGTTAAAAATATTGCGAAAAATAATGTATCAAAATTTTTCAAAAAATGTATGCATTACATTTATTTCTCTACAACTTGATTGCGTTTCATTAAAATACATCCATAATTATATTAAACAGTAATACTTATACCCTACTTAAGCAATATAAGGTAGAGGTAAGCTTAGTTTTCCCCATAAATTTTTTTCAGTTATTTAAATATAGGAGTCATTTTGACTCAACGTCTGTGGTAATGTTCAGTTAGTTGGACGTCTGTGGTTACGGGATAATATAACACAAAAAGTAAAACAGAGGATGTCCCACTACCCAGGGCATTAAAAGTAACTTTCAATACAATGCTTCCTTATTCTTTGTCCCCTGAGATGGGAAGGAGTGGTTGGTTATAGCTTGGTGATCAGATCAGTTCACTCCATTCAGGATTAAGGAGTGTGACCAGTTTGATCTGTAAGTCCTACTGTTCCATTAAAACACACATGTCACACGGAGCTGGGTGTCTGTACAAAAATTTTTGTGCGTATATGTCTCTAACCTGTATAATATTTTAAGCATAAAATTTAATTAAAAATCCTTTGGAATAGGTATATTTTAGGCCCAAACGGGCTAAGTTAAAAAGACAAAACGTTTCCGGAAACCATGTTCCATCATCAGTGTCTAGGAGTACATGAATGTAGCCACCAAGATTAAATATGTGGGTAAAAACCCGATAACAGATATTTAATTACATTTAGTTTTAAAATTATGTTATAATGATTTAGGATTATAGAGTTACCGATGGATTAGGTAACATAGCGACATATGACTCCACGTTGAAGTGCTAGTCCTGAGACGGTATGTCTTCGAGGACTGTATGAGTGCAACTTACAACTACAGTCCTCGAAGACATACCGTCTCAGACTAGCAACTTCCAACGTGGAGTCATATGTCGCCATGTTACCTAATCCATCGATAACTCTATAATCCTAAATCATTATAACATAATTTTAAAACTAAATGTAATTAAACATCTGTTATCGGGTTTTTACCCACATATTTAATCTTGGTGGCTACATTCATGTACTCCTAGACACTGATGATGGAACATGGTTTCCGAAAACGTTTTGTCTTTTTAACTTAGCCCGTTTGGGCCTAAAATATACCTATTACAAAGGATTTTTAATTAAATTTTTAATACATGGTATACAGCCAACTACAGGAACGTAGATTCCTTGTGGATTTTAAGCATAGTTTTGACTGATATTACATTTTAACATCGTCCAGTCTGATTTATAATATTTATCAGTTTGTCAAATGACTGAAGTATCAAGTAAATAATGTCGACCATTTTTGTGGACTCTAGTTACTCGAAAAAAAAAACTAAGGGTAAAATGATAATAAGTTCTAAGGTGAACATTAAGTTACTCAAGATAAATAAAATCCGTTCTGAGGCTTCAACTTGTATCAATCAAGAAATAAAGAAATTAATATCAGAAATGAAAAACGCTGAGAATGTGATCATTATGTGGAGCAAAATCAAAGATTCTGTTATAAAAACAGAAAAAAAGTTTACAAAAGAAAACAGAAAGCCGAAAACCGAATGACTCAAGAAACTGGATACTGGAAATCATGGAACAAAGAAGAAAATATAGAAACAAAAACCCAAATAAGTACAGAGAAAAACACAAATTATATGGAAAGAAGTAACTAAGAAAAAAACTACTGGAAAGTAGTTCTTTCATAAAAGAAAAAAACTTTAAAGAACTAATATGGAAAGAAAAAAGAATGTCGTAAATCTACATAAAAATTCGGTGTGTTAAAATTAATGAACAGACATTTGTAATCTCTATACAACTATTTTATATTCTCTCAATTACGTTAGTTATTCACTGTTGCATATTTCTAACTGTAGATAACATCAAATGTAAGAAAAATCCCAAAAGAATGACTCATGATTTTTTTCTTCGCACGCATCTGATCTCCTCCAAGGGGAAAAGTTTAGTATTTAATCTATGATTGAATCGAGTTTGTTTCTGTTTTCGGGTCACGCATCTTTCAGCTAATGACCCTCTAGAAAAGTCCCGCTTGCAATCCTCGAGTATTGTGTGTAACTTCCACGAAATTAAGAATACAGCGAAATCAGAACAAACAATAACGTATAAGAGTGTATTTATTGAGTAGCAATAAAAAGAAAGTGCTGAACGTGCCGATTTTAAATTTTATGTAAATTGTTGCGAAAAATAAAATAAACGATCCCAAAAAGAGCTTTGTTTTTACCGTTTTTAACATTTATCTTTTTCAAGTTAAGAATAAATGGAATAAGCTTTTGAATATAAATTTAATAATCCAAAGGGGATGGTAATTAACACTAATTGAATTGTAACCACTAGTATTGGTTAAAGTATCAAGGAAAAGGTGATCACAAATAGGTCCCTTGCATATTTTGGAAATATTTGTTACGAGAGTTTACTAAGTTTTTTAAGTCTTTATACATCACTGTAAATATAAATTTCATAAGATCCCTTATTCCAAAGATTTATTGGAGGTAGCTAAAATATTTAGTTATCTCGATTATCTTATTAGGGACTTTTATCAGCCTGAAATAATTCCTTCAGAATTTATATATTTATATAAATAAAGAGTTTATGAACACTTTAGGAAAAAGATACATCATCGGTGGGGACTTTAATGCAAAAAATACCCACTGGGGCTCAAGGCTAACTACAACTAAAGGAAAAGAAGTATTGTCAGCTGTTAAGGAACAAAAGGGTGAAGTAATCTCTACTGGTAGACCAACATACTGGCCTACCGATAGGAACAAAATTCCAGACCTGATAGATTTCTTTATTTACAAAAATATCTCAGCTAACTATCTGGATATCAATGACGGCTGGGACATGAACTCTGATCACTCCCCGATAATTCTAACTATGAGTGATACAGTGATTAAAAAAGAGTTCAATCCAATATTGACTAATAAGAAAACTGACTGGGAGAGCTTCAAAATAAACCTTGAACACAAAATTAATCTTGCTGTTCCATTAAGAAACATGAGGCAACTTGATGACGAATTAGAAGTTTTTATAAAAATATCCAACAGTCAGCTTGGGAAAATACTCCCAGAATAACTTCTAGAACAAAAGGGAACAATTATCCAAAAGAAATCAGAGAACTCATAGTAGAAAAAAGGAAGTTAAGAAAAAAATGGCAGCAATACAGAGTTCCACGAGACAAAACTAGTCTAAATAATGCTACACAAAAATTAAAAAGAGAGATACAGAATATAAAAAATTCAACAATGAATTATTTTTTAAATAATTTAACAGCTGACCAGAACACAGATTATTCTGTATGGAAGGCAACAAGAAGATTGAAGAGACCAATTATTCATTCCCCTCCTATCAAGTTGGAAAACGGCAACTGGGCTAGAAGTAACGAACAGAAAGCAGAACGATTTGCAGATCATTTAGAAAGCACGTTCAAACCCAACGACAATGATAGTGAAGAACTGAGATGGGAAGAACCATTCCAAACTGACGAAAGAATAACATTGACATCACTTAGAGAAGTATCAACAGAGATAAAAGAGAATATAAATCCTAAGAAAGCTCCAGGATATGATCTCATAACAGGAGAATTATTAAAAAATCTACCAAGAAAAGCCATAGTTAAGCTGACACACCTAATAAATGCTGCTTTTAGATTGAGATATGTTCCCAGACTCTGGAAAGTAGCCGAAGTAATTATGATCGCCTAACCAGGTAAATCTCCTAATGAAGTGACATCCTATCGACCAATATCGCTCCTTCCGGTGATGTCAAAACTATTTGAAAAACTTCTATTAAAAAGATTAAAACCAATAATAGAAAGAAAAAATCTTATACCAAATCATCAATTTGGTTTCAGAAATCAACATTCCACTATAGATCAAGTTCACAGAATAACGAATATAATAGAAAAAACATTAGAAGAAAATAAAGTCTGCTCTACTATCTTCTTGGACGTAGCACAGGCGTTTGATAAAGTCTAGCATGACGGTTTAAACTATAAACTAAGAACGTTCATGCCTAAACAGTATTCAGAAATCTTGAAATCATACATTGCGAATAGATATTTCAAAGTAAAACAAGAAGAAGTGTACACCGACTTAAGGGAGATCAAAGCTGGCGTGCCACAAGGAAGTGTCTTAGGTCCGGTCCTGTACCTATTGTATACGTGTGACATTCCAGAGCTAGAACAAAATACTATTGCCACCTTCGCGGATGATACAGCCATACTAGCGATAGGAGACACTAGTGAAGAAGCGACTGATAAATTGCAACTATCAGTAAATAAAATACATAACTGGACCAGAAAATGGCGAATAAAATTAAATGAGACTAAATCTGCACACATTAACTTTACAGATAAAAAAATACAAAATTTCCCAGTTAGAATAAATGATACCCGAATTCCTTATACAACATCAGCAAAATACTTGGGCATCACCCTAGACGCGAAGCTGCGCTGGAAAGTCCATGTCAAAAAGAAAAGAGGGGAGCTTGATATTAGATATAAGAAATTGTATTGGCTGATTGGAAAAAATTCAACATTGTCAATTCATAATAAATTATCCATCTACAAGCAAGTACTGAGGCCAGTATGGGTATATGGGTGCCAACTCTGGGGCTGTACCAAAGCTAGTTTTCTACTTATTATCCAGAGATTTCAAAATAAAGTACTGAGAAACATTGTTGATGCTCCTTGGTATATCCGTGACAGCAACCTCCACCAGGACCTGGGTATGGAAACTGTGATCGAAATAATCAAGAGAACAGCAGCAAGTCACGAGCAGAGGCTGCATAGTCATGTGAATGTCGAGGCAATCCAGCTTCTTGACAACACTGAACTAAAGAGAAGACTCATAAGGACAAAACCATTTGAGCTATTGTAAATGTGTAACAGTTTAGTGTAAAAAGCAGAGTATAGTGCTGTGAAGTTATTGCATGCTAGTTGTAGTGCATTATTTAATAGATAAAATAGATAAAATAATTGGTCATTTGTGACCAGATAGTAGTATACAAACGCGCAGGTGTTAATAAATAAAAAAAAAGAAAAAAAAAAGAATTTATAAAATTAAAATGGGAAATTAGCATGTTACATAGACTAATAGAAATTCCCATGTCAAAAAAAAAAACAGCTACAAGACAGATTTGAATATCATTAGGCAAATAGCAGTAAACAATGGGTATAACGAACAAACAATAAATTTAAATCAAAAACTACATAAGAAACTTAATTAATATTTCCACCACCAGAAAAAAACCCAGTACCTTCTGCTCGATTAAATATATAGACACGATGTCAACAAAATTTGCCAAGCACATAAAAAAAAATTCCACTAGGTTTTAGAACAAACAACTTAGGCAAATATATTAAGAACAATAAGAGTCAAAAGAGACCTATAATACAGTGGTGTAGATAAACTAAATGTGCCAACTGCCCAAAAACTTACATCAGTCACACTGGTAGAAACTTATAACAAACGTAGAGCAAAACATAAAAGGGCTTTCAATATAAAAGAAATATATATTATTTTAATTTTAACTCTAATTCTAGTAAAGGCCGTAAGCTATGTTTAAAGATTCTATAAAAATTAACAAATTAAAAAACACAGATATAATTCTGAATGACCAAGTTGAGACAAACAGTTCTCCCCTCCTCAACTTTTCGAAGATAGAGACTATAAAGTGTAAACGCGTACAAAAATAGATCATCTTAAAAAAGCACTCTGCCGAAACAGCTGTAGTGATAATAAATTATAATAAATTTTGTGGAAGTGTTGAAAACGAAAGTTATAAGTTTTAATTGTAAAATTCTTCGTCTCTATGCAAGAGAAATGAACTACCAATTAAAAAAATAAGAGTTAAAGAAAATGGATGAAAATTGAATAAATAAACAAGCGATATAAACCCCTATATCACAAACTGTCCATATACAAAATAAAAGAAAACATACAATTCTGCTTTTCCAAGTGACTACTTCAAGCTATTCAAGCTATAAGTATTCTCGCATTATCCGAAGTACAAAGGAATGAGGCTTTATAAGCAACAAAATTTCAGTGCCACGCTACGTCTGGAGATTTGACCGCTAAAGTGGCAGATTTCTATAAAATTTTTTAGCTCGAAAACTTGTCAAGAAGCCTTCCTCGTTTCCGCATAAAATTTTTATTATTTTTTAGTTGTAATTCACCTACCGTCTCAAGAGGCGAGTACACGGTCATTAGGTCTTGCCAAAGGGCACTTTCTAAGTTCGCATATTCACGACGGACTTGTAATTTTTCGAGTGGCTTTCCTTTTAAGTTATTTTGTTTTATTTTTACTCATTTAGTCATGTCTCTAATAGAACTTATTAATTCAGTCTTATTATTATGAAAGTTTTTGGTGAAGGCGCCAGGATATATGCAATGAAAACGATAAAAATAAATATAAAACTTATTGATATAGATCGATGAAACCGAGATAACATAAAGAACATTAACTAAATTTAAAAACTTTTGGGTCTAGTGATAACGATTTTCTTTCACGAGATACCAGAAATCTGTATTTGCATTAGTATTTTTTTCCTACTTGGAACATACTATGTAAATTTCAAGTTGTCAGTGCATTCTTGATGACTTATTTCTGTCTTCTTCACAACGAATTACATAACTCTAACTATATAATTAAATTTCCATGCAGATCACACTAAGAAAGCACACTATAAGTCTTAGAGTATTGATTTCTTTTTACCACCTACATCATTTTCTGCCTTTAACCATTTTTTTGATTCACCCACACAGAAACTTTTCTTTCAAGTACAATATTCCGTTTTCTACGTTTTTATCTTCTTGATGGAACGTATGTTTCCGAAAATTGTGAATTTGTACATAATTTTAAATTGTAGTCCATCAAATTTGAGTTTTACATCTATATTTTACCAGTTTAGACTAAAAATTTGGTTTATTCTCCGGTTACGTTAATACTAACTTCCCTACACTTGATGGATGTATTGCAGTAAAGTTTGTAGAAATTCATTGTTAAAGAAAACTAAATTCCATAAAAAGTACTCAGATGAAAAAAATTACTTTAAACATCTTATAACTTTAACGAATATTGTCATATTTTGTTTCCATCAAAAATTCAAATAATGTAACTTTTACCTTTGATCAGTAACCATCAAAGACGAACCCAATTACCGCGGTATCTTTTTAGGTTAACCTCCGCAATAATATCGAGATGAAACGTCGGCCAGTTGGTCAGATTCTAGAAGGGTAAATACCATACTAAAGGGTTAAAATTTCGGCAGAGAACAATGTCCTCCTATTCTGTTATAATAAGAAAAGGGTTGTTAATAGGCGAGTGCAGGAATAAAAGGGGAAATCGAGTGCTAATCAACATCCACTCGGCTCTGCGTAAAGTTAGCTAGTATTCAAGTCATTTTTGGGTCGTTGGGGGGATTTCATGTGCGTGAAATGATTTGTTAGGTCATGCTTTCACGAAGCCAAATTTAACAGAGCAAAACATGCGAAATGAATTTGTCCCTTAAGGATTTAATTCTTATTTAAGGTATTGCTAACGCAAATAGTTTTAAATATTATGCTATTTAAAATAAAAATTAGTAGTTCATGCTACAACATTCGTGAGTAGCTTAAGATGCAAGTCAGCAAAAACTAATATGTCATTTTTATTTAGATGTATTACTAAAAAATATTTAATATTTAAAACGAATTTTTATTTTTGTCGGTAGCACACTTTGATCAAAATATATCTAATTTTTATCGTAGAGTTGATATAAATTTTATTTCAAGTTTATATCAACAAAAAAAGATCCCAGGGAGAACCTATTTGTGGTCAGAGTCTGTATAAAAAAAGCAGTATAATTAAATGAAAAACTCCGAAGTTCGTCAAATTTTCAAGCAAGCACAGGATAATTGAAACGATTTAAGTCGAGACATGGCATTTGTAAGCTTTAAATACAAGAAGAAAAACTATTTGCTGATTCACCAGCAGCATATTCATTCAAAATAAAATCAAGTGAATTAATGAAGGAAGAAAATTAAACACTCGAAAACGTTTACAATGTAGATGAAACTGGGTTCAATTAAAAAGCTTTGTCATGAAAAACTCTTGCGTCACGGCGTGAAGTAGCAGCATCTGGACCTAAAATAAGCAAGGATCTTATCACTGCCTTAGCTTATGTTAATGCTACTGGCAGCCACCGATAGCCCATGCTTGTCATTGGTAAAAGCAAGAAACAAGTTGTTTTAAACACGTTAATATGAATGTTTATACTTCGTTAATACTTCGCAAAAGAGGGCATGGATGAATAGTACAATTTTTATGGAATGGTTTAATAGGAATTATATCGAGAAATGTAAAAATAAAAGTCTACAAAGCAATAGTACGGCCAGTACTAACATATGGTTCAGAGACATGAACTCGAATAAAAAATAATGAGAACATGTTAGGATGTTTCGAAAGACAAGTACTAAGGCGAATTTATGGAGCAGTGAATGACAATGGAGTGTGGAGAAGACGATAAAACTTCGAACTTTATAGAATATACCAGAAAGCTGATATCGTTAAACATATTAAAATAGGAAGTCTGAGGTGGATAGGGCATGTAATGCGAATGGAACAAAATGACCCAGCTAGAAAAACGCTCCTTGATCAACCCATTGGTCAGAGAAGAAGAAGAAGACCGAAAAAAAACAAGGTACCTTGATGACATCGATAAAGATATGAGAAATATGGGAATACGTGCTTGGTGGAGAAAGGCTATGGATAGGGACGACTGGAGGAAAATTCTAAAGGAGGCTAGGACCCACGTTGGGTTGTAAAGCCAGAATGATGATGATGATGGTTTATAGGAACTTTTATATCCGCCCTTAAAGCCCATCAATTAAGAAATGGTATAAGACAGACTTCTGCGAAGTCATGACATTAACCTAAACCTGAAAATGAGATTCGTTAGATGCTACAGCTTTTCGATACTTGCCGTACGGAGTAGAGACTTGGGCTTTGAACAAGAGCAACATTGATAAACTAGAGGCCTTCGAAATATGGATATATAGAAGAATTTTGAAAATACCTTGGACAGACAAAATAACAAATAGAAAAATGAACTAAGAACGGGAGCTGTTGATTACCATCAAGAAAAGAAAGCTGGAATATCTTGGTCATGTGATGAGAGGGAAAAAGTACCGATTGCTCTAGTTAATTATTTAAGAAAAGATTTAGGGCAAACGAAGCGTGGAAAGACGACGTATATCTTGGCTGTGCAATTTAAGAAACTGGTTCCAGTGCACATCTAACCAATTATTTAAAGCAACAGCTTCACAGACACGAATAGCAATGATGATTGCCAAACTCCGTAGCGGAGAGGTCACTTAAAGAAGAAGAGTAAGACAGAAAACATTATTGCTTCTTGATAACGCCCTAACTTATCCATCATGTGATATTTTAAATAAAAAAGACGATTTTTTAAATTCATGTTTTCCACGTAATGTGACTTCATCATTATTATAGCCCATGAATCAAGGCGTTATCAAAACTTTCGAACAGTTTTATAGAAAAGAATTGTTACATAAGTTACTTTTGGAAAAAGAAGAGGAGGAAGAAAGCCTGATAAGAAATCATCGAAAAATTAATTTAAAGGACACGTCCTACATGATCGGAGCAGCATGCAACAGTGTAAAACAGTAGAACTTGAAAAAAGTGTGGAACAAAGTTTTGTATTTAGTGGACAATAGTGAAATAGTGAAAAAAAGAGAATATGCAAAAGAAAAACAGAAAGATAAGTCTGAAATGATAGGTATGCAAAAAAAACTCAATTACGAGAGATGTGATGCAAAAGAAGTTCAACAATGGATGAATTTCGGTGATGATGATTAGGTACCAAATTATACAAGATAGTGAAATTATAGAGTAAATGAATATTAATAATTCACACCACATCTAGCACCTCATCAATTGTAAGTTCAGATGTAGAATGAAGATGTAATCATAATTGACACTTTAGAAGCTTTTGCTTGCTTATATATGGCCTTGCGTTGGTTTAAAACACAAGCTGAAAGTGACCAGTATCAAATAGCTTTCCTTAAAACAATACGTGACCTAGTTGCTCATAAACAGATAGGCTTGCTTAAGCAGACAAAAATTAAAGATTTTTTAAGCGTGAGTAATTTTTATTTTTTTTTTTATTTTAGTTTGATGGCCTTGGCCAAGCCGATTAGCTAGACAAATTTAAATACAAACAATTTTAACAATCAGACGAATTTTTTACAATTAGAGAAATAAACGTACAATCATCCGTACAATCTAACGTGGTAATTTTTAATAAATTACAACTCTTTTAATTCTTTTTTTCCTGCGCTAAGACATAGCCCGATTCAACATCTCGGAGGTTTAATATGTTCCTTTTAATTTTTTAATTTTTTATAATTTTTTTTTATTATATATATATATATATATATATATATATATATATATATATATATATATATATATAAGGGTTAGTTTTAAGCTACAATTTATATTTACAGTTTTTAATATATTGATATCTCTGGAGAAAATCAAATTGTTCAGGTAGACGGGAAGTGGAATTTTTAATATAATAAGATTCTCATAAAATTTGTTTATGTTTACTGATTCGTGGGAACATTCAAGGAAAATATGTAATAGGTTACCTTCTTTTCTGCACTTGCAATTAGGTGACTCCGCGAGACCCAACTTGTACATATGAAGGGGGGTAAGAACATGATTATATCTTAATCTGAAATAACCCTTATGAAATGGCGATTTGATAGAGTATGAAACCATCTTTTTATGGGTATTTCAGGCTGCATTTGTTTGTAATTATTTACAGTTCTCGTGTTTCGATAATATGTTTGCAATTTTTCTTTTTGATGCCGTTTACTAATTATATCAATGTCTGAAAAGGGGAGTAAGTTCAAGGGAGCTTCTCCGCCTATGTCTAGGGCAGATTTGGCTAGGCTATCTGCTATTTCATTGCCCTTAATGCCCGCGTGTCCCTTTATCCATGATATAGTAATGTTTTTCCCTAAATTTGTAATTTTATTGTAAATAGTCATAATTTCTAGTTCTATATGATTTAGTTGTTTGGACCTATGTACGTTTGTTAGTCTGTCGACGACACTCTTACTGTCTGTAAATATTATGCAGCTGTAGGGTTCGTTACTATGTATATGCCTTAATGCAAGAAGAATCGCCGTCATTTCAGCGGTGTATATCGATGATTCAGCTGGCATTTTCAATAATTTTTTAAATCCACTTTGAATACTAATTAATGCACATCCTACTTTGTTTTGTACTTTAGATCCGTCTGTAAAGTAAAACTGATAATTTGGCCATTTATGCCGTGTAAATGATTGAAAAGCGACTATATCTAAATTACTCTCCATAAAAAAGGTATTAATATGTCTTGAGAAAAGCTCTTCTAATATATGGGAATAAGCGTGAGTAATTAACGCTTAAAATATCTTTAACTTTATTCAATCTTGTATATAAAAATATGTTGTTGCAAAGACTTTTTTTGCACTGCTTGTACTTTTTTGTTTAATTCCTTTTTGCCATTAAAGATATAAATAAATATTTGGGTATATAAATATGCCTTTCATTCTTTTGTGGATAAATATGTATGACTATAATTAATATAGTTCGATTATCCGAACAAATCGGTTTTTCCAACACCTACCTCCATTTTATTCAAATAATCGACGCTCTACTGTAAATGTGTACCCTTCTTATATGAAAGAAAATTTGAGTACATTGATTTTTGAGCAACTAGAATATAACAAGCTACTAAAAATCAAGGTAATAATCAATTGACTGACTGATAACCGAAAAAAAGCGCACCCTATTGCTTATTATAAGGAGGAAAGACGAACTGAGGACACCTGTTTTGTTACTTAAATTTTTATTTGTAATACACTACAGTTGGACAACCTGTAGATATAGTATACCTTTGTGTGATACGTTATACGTGAAAATTTTAATAAAATTCGATTAACAAGCCGCTGCAAAATAATATCGCTTAATGGCATTATATGAAAACACTGGCACACAATTAAAACTCGATTTGTTTTTTATTCAGAATCCATTCAATTACACTGCACATTACCTGAAACCACATATGTACGTATAATGGACCTAATAATGGACCCTTTTTATGTTTGCATTGTTCAAATGCGGCAAATTTATGCATTAAATTTTCGCTCACTATTCAAAGGAACCCTCGAATTAAAAAAAATGGGAAGCAAAAAAAATGTAAATGGTTTTCAAAGGATACCGCAGGGGTTTTGTTTTTAAATTGCATACACAATGTTTGGTATACACTTTTATTTCATTAAGAGGGCTAATTATTTAGAACAGGTGTCTTTACCTGTATCAGTTTTGATTCTGTCAATTTACTAGAATTACAATATAAATATTTTTGTAATGAAGAACGAACAAACCGCATAAAGGCACAAACATTGTTTGAGTTGGTTCTAATCATTAATCACATCTAAACACGCAGATAAGCAGATCATTTTACTAAACACTACTTTATGCTCGGATACTGTTTCATTACTGCTGAAGATTATAATGCCAAACGTCATAAAAAGAGCTCCAGAATCATAACTCACGTGGATGAAATTATTAAAGTTTTAAGCATCATCATCAGTGGCATTACAGCTCGTTATGAGCCAAAGCCTTCTTTAGAACTATCTTCCATTAGCCCCTGTCTCTGGCAACTCTTCTCCATGCTTTAACTTCTACGAATTTTAGATCATCCTCTATGTTATCTTGATACCTATGTTTTGGTCTTCCTCTGTCTTGTCTTCCCACTGGTCCTCTTCGGTCGAAAATTTTGCTGATCATTGCATCTTCATCTCGCCTAATTACATATTCTATCCGATCTACGCCTTTGTGATGATGCAAGTAGATCCGCTAAGCTCTCTTTTTATAAAACTAAGTCCTCATCCAAAAGATTTACAGACATCAATATACCACTCAAGATCTATCCAAAAACTCAGACCCTTATCATACGAAAGCTTTTCTTCCTTACATTAAAGGTGTCAAATCAACAGTAATAAAAACAGTAGTTACCCCCCACCAAAAACTTTCATGTCTTGTCCGATCAATCAAAGACAACATACCAAATGAACAACACGAAGTTTATGAAGTTCCTTATGCACACTGTTCCCGATCCTATATAGGTGAAATAAATCGCAGAATCCAAAATAGAATTTATGAACATTCCATTTTTATTGGCAATTCCGATTCAATTTCATCTTTTCATACAGGTCACAAAATTTATTTTAAAAACTCCATAACCATAGCTCCCATTCGCTTCTATAAACCAAGAATTATCCGAGAAGCCATAGAAATTGAAAACAGACCAAATAGTCTGAATAAAAGAGATGACGCCATACGGTTACCTTCTACATGGAGACCCCTCATAAAGAAAATATCGCCCCCTCCATCCTTGAATCAAAATCCCACTGTCGAATATATTCGCGTCAATCCCCACTCTAACCCTTACGTCAACCTCCACACAGGACACGTCACCATCGGCAGTTTTTTTTTATAAATTCATAAGAACCGAGAGAAAATTAGGATCATATGATCTACTTTTATTTATATTGATAATTATATGGTATAATCTTGTTTTTTATGTAAATATAATTTTATACAGCTTATATTTAATTTTTCATGGTACAATATAATGATAAAAGGTACATATGGTATTGTTTTATGTATTTTTTATTCCTTTCTGTACTCATACTTCCAAATAAAACATAATTGATACTGAGCCACGGAAGTAAGTTCTCAGATAAACAAAGTTATGCGTAAGTTCATCAATTTAGAAATTGTACTACTTAAGAAAATTTATTATAAACATCTCATTTGATACTATAGTTCAATTATTTTACCTATCAAAAATACATAATTATGAAGAGGCTAAGATTTTTTTAATGAAGAAGCAACTTTGGTAAGCAGGAAGAAACACCCTAGAGTGAGCTTCGCAGTCAGTTAGTCGTTTAAACGAGGCATTGCAAAGATAAGTGGCTTTAAGCTAAAAACAAAAATAGAATAAAAATGCACAAAATTACACGCGACCGGACACCAAAACAAGCCGTCGGTAATTCGTTAAATAAACGTCTGGTTTTTCCACTATTTTTATGTGTTTTCCCAATTTTCAGCTCGTAATCGTCAGAGAAAAATGGCAGCTGAAGCTTTGGAGCGATTATTTTTAATCGGTGCACCCGCTGCATGCTCAAATAATAATTTTTAATGGGATTTTCTCTCGAAAATTCGGTCGTGCGACAAAAACGTGAATTATTTAACGGATTTTGAGACTCTTATCTTATATTGGAAATATTGGCGGGATTTTCGGGACGAAAATTAAATACGAGAGGGAAATAAAAATCCAGAACGATACGAATGGAATAAAATCGAAGAGATTTTCTTGATGTTGTTATTAAAAGGGGGATTTTTAAATCAGTTTTTATGTTTCGACAATCTACTTCAAATGAACGAAAAAATTATTTTAGTCATGTATTTTATTCCGATTTCAACGCCATTTTGAAGTATTGTTAGGGTTTGGATTTGGATTATAGAAAAAGATACACTTTTTTGTGGAGTTTTCAAAATATTCGACATTCGGAAAGGCATATCAGATTTCGTTAACTATTTTTATGAAACTTACTGTACGTAGGCAGTCCGATTAGTGCTAAGCCTCACCGCCCGATAAAGCCGCTATCTCAAGAGAAATTTACTATCGTGTAGAACATTCTTGTCGACGGCTACTATCAAAATTTTAGTCGAATCGAACTCACAGTTTTATTTTGAGAGCCGGGCGTGGATTTTAGAAAAATTTAAAAATATCTATATCTTTTCGCACACTGGACAACAGTGTTTGACTATATTTAAGGGTACTCTTAAAGAGTTTCTACGTCGTTTCGTAAACGTCGACGAAACATGGATTTACTGGACATCAGAGACCCCGGACACAGTCGTAACAGTGGATGGCACCAGGCGAACGTGTTTTGAAGAAGTGCAGATTGTCCTATCAGCTGGAAAGATAGTGACCATCATTTGCTGGGATTTACAAGGGATAATCTACATCGACTACCTGGAGAAGAGCAAAACGGTTACAAGGCCCTAGTACGCTAAATTATTAGGCCAATTCGACGCCGAAGTGAAGAAAATAGACCCCATTTGGAAAAGAAAGAAGTGCTCTTTCACCATAACATCTCGGGCTCATACATTTACCTTCGCCTTGGCAAAATTGGTCAACTTGGGCTACAAACTGTTGCCCATCCACCGTATTCTCCAGATTTGACCCCTTGCGACTTTGTTTTCCAACATTATTTAGAAGGTCATTTTCGTCACGAGAGCTTACTTTGCAGACCTCGAGAAAACGTATTTATATTTATATATATCAAGTAATTCTAAACCGTTTAAGAAAAATCAAAGAATGCATGGAATTTCAGACGACCCCAAATCCATCCTGATAGATATGTATTAAATTATTTAAGAGATATAAAATTGTATTATACTATTTAATGTACTTAACCTTATTAAAACTATTGTGTTTGTCATCTCACTAATAACCCTACGTGGTTGATGTGGAATAAGTGTTTCATATATAAACAAGAGTTTATAAAAAAAACGTTAATAGTCTTTGAATTAGTCAAACCTATCAAGACAATAATAATTTAATTCTTGTGTGAAAACTTGATGAACGGCTGAATATCAATACATAACAATATTAAAGTGTTATTCCCTTGGTAATACCTTAACTCTTCTACTAGGTATCTATCTATCCAATTAGCCTTCTTGGGTCCATCTTTTTACATAGGCCTCCCCAATTCTTTTCCATACTTCTCTGTCTGTCGCTAAAGTCATCCACCTAGAGCCCATATGCTTCTTGATATCATCTGCCTATCTCATTTGGGACCTTCCTCTGCTTCGTTTATATTCCCACTGTCTTCAACTTATAAGAATTCTGTTCCATCGGTCTTCTTTTTGTCTTATATTGTATCCGGCAAACCTCCATTTCAATTTTGCAACTTCTTTTCTAACATCCCTTACTTTTGTTTTCTCTCTTATCCACTCGTTTCACTTTTCATCTATTAGTCTTATGTGCAACATTTATCTTTCCATTGCTCTTTGGGTTTTTATGATTTTGTCCATGCTTGCTTTTGTAAATGTTCACGTTTGGGTACCATAAGTAAGAACAGGGAGTACGCATTGATTGTATACTTTGGTCTTAAGATGCTGTGGATATCTTTTGTATTTAAGAATGTAGCTTAGTTTGCCAAATGTCGCCCATGCCAATCTAACTCGTCTCTTTAGCTCTGCTGTTTGGTTCTCTTTGTTAAGTTTTACAGTTTGACCAGATATATATATATATATATATATATATATATATATATATATATATATATATTATTGTAATATTTAAAGTCTTGGTGCGCCAAGCAATTAATTAGCTAATTACTTAATTGATTAATTAAAATTATTTAAATGATATGATTATGACTCTATCACACTTTTTAATTCTCTTATCTCAGGGTTAAATTCGTGCTTCAATATCTATGCTATTACATGTGGAAGGTAAGGTCCAAAGAATACCGGAATAATAAAAAAAAACATATAGGATCTAACGTTATATACTGAAATAAAATAATGAAATAAAATTCACACTCAAATGTTTTCGATAAACAAATCTCATATAATGATTCTCAAAATTTTGTTCTACGTACGTGAACCTTCAAAATTAATGGTACAAACAATATTAGTTGAAATCTCAAAATCCAAATATTATTCTAAATCTCCTAATCAAAATATTTATATCTTTTCTAAATTAAGTGTAAAAATTGTGTTATCAATGAAAGAAAAACTGCAGAAAACAAAACTATCTCTCTCTGATGATGAGTGGTCCAAATCCTTGTTATTTGTAGACTATATTATTTACTCGTGGCCGCTCCCTAAGTAATCAGCAATCTTACAATAAATTATTGCAAGTATCTCGTCCTTAATGATCTCCTTCAAATGCACGAATCGTTCAAATTATGCTAGCTTCTTCTTCTCTTAATAAACTGAATCTCTCGTTGGCATGAGTGAAAAATGACTCTTGGAATATCTTTTCTTTACGATAAACTGAATCTCTCGTTGGCCTGAACAGTGACTCTTGGAATATAAGTAGAAAAATATGACACAATATTTTACTGGATCAGCTTCTGTCAGATACACTAACTACACGAAAACTCACAAACTTTCACTGCTACTGCTTCCTACCTCTGGGAAACTACCCGAGAACAACGGCCGTTCGCCTTGCACCCTTGGAAACCAACTGATTATCTTTTCCCTCTCAAAAATCTAGCTAAACTTTCATTCGTACATACCTATCCTACCTTTTTCAATCTCCGCCAATCAAAGCTCGTCACAATTCTCCCATTTTTTCATTTCGATAACAAACAAATTTTTACCTATAATTATAAAATTTCCTAAAACTTACTTACAAATAATATTTTTCTACGATTCTTAAAAACTAACAAAAACCTCTTTCTAAAATCTATTCTATTGTCTTTAATCACTGCATTAATGTATTTGGAAAACCCGGTTCAATTGTCTTTGGATTTCACTTAAAATTATACGGGTCACTTAAGTATATCATAACAAAGAAAATAATTTATGCATAGCTTACATTTTGTTTAATACAGGTAATCCAAAAATTTAAAGACCTTCCTTCTTCGAAATGTTTGTTGGTTATTATCCTACTTATCTGAATTATTTTAATGTTTTTAAACTTTGAAGTATTTTAAACACACCAATATTTTTCTCGATTTTACATATTATAACAATATATATATATATATATATATATATATATATATATATATATATATATATATATATATATATATATATAATCCTGAACTTGTTCTATTTCATCTTATCTGATTCTCATTGTGATGTCTGATGTGAGATTGTGAGATTTGTTATGGTTTTGGTCTAGCTACTAGGTATAATGGGATGAAAAATGTGGGTATGATGGAAAGAGCTCCAGAATTCAAGCTATCGAAATTAGATTTCACAGACATGTGAAAGATATAACGAAATTATGAAGGTGTAAGCCAAGAATTGAATATATATACAATCAATGGAAAAATAATAGATTTCATAACATAATGAAAACAACATAGACATAATAGATAAAAATAAACTATCTAAACAAATAAGAAATTATTCATCAAAAAAAGAAGAATTGTGTGACAGTTCCTAGAAAATATAAGATAAAGTTTGATACCAGAACAGGCAACAAATGATTAAATAACGAAATATAAAAGAAGAAGATCACAAACTCTTACTTTCGCTGCATATAGGTCGTGCTTAATCTCTTGTATAATTTTTTAGGAAGAGGAAGAAATCTAATAAGCGTGCATTAACCTTCTATAGTTGGATTATACTGAAATCCATTATGGATTAGAAATTACCTTTTTTGATAAGAATTTTTTTCACCAAAACATCGTCTTAATCATTAAGAGATTAATAAAATGAATGGTAATAATATTAAATGCAGACAGGCTCGTTTATTTGAAACCTAATTTGTCGTGTTGGTCTTTCTTAGTAACTAATACCGCAAAAGTTTTTGAGCAAAAACTTTGTAATTGAGATGGTTAACTGCCGTCGGTCGGGCTAAAACTTACGTAAATAGTTGGTCCGGAAATTACAAACTTTAAGGAGTAAAGTGTGTTTTCGGGGCAATTACAAAGTTCGATGTCTCCGCTCTTCTTGAGCATACTTCATTCCAAATTGTTGCTTGCTTGGTTGAAGCAACTTTCAGGATAAATTTCTTTTTAATTGTATTCCGTCGTCTAGCACATAACCGATATGCTTAAGTTTCCTTGTGAATTTTAGACTTGAATCAGTCTTAATATGTGTCAAAAGCATGAGTGGAGAATTTTCAAAACATCGTGAGTGACTAAATAAGTTTTAGCGGAATATAAATATAAAATAGAAGCCACTTACAATAACAAGAAATATAACACAGTCTGTCCCAAACCCTTTTTTCAGTGCGTCACTAATTTTGACGTCATATAGGATTTTAAGAATGTCGAGAATTATTGGATGACATTTTAGTTAAATCTGACAGTTGCAGGATCGTAATCGGCTAAACGTGAAAAGGTTATTTTTTTAATGCATAGCAGTTTTTCATAATTCTATTCCATTGTGTTATAGTTTATACATTCCATGGTAAGTGCTTAATTAGCTAAGATTTGTTTATGGATTTATTATTATTTACTACAAACACTAGGGAATTCGAAGGTTTGTTTATTTAAAATAACGCTTCCTCCTAGAATCTTTTAAGAGTTGACTGCAAGGTAAAAACATTTACTGACAATTGCAAGGCATCAAAGTAAACATTCATGTGATAAAATAATATCGATTTAAATCAGTCATATTTGGATAAGTAATTTTCTGATAAGTTTGTGTGGCAGCCAATAGTTTAATTTTGTGAAGAGTTGTCATTAAATGGTGGAAATAGTTTAAATAGTGAAGGAGTTGATGTTTAAGTTATTCCACCAGATTTGGTGTGCAAATGAAAGAAGGTTATAAAGTTTAGTTAAAAAAAACAATATAAATAGTTTAAATAATGAAGCAGTTGATTTGTGAGTTAATCTACCAGTTCCGATATCCAGATAAAATCGTGCTAATGGAGTTTAGTTAAAAAACAAGATACCGAATGTAAGTTTACCTTCTTTTTTATGAATAACAAAAATGAATATTATATTTCAAACAATCTATAATCCCATTCAGAATCTGATTCTTGAAAATCAATGATTACACTAGATATGTAGCTGGTATCAATTATATCCTACATTTCAAGAAAATGTCGTGGTTCTAAAAAGAACCGTTTTAATACATATAAATATCTATAAAGGCATTAGTTTAAGATATTTCCTCAATCTCATTCCGGAATACACAATCTGATTCGCGAACGACAGAAACTGATAATAAAGATGTCTCAGCCTCTTTTTCTAATTGAAACTAATTCAATAATTTTAATATTAGTCTTTTTTCATTCTCGGTATATCTCGGAATATTTAAAATATTTTTATGACAATAAATACAAAATTTAATTTTCACTGCAGTTAAAATGTCTGAAAATACTAACCTGGAATGGCAATTATCATTTTATCAGTTGACATTGTGAAAGTACTGTCACTGTCATTATCAAGATTATCTGTGTTAAATTATATATATATATATATATATTAAAACCGGTTTTATAGCGTTCTACGCCTTTCCGTTCCTAATCGCCACTCTTTTCTATTATGGCAGTGTTCATCTCTCAAATTTCGTTCCGACATTGCCTTGGAGATGCCTTTCATCCATGTGGTTACTGGTCTTCCTCGTTTTCGTTTTTCTGTGGGGGTCCATTCTAACACTTTCTTGGGGATTCTTCTTTCCTCCATTCGTCTTACGTGCCCGTACCATACTAGCTGTTGTCTTTCAATGTCATCTATGATTGTTCTTTCTATTTCCATTTGTTGTCTAATGTCGTCGTTTCTTATGTGTTCTAATCTAGATCTTCTTGCTGACCTTCTCCAAAAATCCATCTCAGTGGCTAGTAATTTATCCTTGTATTTCTTAGTTAATTGCCAGACTTCAGCTCCATAAGTTAACACTGGTTTTAATATTGTGTTGTAAATTCGTTTTTTATTTTCTGTTCTTATATTTTTTTGCCACAGTACCGAATTCAGGGCTCCTATCACCTGTCTTCCCTTTACTATTCTGTCTTTAATATTTTCTTCGGTTCGTCCTGTGCTCGTTAGTTTTATTCCCAGATATACATATTCCTTACAGCTTGTAATTGTCTCCTGTTCCAGGTTCAGGTTCTCTGTTTCTTCTCTGCCTACACATAGATATTGTGTTTTTTTGGTGTTTACCTCCAGACCCCATTTTCTGTATTCCTCTATCAGTTTCCTTGTCATATATTCAAGATCTTCTTTGTCCTGTGCAATTACAATTTGGTCATCTGCATAGTGTAGCGTATAGAGTATCGTATCTCCTATCGGTAGTCCCATTCCATTGCACTTCTTCTTCCACTGCCTCAGGCTTCATCAATATATATATTAAATAATACTGGCGATACACAGCATCCTTGCCTTAGTCCTTTAGTGACGAGGAAACCTTTGGATATTCTATTTCCAATTTTAATTTTAGATGTCGAGTTTCTATATAGTTCTTTCAGCGCCTGTATGATAGATACATTTATGCTGGTTTTTTCTAGTACTTCCCATAGTCTATTAATGGGTACCGTGTCATATGCCTTTGTTAGATCTACCATAAGCAAATGCAACTCTTGGGCTCTTGACAACCTCTTTTCTATTACTTGGGTTATACAGAAAATGTTGTCTATTGTGGATCTACCTGCTCTAAAGCCGCTTTGTTCCTCTGACTCGTATGGATGGTACTCTTCACATATGAGGTCTTTTAGTATTCTTCCGTATAGTCGACTTAGTGTGCTAGTTACGGTAATACCTCTGTAGTTATTTGGGTCTTGTTTACTACCTTTCTTGTGTATAGATGTTATCCATCCCTCTTTCCATGTCTGTGGTACCGGTTCTCCATTTAGATATCTGTTAAATAATATTGTTATTATTTTTGCTAGTTTGTCAGTACCATTTTTTAGTAGTTCTGCGGGTATTCCTTCCGGACCTCGGGCGCGGCCGTTTTTTAATAAGGTTATTGCCTTTTTGATATGTTCCTCATTTATATTTATTGGCTGTCCTGTTATCTCGATTATGTTTTGTGATGTGGTACTGTATTCTGGTCTTTTTTCTACTAATAGTGTTTTGTAGTGCTCTTCCCATTTCATTGTTGTTATGGGGTTTATCATAGTTTCTTCTCTTTTGTTAGTTCTGACATTTTTAATAAATCTCCAGGCTTCCCTAGATTTTTGTCCTCCGATGTACGTGTCCAGCTCCTGACATTTATCTTCCCATTTTTGATTTTTGGCGTTTATTACATCCGTTTTGAACTTACTACGTGCTTGCTGCGTTAAATTATATTTATATGCATAATTGATTGGATATCTATTTAGCGTATTCTAAACTCCAACCAATTATACGTTCGTAAGTAGAATTCGCTTTAATATGCGAATACCCGAGAACGATACCTAATTTTCTAAGTTCTATGTATAATAATCAGAGACTCACGTTTTTTTCATTTCTAGCTTCTAGCTTAATGCGTTAGAGAGAATTCGAACAACTATGACGCACTGAAAGAAGGGTTTGGGACGGACTGTATATACATTTTTACTGACAATAACAGACGAACAATTATAGGAAATTGCGAACAGATTAAAACATGTATGAATTATATTAAAAAATACGAAATATACATTTCATAATACATAAAGATTGTAGAAAGAAAGAAAGTATTGTAGAATGGTCTGATGAATGATAAATTCAAAAAACGTTTATACGAAAAAAATGTTTTACGACAAGTAATGCTGCACAAAGATACAAGATTAAACAATGGGAGTATCAAATAGGCTCCTGTGGGTATATTTGAGGCAGCGCATTAAGAAAATTAAAAGCCTAAACTAAAATAATAAAGACAAGAAGTTCTACAGCCTGGTAAAAAAGGCTACTCGCTGATTCTAATAAGAATTAACTCCAGTCTTTTTATTCTTACAGTGCCTACTCGTTCGGCATATTGGCGATCAGCATAGGTATCCTAACTTTACTGACAGCTATTCGGAATAGTCCGGTTATACACATATTGAACCACTTCCTTAGGTTTTGAAGCCAAGATATTCTTCTTCTCCCTGGTCCTCTCTTTCCAAAGACATTGCCTTGCACTGAATAATGAGTTGCAGTTAGCCATATTTGTGTTGATTTCTCATAACATTACCAAGATAAACTAATTTGCGCTCCTTGATGGTGTTGGTGATCTCGTATTCTTTTCCCATTCTACATAGGACCTCAATATTAGTCACACGATCGATCCATGAAATTTTTAAGATGCGCCTATAACACCACATCTCGAAGGCCTCGAGATTTCCCAAAAAAGATTCAGAGAGCGTCCATTCCTGTACTCCGTAGAAGAATGTAGACAATAGATAGCATCTGGTGATAGAGATTTTGGTACTAAGTGGTAAATCGAGAAACTGAAAAGAGACTTCATCTTTACAAACGCTTATTCTTGTTTTCCCTATGCGTTGTTTTATTTCAGTAGAGTGGTCCCATTGACTGTTTATATTAGTACCAAAACGTATGTAGTTGGTTTACCAAAAGATGTGTATTTATTATTTCCCGCTTACAAACTACCATGTATTTTTGTTTCGTTTGTATTGAGATCAGCCCATATGCGCGATATTATTGCTTGTAAACCATCTAGGCTATCTGCAAAAACTTTTTCGTCGTCAGCATATCTAATGTTGTTAAGACGCACTCAATTAACTAAGACGCCTTCCTGTAGTTGTCCCAGTGATTGCTCCAATAAACGCTCCGTGTAAATGTTGAATAGCACTGGAGACAGAATGCATCCTTGTCTTACTGCTCTATCTATTAGGATTGTCTCTGTCAAATGGTCATCCACTTTATTATTGGCAGTTTAGTTGTAATATAAATAATATATATAATTTGCAAGTCTCTATCATCCAAACACGCCTCTTTCAACACAAGATTATAATGTTTTACTCTATCAAATGCCTGTTTTTAATCTATAAAATTAATATTTACATCACTGTTGACATCCCTGTACCTCTGGATAAGCACTTGTATAGGAAATAGAGCTTCCCGGTTTTTAACGTATCGCGAAATCCAACTTTTGTCCATGGCACCTGTTCTTCACATTTTTATATATATTCTGTTATGAATTTGTAAAAATTTGTCATACCCTGCAGCACCTTCAATAAATTAGAGAGAGAGGCAAAAAATACCGGTCTAAGGGTTAATGAAGAGAAAACCAAATATATGTGAATTAACAGACAAAAGAGACGAGATAGAATAGGACAAAATGTAACAATAGACCCCTATAACTTTGAAAGAGTGGAGAGTTTTAAATATCTCAGAGCGACTATCACCAAAAATAACGATATCACGAAAGAGATAAAAGGGAGAATTAAGGCAGCAAACAGATGTATGTATAGCCTCCACAACACTATTAAATCCAAGAGGATATATAAAACAGTAATTAGACCGGTGCTCATGTATGGGTGTGAGACGTGGACGCTGACAAAAGCAATGGAAATTAAACTAAGATGCTTTGAGAGAAAAATCCTCAGAAAGATCTTCGGTCCCTATCACGATCCGAATACTAACCAATACCAAATGAGAACAAATGCCGAGGTCAAACAAATGTATAGTGCTAGCGACGTAGTCCGAGAGATTAAATCCCAACGTCTAAGATGGGCTGGCCATGTTCATAGGCTCTCTAATAACCGCCTTACCAAGTTAATCTGGGAAGAAGTCCCGACAGGGAGAAGGCCCTTGGGACGTCCACGAATGCGATGGAGAGATAATATATGGTCAGATTTGAGAACAATGGGGC
Organism: Diabrotica balteata; assembly: GCA_918026665.1. NCBI lineage: Eukaryota > Metazoa > Arthropoda > Insecta > Coleoptera > Chrysomelidae > Diabrotica > Diabrotica balteata. The sequence goes on along the minus strand of OU898281.1, from coordinate 157,296,495 downwards.
TACCCACTGACTTAAACATCTTGGACGACCGATCGAGATGGAGGCAGGTTGTGCAGTCAGCCAAGACCCACCCCGGGTTGTAGTGCTACCAGAAGAAAAAGAAGAATACCCTGCAGCTCTACCATCTTTAGTTTTTATAAGAGCTGACGTGACTTCTTCATTGGTAAGCGGGGTCCTGTTTGGCTTTATGTCTTTAAAGGCAATTTGCAATCTTTCATCTGCAAGTATTACTTCCACATAATTTCTTGGCTCAAGTGTCTAGTTCCTCTTTTACAGTTAGTAGTGGATTACTTTGGTTGTCTGCCAAAGATCCAACTTTTTTAATCTTGTATAAGCCTACAGCCTCTGTAACTTTTATGTGCATATTGAACGAATCGCGTTTCTGTTGTAATAGCTGCATTTCCGCACAGGTGATTATCAGATAGACTAACTATTTCAAAGACCGGGAGACTCCAATTTTAACAGTAGATTAGCTGATTGAACTTGAAATATGTAAAGTAAAAGTGTCTGAATGATATGAAAGCTAACAGAGCTTTTTGAATAATGCAATGTTTGGAACAATGAAGAAATGCCCGAGAAATTGAGAGTGAGAATTATTATCAATACATTATAAAGGCAATCAATTAATGTAAGTAAACTACTCACAGATTAGAGAACCATATAATGTCTTCTAAGATCCTGTGGACTGACCGAGTCACAAATGAGGAGTTCCTCAGAAGAATGAATAAAAACCGAAAGATACTGACCACTATCAAATCTCGAAAGTTGCAATTCTTCGGACGTATTATGCGAAATTAATCCATATATGCTCTCCTTTAAGCCATCCTGCAAGAAAAAATATTTGAAAAATGAGGTCCAGGAAGAAGAAGAACATCTTGGTTAAATAACCTCAGAATCTGGTTCAATAAAACATCTGTGCAGCTTTTTCGTGCTACCGCAGATAAGATAAAGATTGCCATGACGATTGCCAACATTCGTAACGAATAGGCACATCAAGAAGAAGAAGAATAATGTCTTCCCTAGTATATTACCAAGAAGTTTGTGTGTATGGAAGTGGTATATGATGTAAAACTGCATATTGTTTGTGGTTCTCTGTGATAAGAAGTAAACTAGTATATACAATGAAAAAGCTATGAAAAAAAGGGATGAAACTTATATGCAGGTTAATTTGAGCTACATAGAAAAAAAGTCGGGTAAACCCCACTTTTATAAACACAAGAGTGTTGAGAGGAATTCTCGTAATAACGTCTTAATTTTAGCATTATTTGCTTAAAAATGTATTATTATTACACGGTATGTATGATTAGGATAAAAATCTATAATTTTTGTACTAATTACTATTTTAAAATATTTTTTTAAATGATTAATTAAAAAAGTGTTTCATGTATAAATTAAAGTTCATGGTTAAATACTTCATAATATCAAGATAATTTATATTAAACATACCAACACGGAAACTCTGGCATGGAAGTAGTTCGTACCTGCAATAAAAAAAAATATATTAACGTCACAAATTCAAAAACAATTTTTTAAAAGTGTTTCTATTTACTGTTTACTAGAATTACAAAAAACACGTATAAAAAGCCGGCTTCCACAAATCAATATAACAAGTAGGGTTTTGTGTATACTCTGGAATCAATAAAGAACTGCAAACAATAAAATAACTGATGAAAAAGTTCATAAAATCCATAAAGGGATTCATTTCCACAAAACTGCATGCACTGATTAAAGCACCAAACGCTAGTTATAACAACACACTCATTTTTATTAGAAATATTTTATGCATTTATAATCATATACATTAATACAAATGCGAAAATCATTTTTCAGAATAAAAAATAATTAAACATAAATGTGTTTGCAGAAATTGCAAAAACAGATTAACAAAGCCTTTTAGATTCGTTTTAGAATGTACAAGGAAGATCGATGACGGGAAAAATTGAAATATAAAATTATAATTATAACTTATGTAATAATAAAATAAGGACACTCTACAAAGTTATCAACGTTTTGATTTATTTCTTTTCATAATACGAAATCGGAAAGGCATGTTAAGAGTGGGAGATTATTGTCTGTGGATGTTCTTATTGATGTGATTTTTGCCGTAACCGTTCTGGATAAGGGGTTGGTTTAAACAGGATAGCTCAAAGGGTCTACTTGCATCACCGCAAAGGCGTATTGATCTGGAGACAAGGGTAATAATGATTGAATTAATTTTTGAAGGTGGATAATAAGAGTTGGCATGCAAGTAACGATTGGTATATGTGGGTTTTCGATAAACAGAGCGATAAAAACCTTAGCATTGGTTTTTTTATGATAACGTCGAGAAACCGTAAATATTAATGAGTTTTTTACCTTCATAGTGAACTGGATACTAGGATGAATTCGAAATTCAGATGGATTCGAAAGGACACCAAAGAATACCTGCCGTGGGGCATAATGAGAAATGTATCGTCAACATATCGTAGTGAACATGTGGATTTAAGCATTCATGTGAATAGTCCTCGGGTCTCAAACTCTTCCCAAAAGATATTGGAAATTACTGGAGATCGTGGAGAGCCCATTGGAGCACCGTTTATTTATCTGTAGAATTGATTTTAAAAGATAAACTTAGTGTTGGACACACATTGTTTAATGAGGGATATGTGGTCGTGCTAGATACTATATTTAGTTTTCAGAATGTATAGAGTTTCGAATACAGGAATGTTTGCAAGAGTGAAACGATTTGTAAGAAGTAACCAAAACGACTGAAATGTAAAGCTCAGCGCAGTGATAATCGACGTTGTTCCACCTAGAAGCCTGTTAAGTTTAATAATAATTCTTGTAATGGTATTAATCTTAGCTTTTGGTTTAATTGTACTAGTATGTAACAAAAGAAACACTATTCCTTTTAAATGAAAGACGTCCAAATTATGACTTAAGTCACAAATACGTTATTAATTTGATATAAACTTTCCCGTAGTTAACTCAGTACTAAATAAAAGAACAAATAAACGGCGATTCATAAATGAATGGAACAGCTCAACTTAAGTTTTGGGCACATTTGTAGCAGAGCTTTACACTAACAGTATTAGACTAAATGAGCATATTATGGGAGAAAATAATTTAAAAAATTACCGTTGTTCGATCCAACAAATTTTCATACCGTATCACCACAAATTATAAATTTCTGTTCCCAGACCAATCTCCCTTATTCTTCTCTAGTCAATATATAACACAGGTAATAGCATTAGGTCTCGGTAAAGAACAAATTTTCACTATTAAAATGACAAAAGATCAATTACACCGTCCACAAAAAGGTATAGTGTGGTCCGGTTTTTTTAATAATGCAATTGTTTGGTTTTTATTTATCTTTTATATTTCCAGCAGGGTTCTACCTGAGTTTTCTCTTTCCCTCCAACAGTGTTAGATGAAAATCTTTAAAACAGCAGGATGGGTAGAATGTCAGCAATTTGAGGGCCTTCGAGATCACCGGACTCAAATCTATTAGACTACTTTTTTTGGGGATATCTCAAATATGTTGTAAATAAAACACAACTCGATCATATCAATAAATATAAAAGACAAATTGTAATAGTATGCCATTCAATTTTATGTGAAGTTTGTTAAAATGTTGGACAAACATTCAGAAACAGATTTTATTATTAGCAAAATGAACAATATTTTAAAACATTGTTAAGACAATTGGTTTCAGATAATATTTTTTTCCTCTTATTCAAGAATTAGAATAATGTCCACACACTATCTAACTATTTTAACCGAAAGAAGCTTCAAACAGGTATTTTTAACTGATGGGCAAAAAATATTTACTTAAACTAACAAAAAATTTACTTGTCCTTCATATTCTTCATGTTAAGTACAAGCCTAATGGAAATTTTTCAAATTGTCATTCTGTAAGCGCATGTTCAAATTTAAAAACATTTTTAAATCTAGTTACACGTGGCAAAATGGGTTGAATAAAGAAAGTACATCTCTTAAGGGGTTTAATATTTCACATGTCAGGTCTGTGCCTCTAGAAAATTTTCCAGTGCCAAGTAATATGTAGTCCACGGATAAAAATGTGATGCATAAAATTGCACACTTTTTAAAAAACCACGCGAAATCTACAAGTAAACTGCGGTGCTACGACCCTTGCAAATATTTCTAGTTATAATACAGGACCGGTATTATAGGAAAATCTATTAAAATAAATAAGTTAATCAAAGATATTTTTAGGCTATATGACAGTAACAAAATAAATAACGAGTACTGCATACAATTGAGATCAAAACTACTATGTGCATCAAACTAACGATAAGCTCCAATATATTTATGAAAATATCTTTTTCTGACATTTATGTGCTATCTACTATATTTATTATGAATTGAATTGACCATTTTCACTACAAAAACACCAAATAAAGAACTGGATTGTCCAAGTGGCAATAAGAAACATATTTCAATTGTTGGGAGAGGAAGAGCATAATATAGAGTTAGAACAAACATGGCAAAAAGTGGCATCAGTTATAGAACAAGCAGCCAAGGAAAACATTGGAAAAAAGAGGACTCGAACAAAACGGAAATGGTTTGACAAATCATGCGAGGAAATTCTGGAAATAAAAACCAAAAAAAGATTGAAAATGCTACAAAACACCACAGACGAAAACAAAGCAGACTTTACCAAAACAAAAGCACAAACAAGGCGACTATTCAGAACTAAAAAGAGTAGCTCTCTAGAAGAGCAAATCCGGGAAATGGACAGAAGTGGCAAGATAAATTAAACAAGGAAAATTCTTTAGTGTAGTGAAGTCAGTCAGAAAACGTGCAAGTGTTGGAGTAACACAGCCTATGGGAAATTAAGCAGGTGAACTTATAGTGATTGAAACGGAAATCATCGAACGATGAAAGAAATACTTTCGGAATTTACTAAATATTGAAAGTGAGACGGAGGAGGCAGATATTACATTTCATTCTGCAGATATCGAAATACTAGCACCAATACTTAAGTAAAGAATGTGATCGCGTCTCTAAAAGACCATAAAGCACCAGTAAATAAAGGTATAAAGTTGTTAAAAAAAGGAGGAAACCTTTTACACCAGAAATTGTATGACATCATTCTGAGAGTATGACAACAACAGAAAATGCCTAGAGAATGAAATGAAAGCGTTATAATTCCCATACATAAGAAAGGAAACAGGGAACAATTCCGAAATGATAGAGGCCTATCGCTTATTATCACATCATATAATAAAGTGCTATCTTTTTTTTGAACCTATTCTCTATCCTTCCATTGTTGGATTTAGGTCTCCCCCAGTTCTCTTCATCTTTCTCTATCTTGAGCTGTTCCTTATCTTGAGCTGCCTATCTGTCTACCTAAGTGCTATCTATTATCTTGTTAAAGAGATCATCATATTCGGAAAATATTCTAGGCGACTACCAATGCAGCTTTCGTGCTGAAAGGTTAACTATAGATCAGATATTTACCATCCGACAAATATTAGAGAAACAGTGGTGCACCAAATTTTCATAGATTTCCAGCAAGCATATGATTCTATAAAAAGAAGTAAATTGTAGATAGCAATGTTAGAAATGGGAATATCAAGAAAAGTAGTTGAATGAACGCAAATATACGTGACACACTCATATGCAAGTACATATAGGAAGCAGAACATCGATGTCATTTGGTATTAAGTCCGGACTTAGGCAGGGGGACCCGTTGTCACCATTGCTGTTCAATTTTGCTTTCTTCTTCTTTGGGTGCCGTCTTCAATGAAGGTTGGCGATAACCTCAGCAAAATCATTTCTGTCCCTGGCTTTTCTTATTAAAGATTGAGAATCCAAACCAGTTCACTCACGAATGTTCTTCAACCAGGACGCCTGCCGTCTACCAGGACCACGTTTTCCTTCTACCTTCCCCTCTTTAAGAAGCTGCAGTAGCTGGTATTTCTCATTTCAGTATATGTGTCCCAAATATGAGGTTTTCCGTGTTTTCATTATTTTTAAGAGTTCTCTGTCGGTACCCATCTTGTGTAGGACCTACTCGTTGCTCATATGCGCTGTCCAGGGGACTTTCAGCATCCTTCGAAATAACCACATTTCAAAACTTTCCAAACGCCTTAGTGAGTTGATTTTAAAGGTCCAGGCCTCCATTCCATATAGTAAGGTGCTGTAAACGTAACATTTCAGCATTCGGTATAGGATTTTGAGATTGAGTGTTTGGGACGTAAACATTTGTTTCATTTTTAAAAAAACATTTCTTGCTTGTTCAATTCGCGATTTTATTTCTATGTCTGGATCTATATCTTTCGTTATCCAGCACCCTAGATATCGAAATTTCTCGACATTTTCGATAATGTTACCATTCACGTTTAAAGCCATGGGTGGATGGATGGATGTTTTGGAGACAATCATTGTTTTTGTTTTCTTGACGTTAATGCTGAGGCCGTATTGTTCTCCGATCGATCTGACGAGATCTAAGAGTGTCTGGAGATCCTGTGCGCTCTCTGCAATTAGGACCGTGTCGTCGGCGTATCGTACATTATTTAGAACTCTGCCGTTAATTTTAACACCTTCTCTTGATTGCTCTAGTGCTCGTGCAAAAATTTCTTCCGAATATATATTGAAAAGTAGTGGTGACAATACACACCCCTGTCGTACACCTCGCTTGATATTGAATATTTCTGTGTCACCGGCTTCTGTTCTAACTGCTACAGTTTGGTTAAAATACAGCTTTTGGATAATTTTAAAATCGTTCTCATCTAGTCCCTTTTTGTGAAGGCAATCCATCAGCTTATCATGTTTTACTTTGTCGAAGGCCTTTTGATAGTCAATAAAACATAAAAAGAGATCCTTTTTTTGGTCTCGACATTTTTGCAGCAGTATAATAAAACTGGTTAATGCTTCCCGTGTCCCAAATCCATTTCGGAAGCCAAATTGTTCATCACTGATATCCTGTTCACATTTCTTATAAATGCGTTGGTGAATAACTTTCAAGAATAACTTTAACATATGCGACATTAAACTAATAAGTCTGAAATCACCACACTTCTTTGCTCCCTTAGTTTTTGGAAGGGGACTAAAGACTGATTTTAACCAGTCTTGTGGAATTTTACCTCTTGTATATATTTGATTAAATAATTTGAAGATTATATTTAAATGTTTCTCTTCCAGTAGCTTTATGACTTCCGTATGTATGTCATCGGGGCCAGGGGCTTTCCCATTTTTTGCGTTTTTGATTGCTCTCTCTACTTCTTGTTTTAATATAGGAGGACTGGTTTTATGGTTTTTATATATTATGTTGTTTAGTGGTGTGTCCGAGAATAGTTCTTCTGTGTAATGTCCCCATACGTTGTTTAGATCGCTTAATTCCCATATCGTTTCATTCTCGTCGTTTGTTAATCTACAAGGGAGTCTTTGTTTTGTCATTCCAGCTAGATCTTTTATTTTTTTGTGAAGCGTTTGACTGTCGTGTTTCTTTATTAATTCTTCGATCTCTTGGCAGTTTTCTATCATCCAATTTTCTTTTGCGGTAGCTATTTCTTTCTTGATTTGACGATGTATCTCCCTATATTTTTCATTATCTTTATTTTTGTAGGCTCTTCGAGTATCCATCATTCCCAGAATTTTTTGTGTCATCCAGGGTTTAGATTTTCTTTTGTTATTAGTGTCTTTTATATATTTCTCGGCGCTAGTAAAAGCATTCTTGACTTCAGTCCATAAGCCATCTGTAGTTGGTGATAACTCTCTTTGGAGTCTTTCACATTCCTCTTTGAGTTTAGTATTTACCATACTTTATATATTTTCTTGTTTAAGTAAATTGATATCGGTTTTTCTTTTGACAGTCTTTTTTAGCATTTTGAACTATATTTATATAGTTATTAGGATAACTGCAGGAAATAGAGCATTATACTCCCTTTTAACATTATTAAGACATAATTAAGATCGAAGCAGCTAAAAAGAAAATCTAAATTAACCCATTAACGCCCAAATTAATTTTTTTTTGAATTTTTGCGCAATTCTTAAAAATTAAAATTAAAGTTAAAATTACCTAAAAATAATTTTGTTTTGCAAGTATCCGTGGGGGTTTAGGACAATTTTATTGCAAAAATTAAAACTAAAATTACATGGTATTAAACAAAAAATTACAACATATTTTATTACTCATTTTGTATAAAATGCTGCAAAACAAGTAACACATAATCCTACGTTACATTTTTGGCACATTGTTCGGCCAAAAGATTTACAATCTGTGCCTACACATCGTCTTTTTGGACAGGAAACTACGAAATGATTTATACCATCAAACCGTACATCTGGAACTATGTTCTTGATAAGAGCAATTCTTCTAGATTTGATACTTTATGATTTCTTCTGTACAAATATCACGCGTTTTATACAGCTACGTCCAAAAGCCATGTAAAAATCGGCCCGTACCATTTTTTTCCTCGAATGCCAATTGAGTAAGCAGCCAAACAACGAATTTCTGATAGTGTTATTTCAAGATCTATTTGATTTTTCAATTTCGAAATAGTTGCTAGGAGTTCGAACATATCATCGGTAGAGAATAACTTGAATAATTGAATAGCAGGCATGTCATTATATTTGGAATAATTGGCCTCTGAAAATAAGCGAGCCATGGGCTCTAAGTCTCCACTAATCCATGTAGTAGAATTCTTCAGTTGCAAATAAAATATAAAATCCGTTATGGTCAACTGGCTCTTACCAGTTAAATTATACACAATTCCCCCTTCATCTTCGTTAGCTGAATACTCATGTGATTCTGTATTTACTTCTGGTGGGGTTATAAATATCTCATAAACTTTCTGAACCATATCGTCATCATCATATATTATATTTAATATGATGATATGGATATGGAAACACCTTTACTAAAACTTTACTAAAAAAATGTCACTATCTTGTCCTAAACGCCCACGGATACCATATGGTATCACGCTAGTTAAGGGCTTCATATCAAAAACAAATTAAAACTTATTTAAAATATTTATGCTCAAAACAAATGTTTGATCTATTTGCATTAGTGTTTATATAAAACTTCCATTAAAATATACAATTTTACTGCGAAAATATACTTACGCCCATCGAACATCCATAATTTCGACTGAAAATAAAAACTGTCTAGGAAAAAAAATTGCACACCAATAAAACACACTGCAGTCGGCTTACAAATGAAATATAATAAAAGTCTGTCTTGTCTGCTAACCTTAAAACTAAATACATTTGAACTTCCACTTAAACATTTCCAGTAGCGCCTTCCCCAGTATCCGTGGGCGCTAATGGGTTAACACTGTACAAGTTGATTATTCTCACCCCGAGTTGTAAAGCCAGTAAAGAAGAAGAAAAAGAAGAAAATGATCAATATACATAATTTGATTTTATCTGATTAATAAAAATAATAAATTTTATTAAGATCTCACCAGACAGTAGCTTGGGATCAGAACAATTCGTTGAGTTTAATATTCCAAAAAGACGCTCTTGAATATAGCTCCAAAAAAACTTGTGATTTTTACAACACTCCAAAACGGCATCTAAATTTCACATTGAACAACGTCTTGGATATACTTGTGCTCTACGCAAAAGAAAAACAAAACGTGCACCGACGAAATAAAAAGAAAATCTTTTTGTTGCTTCGTCAAAGGAAGCCGATCCTGAGTCGGTCTTCCATAAGGGCTCCGTAATTACATTCACGTCATGTCTACATGTCGACGGCGTGTCACTCTCATAAAGTGCATCCAGTGCATCATCCCTCTCGTTGCGAAACGCATAGGCATTAGTCGGGGATGTTCACAGGATGTCCGGGTTCGTTCTACGATATTAAGTTCTGTTATTAAGAGACGACTTGACATGAAGAAAATACGATTATCGCGATGGTATTTCGCGTAATAGTAGAACAATAAACTGATGAAGCTCGAGGTTGTATGCTATCAGTGGCTTTCCGTTCCAGGCGTAATTAGGAACACTATGTACGCTATTTTAATTACGGAAGACTTGTAATAATTTACACAAGAGATTAACGTACAGCAGTGAATTGTTTAGACTATGATGTAGTTAAAATATTATATCTGTTCTTTGTCATAATAAAAGGATAACATATTCTATTTTTAAGTAAAACATGAATATAATTACTGCATAGTTTAGTTAATAAAATAATTATTTAAGTAACACAAATGAAATAGCAAAGCTCCCATTTCTGACATTCTGCGTATTCTCTTGTTACTGTTGCATCGAATCTCTTTTCCATGGTATATGGCATAATTGATCTTACATGATTGATAATTATATATTCGTACTTTTTATTATTATCACTTTATTTTTCTTTTGCTTCTGTACAACATTATAAAGTATAAAAAGAGAAATCATATGATTTCTACATGACGAAATCGAATTAAAATGTAAGCCGCCGTGCTCCCTAAAACTTGCGAAGCAAACAGCTTGATGAATGAATCGGCAAGGGAGTCTAAAAATTGCACTCCAAATGCCGTTCATCATGGCCTATATTCGTAGGGAATTCGATTTCTGGTACTACAAATGAAGTAAATAAACAAAACAAAATGACGGTATTAGATTTTGATTTGATACAGAGCAGCAACAAGCCGCATATACGTATTTCGATCTCTTTAGATCTCCTCAGTACGGTATAGCTACCACTCCATATCAAACCAAAATATTTTCCCGTCGTAGATTATAGTTATTAAAAATAACTATTTACGGACGTAACTACGCAATCTAAGAACAAAAAGAGAAATCATACGATTTCTACCTGCCGAAATCGAATTCAAATATAAGCCGCCGTGCTCCCTAAAACTTGCGAAGCAAACAGCTTGATGAATGAATCGGCAAGGGAGTCTAAAAATTGCACTCCAATGATGAACGGCATTTGGAGTGCAATTTTTAGACAAACGTGGAGGAAGTAGATAATGATATTGGATCGGAAACAGATAGGTAAACCAAGTGAAAGTTTTATGTTTTTTCGTAAAAGCTTTTTGTAGAAGAAAAGATTTTTTTTTGTTAATTTTTTGCGCATTCGACTCATATAATGTATTAGATTCCAGAATTGTTTGTGTAAGTATGTAAAACAATACTGTCTAATAAAAAAACTGGTTTCATTTTTAGCTCAATTTTGCTCAACTCTGCTTCTGAGCGACTCAACTATAATAGACAATGATTGTATAAATATTTACAAATACGTCATGATAAAATATTCCAAGATACGTCCAACAATAAGAAAACAATATATAATAATATTATAACAAGATATATATTTCTTAATATAATTAATTAATATAACAGGAAAGAAATAATCTAAAAATTGCATAAGAAAGGGCAGCACAAATAACCCAGTTTCGGCGGCAAATGCAAAACTCGATTTTTTTTTCATAATATACTATTTTACTTTTGCAGGCTAGTATAAACACATAAAAAAGACGTATGAAGATACAATAAGTTCAATACCTCTCTAGAATGTTATTATAAATTTTAGTTTTCGTCATTCAGAAATTTCTAACAAAAAATATAAAATGATTCTGTCTTTATTTGTTGTAAAAGTTTCGGTGAGCATTTAGATCGTATCTAGAAATCAATTATGTTATAATCGAAAAATAATAGAACGAAAAAGAAAACTGGATCGTTTACAAAGAGGACAACAGATGTTTATCTGTCGTGGAGTTATGATGGATGACCCGTTGGCAACTTTATCTTATTGAAAAACACTTGTGGAGTAGATCTACTCGACGAGTTGTTATTTCTAACGTTTGGTCGTTTTATAAACAAACAACGCAATATGCTGTTATTTATTTGGTAATATAAGAGCAATAAATATTTTTAGAGTTCCATAATTTTCTTGGGAAATAATATCACATTCTGTACAAGAAATATTTTTTTCGCTAAACTTCTAACCAAAAATTAATATCACAATACTGAGTATAGTATTAAATGACAAAATATGAAGAACTAGTTGTACAATGTACTGCCGAAAAATGGTCTCTTTTAATGATGACTCTTTTTTATATTAAGAAACGAAGTCATATTGAGACAACTAGAACTGACAAAAAAGAAAATGATAGTATCTCCTTCATCAATCAGCCAATCGCATCCACTGCTGGACATAGGCCTCCCTCAGTTCTTTCCAGTGTTCTCTACACTGGGCCGCTTGTAGCCAGTTTCCCGAACACGTTTTATATCATCGGTCCATCTAGTCGGTTCTTGTCCTCGGCTTCTTTTATAGTTGCTGGGCCTCCATTCCATAATACGTCTTGTCCACCGTCCATCTTGTGCTCTGGCTAAGTGCCCTGCCCAGTTCCACTTAAGCGACGTGGTTCTTTCGATGACGTCTTGAACTCCTGATCTTTGCCTGATTTGTTGGTTTGTTACGTGGTCTCGAAGGCTCACGTTCAGCATTGCACGTTCAATGGCTCGTTCTGTAACTCTGAGTTTATTCGAAGATTTTTGCGTGAGTGTTTAAGTCTCCGCTCCATAAGTTTGTACAGGTAAAACACATTGGTCATAAACCTTTCGCTTGAGACAAATGGGAATTGAATTTTATAAAATCCTGTTAACAGCATATTTCATGAAACTAGATAACTTAACTTACAGTATTGAGAAACAGAAGAAGAACTGTCACATGCTAACCTACATCTGTCAAAATTTACCACTAAAATCTAATAGATACAACATAAAAAAACTCATTGTGCCCAAGACTATGATGTAGTGCATTAAAGTCCTTCCCCCCTTTTAAATTCAACGTTTGTTTCGTCCCTTCTAAGTGTTTTCTGTTTTAGTGTGTTTAAATTATCGTTAATTATCTGTATTTTAACATTTTATTTACTTGACTATTCCAATAATTAACTCATTGCCAATAGAACTTTATCAAAGTAATTTGATAACTACAAGTTGTGAAAATAATTGCACACCCACACAATCTTTACATCTACACCTATTCATTGTCATAAAACTGTCACCTTAAAAAAAAAAACAATTACTCAATAAATAACACACATTTCAAAAATATATCTCTGGAATAAGTATAAATAGCCTTTAATAACACAATAGTATATTACATCACTTACATTTAACAAACAATCTCACACATATCTCTAATTCATTGGATCAAATCTATCTCCTCAAGAACTTCCCGTTTACTGTCAAACAACTGCAGTGATAGAATTGAGTTCTCCATTCAACAATATAAAGTAGTTTCAACCATGTTCTACCATCCATCTATTAATAGAGTACCGGCATGTAAGTAATGTTTATTTTATTTATTTATTTGATCATTTATTAATTTATTACAATCGAAGAGACTATTTTATAACAAATTGTGGGCCTTACCTTGTCTGTTTAACTTTTTAAAAAATTTTATACCTTTTTATTCAACTTACTCATTTAAATAAAACCACAGACATGTAATATTGGCATAATTATTGTAATTTACAACACCTACTTTGTTTATCGTTATTAGACAACACCCTAATATGGGTTTTTATTATTTTAGCATTTGTTTAACTTTGTATCGAGACCTGAGGATGCTTTGCATATTGTAGAAAGCGAAACCGGTCGTCTGATAGTTAAATTAAATTGATTGTGAGTAGGTCTTATTTATTATTTCTTTACCTAAGAGTTTTTATATTGTTTAATAATTCAATTACACTTTGCATTTCACCATTGAACGGAAGTTTTTTTTATAATTTTTGGTTTGCCTATGTGATTGATAGCTATGATTGATACCTATGATTAATAATAGAAATGGGTTTATAACATATCAATAGAATGATTTACTGTTGTCTCCATTAAATTTTGACAATTTCTATTGACATAAATATGCTTTTAATAAAGGTCAATCGGCCAATTTTTGACTTCCTTTTGGTAATCAAAAATGTTCTATTATTCACGTTATTAATTGTCAAAGAGACTCTATTTTTGGAAATTGTTTCCCAAAATTTTACCTTTAGAGTTAATTTCAAAAGATCCCCATATTGGATTATGAGAATTAAAATCGCCTCATTCTCGGAGTTGCAATCTAATCTAAAAAAATTGTTTCTGTGATTGTTTGGATTGGTGGTTTAATATGCCAATAATATACCAATTACAACAGAAGTATTTTCTTTCGATGTTCGGGTTTTTTATGTTAATATTATTTGGTGTCTCCTGTGTTAGTTTCTTAACTGCTATCGATTTTTAATTTTTATCTTCAATTCCAAATTTTTTAAATCATTTGCTAGTTTTCGAGTGTAAATCATTTGCTAGTTTGACCTTATATAGATTAAATAAAAACTAAAATGTAGGGCGGAAAATTATATTTTCAATACTCTTTACTTAAAAACATGTACCTACCTACTTAAATAAATTAGCAGATAAAACATTTATGAACCACCTCCAAATTTCATTACAGCCCGGGCAACGATAAAAGTAAAATATGTAAAAAATCCTAGACACGTGCACTTTCTATTTGCGAGGCATTGCATGATGCACGGAAGGCAAATTGAAAAAGTGAATCCTTCATGTAGAATTGAAACTGGCGTGCAATGATATTTTCCTGCTGCCTCCTGCTGACAAAATTCATACAAAATGGAAGAAAGGGGCCCCCTTTTCGTCATGCTGCAGGAAATGCACCCCACAAACGTGATGAGACTTTAATGCTCTTTCCGTATGTGTCGCAATACGACGCTGTGAGTTTTATATTGAGAGGGGTAGTACGACAAAGGAAATTATTTTAAACTTCCTAGATGCTAATTTTATAGACTACTGAATAACGAGAAACGACAAAGAATATGAATTGTCCAGAAAATACTATTTCAGGCATCAAAAGAATAATGGCCAATAAACGAGAATAAGGGGGCAAAATAAGCGAATAGAGACATACTAGAATTCTTTGAAAACTACTTAGTAGGATATTTTCTTATAATGATTTACTTTATTTACAACCTGCAACACCACTTAAAAAAAAATGAATTATGTCTGGGTATAAAATTTACCTTAATCCTTTACTTTAACTTTATAAATTGCTGTAACAAAATTATGAGAAATGTCTACTTAGGTTCCCGAAAACTACCGAAAAGGGTTGCCTAATCACTAAATGCATTGGATATACGTTATCTATATGGAAGATGGAAGATGGAAAACTACAAAAAAAAAAACCAGGAACTACCATCCGATGTAGTTAACTACATATTGGTAATTTAAACTGTGAATTGAGGGCGAAAAAAACATAAAAATAAAAATTTCGAACGATTATACAGTGGTATATAATGTAATAGATAAAACGAACAGCTCGCTCATTGTTTTTCTCTTTATGGTAGATATTGATGGTACAACTCTGTGTCCATTCCAATATTGAAAATATTGTCGTAAATGGTCCTGATCTCCATATATGTCCTAGCCATTTTGCCCTTTGCTGTTTTATTTTACAAACTATATCCTCTTTAATTTCGTAAAACGAAATTAAAGAGATCTGGGTGTACCTGCCGCAATTTGTTATTTGCTAAGAGTTGTCATCTTCGTAACCATAAGTTTTATGTGTACTCCTTGATGCATTTTTTTACATCTGAGTGAGGAATTTGTTTAGTTCTATCATCGGATCTCTAAATTTTACAAGCTTCTTTGGTCATGTGATCAGATGATCATTTGATTCTTTGATCCCATTTCCTACTGTCTCCACATGAGATAGTATCCACACAATATATAGTTGTTTATGATTATTTTGTGTAGAGTCACAAAGTCTTTTTTAATTTTTTCTAAAATCAGATGATTCGGATATATTTTCTGAATTCCCTGGATTGCACCTAAGGAATCTGTGACTATTACTGTCATCTCTTTGGGTCGATTAAGGTTTGTTTTACTGCCTTGGATGGAAGCCAAAAAACAAAAATAACTGTATACAAAACCCTTATACAGCCAGTGTTGACATATGGATCGGCGACATGACCATCTCCAAGGCAGACGAAGACCTTCTGCTTATATTTGAACGAAGGATCCTGAGAGGAATATTAAGTGGCATCTGTGAAAATGGTGTTTGAAGGAGAAGATACAACTACGAGGTATACCACAGATATAAACAAATATTTGGTGGTAAAGAGGTAGTATTTCTTATAAGAATAGGAAGACTAAGATGGGCAGGACATCTTGCAAGATCACAGCAGAACAACCCTCCTAGAAGAATCCTTATATCACAATCCGTGGGAAGTAGAAAAAGGGGTAGGCCAAAACTCAGATGGAAGGATGATGTAGATGAGGATGGTAGAAAGATAGGCGCAACAAATTGGCAACGGTTGGCAATGGATAGGACTGCCTGGCGTAATAGACTTGGGAAGGTCGAGGCTCTTTCATAGGGCTGTAGCACCATTGATGATGATGATGATAAAGATTTACTGCCTT
This sequence comes from Diabrotica balteata, assembly GCA_918026665.1. Lineage (NCBI taxonomy): Eukaryota > Metazoa > Arthropoda > Insecta > Coleoptera > Chrysomelidae > Diabrotica > Diabrotica balteata. Next base: position 157,280,127 of record OU898281.1, on the reverse strand, counting down.
GGATATTGCAAAAAGTTCAGCAGAATATATTCAGTAGTCCTTAGGTAGTGGAAACTTGAGCAGAGAATCCTCTGTGACAATGGCTGATTATACTGTTTCCAATTTGGATGTTTTTGATGCATCGGTATAGACTAGTTGACAGGATAAATATTTATTTTTAATATTGTACAGGTATTGAAGAAAAAGAGATTAAGGGGTATTGTTCTTAGCATAATTTGACAGATCTGTGTTACAATATGAAATTTGTATAGTCCAAGGGGGAGCATAATCAATGTTGTCATGCATAATACCCGGAAATGTGAAGTTGCTAATTCTTTTGCTAAGGTCGAAGCTTGGTCTGCTTGGTCGAAGGTTAGGATTTTGATTAAAATTAGAATGGTAGTGTGTGGAGAAAGCATATGGGTAGGCTGAGTTGTTTAGATTAGTTGATAGTTTACTTGCGTATTGTAAACTAAAACGTAATCTTCTAATAAAAAGTGAAAATTCATTTGCTTTGACATAAAAACTTTTAACTGGACTGTTTCTGTAGGCTCCTAGAGCTTATCTTAGTGCGGTGTTTTGTACAATATCTAATTTTTTTAATGTTGAGTCCTCAGTTGAATTATATACAATTGATCCATAATCTGTACCTGTGTTGTGTTCAAATCATAACTGGTGTTGTGCACACCAGTTATGATTTGCTAGTACATGATTTTTTAAGTAATTGGATCTATTTGTTTCAAGTCTTGAATCAAAAATCATACCTAGAAAAGTTCCTCAACGTTTTCTGAAATATGATCATACAGTGTTAATTTTGGAATATTTGCAACAATTTGATGTTTTCGAGAAAAGCACATTACTTTGGTTTTAACCGTAGAAAATTCCAGTCATGTTGTTTTAGACCATTCTTGTAGGGAATTAATACAAAGTTAAATAATGTGTGATGTCATATTAAGATTCTTCTGAAAAATATATATTTTAAGGTCATCTGCAGATAGGATTGCTTTAACAGGGTTTCGGATACTGTCCTTGATATCGTTAATTGCAACTAAAAAGAGTGTTGCGCTTAGTGTAGATCCTTGTGGTATACCATTTTCTTGTATATGGTATTTTGAAAGTTCCTGATTTGATTTAGCTCGCAAATTCCTGTCTTCTAGACAATTTTTGACGAATTCTAAAAAAAATATATCTATGCCCCAATTGTGTAATTTAACAATAACGTCATATTTCCATATAGTATTATAAGCTTTAATTATATCAAACAAGACAGATAACTTATCGATTAATTGCAAATGCCTCATTAACTGCCGATTTTAGCGACACTAAATTGTCAGTTGTGCTTTTAATTTTCCTAAAGCCGCTTTGTTGATTACCTATTAGCTTTTTTGATTCTAAAAAGAATTGAAACCGTCTATTTAAAAAATTTTTTAGTAATTTACATAAGGAAGATGTTAAGGAACAACATTTTAATTTTATATCAAATCCTTACTCTGTTAATAGTGAGTAAAAATTTGTTCACACTAAATTGTTGATAACTAAAAAACAACACCAAATTCCCTATTTATATAATCTAAATTTAAGCAATTTCTCCAATGAACATTTAATATAATCGATACTTATTTTTGGAAGTATTTTTCACCAAGAATTCGAAAACATCGTAGCAGCTGCCGTAAACTTTCGTTCTTTTTGTTACATGAACTAACTTCCCACGACTTCTAGAATATTGACTTTAAAATTTCCTCATACAAAATCCGCTCTTGGTATTTAATTTTCCGAACTATCCGATAAGTCAAAAATAGTCTGGAGCTGTTGAAAAGAAGTTAAGTTTGTTGAAAATTTCTTGATAGTAATTTCGTACATTTTGTAGTTAATTTTTGGTTTTTTTTATAAATTTTAAGATTCTTTAGGTTTTATTGAAGTAGAGATTTTGTGTTTTAATTAATGAAACTTAGCAACTTTGTTGTTACTATAATATTTAAAATATTACTTTTCTATCAAGAAATAAGGATAAGTCTCTTTTTTTTAAACTTGTAGATGGTGGTTGTTTGTTAAAAAAAATGACTTGTAAAAATTGTATGTTGAATTTTAATCATTTTAATTCTTAGATGAACAGTCGATATTCCTGCTCTATTTTGATCTACTTTGAGTGCATGGCGTGAGATCACCACCCGCATTCATATAGGCGTCATTTTCGGCAACGACGATGTCAAATGTAATCCTTCGGAATGGATCTGTAAACACTTTTTCTACTTTATTCTTATTCTGTATACCCGAAAGAGCCAACAACATAGCAAAGAATGCCATCAAGAAAGGTTGCGTGCAGGTCCGTACTGAATAATTTGGTAGAGTAATATTTACTTGGGTATTACTCCAGTATTCCATATTGCTGACTTCCTTTTACCAACAAAAAATTTGTTCATATTCAGATATTTTATACATTGGAAAAAACCACAACATTGTAATAAAGAAGACGTTCTGTCAGATAAATAAGGTCTCCAAATTCTTCTTGACAGTATTCACGAAGTAGAAAAGGAAATGGGCATTAAAAATAACTCAAACAAAACCAAATTTTCAGTAACAATAAAACACTGAAAACTTTGTTTTCAAACTTCCACAAAATTTATTTTAACTATTATCACTACAGCTGTTTCGGCTGATTGCCTTTCTCAAGTGATCTATTTTGGCTTGGGTTTACAAATTTATAGTCTCTAATGAAATAGGTTGAGGAGGGGAGAACTGTTTGTCTCAAGTTGGTCATTCAGAATTATATCTGTGTTTTTTAATTTGTTGATTTCCATAGATTCTAACAAAGATAGCTTAAGGCCTTTATTTTGAATGTGAAGAATTTTAAATTTGTCATTAAAAGAATGATTATGATCTAGAAGGTGAAGTGCGTATGTCGAATCTGTTTTTCTATTCTTGAAAGCCCTTTTATGTTCTGCTATTCGTTTATCAAAGTTTCTACCAGTTTGACCGATGTAAGTTTTGGGCACTCGCCACATTCAAGTTTGTACACCCCACTATTTAAGTGTTTTTTATTTTGGCTCTTGTTATTTTTAATATATTTGCCTAGGTTGTTATTTGTTCGGAAAGCTAGTGTTATTCCTTTCTTTTTTATGTGTTTGGCAATTTTTGTTTTTGTTTTTTACTACTTTTCAGTGTATATCGTACTTATTATGAAACTCAACTCTGACATAATTTTAGCTTATTTATGGACCGACTTCGAGTTGCCAAAAAATTCAAGTGTTATAGATTTAACGTTGTTCCATAGATTATCAAAACACAAATTTTTCATTTGTGCAAATGGTTGTCTATGTCATAATAAAAATGTTACAATGTTCAGTAAACTTGCAAGGTTTTTCCATAAAAAAGCGCCTGATAATATTCGCTTTATTGCACTAATATTCCCAGCTGTAGGACATAGTTTTATAGTGTCAGATAAAGTTTTTGATATTTCTGAAAGAGAAAAGTAGAAAAAAATACATAAAACTAATTAGTATCAGAAGTTATTAAACCACCAGGAGCTTGGCACTTTTAATTTCAACAGTACGAACTTTTTAGGATTTTTGGGTGAAGTTAACTATAATACTTCCATTGGTGTTTAAAAGGGCATTTGTAAAAAAGGAAAACACATTCGTTTAATTAAATTTGACTAATTTGAAACTGACAGCGTAAGTAAGAAAAAGAAGGCCCAAATTATTGCCAAACTATTAAAAACGCATTATTGAAATAATTCCGATTTAAGTTTTATAAAGATGTCAGTCATACATTTTCCTCTAAATAATGACGAAAGTAATTCACAACTATTGACAAATAAGTTATGTAAAGAATGATCTACAGAAAAATCATCTGGGTCTGAACTTTGTTGTCTTAAAAAAAGTTTTTTTGTATGAGTCTATGTTATTTTCAATTTTATAACAATAATTATATAATTATTAACAATCAAGTATGTTTTAGGTACTAAGAGTCTAATGCTTAAAATAATTTATTAATTAAGTTTAAAAAAACCCGTTGCTCTGAATTTTTTGGGAATTTCCAATCCAAGGTTGCTAAATTTTGTTGATATCCCGCCCTGTCCATAAATAAAACCAATTGTATACTGAAACTATAGCTAAAATATTTTTTATTTTGTATTCTTCTAATTAAACATTATATTAAAATACTAGTAAATCAAACAAAAAACTCAAAATATCGCAAGAATTCTCTGTAATAGTTTCTCCTGTCTCCTGACAATTTTGATAGATGTTACTTGTCAAAATTTGGTTTTATACCCTTCATTTGTATAATACAGTATACTAAAAATAGCATTTTCCGCAAATCGCCAGGAAATTTTGACATTCCTGTCAAAATTTCTTGAAGAAAAAGTCAGGACTTCCTTACTGTAAGGAAATGTTATTTCCTTACTGTAAGGAAATGATATTTCGGTACAGTTGTTAGTGTTCTACATAAATGATAGAAAACACATTGCTTATAAGGAATTAATTTATATTTTGAAAACATCAAGTCATTGCTGAATACATTTTTAAGATCAATTTGTTATATTTACAGTAATTTGACAGTTAGTACAATTATTGAACATTGGAGGAACACTCTTAGAACTATGAGAAACATTTTGGACAACATGCAGGGTGGAAGTGTCATTTTGTTGAATATTTTGTACTGTGAAAATTTTATTTGCCACCTCAACCTTATTGTTAAGCGATTCTTCGATATATCCTTCAGCAACGTTTAATGACTTCCATCCGCCATGCCTCTTTAAACTAGTTATGTCGGCACCAGAGTCAACCAATATTGTTGCAGAAGACCGACGAAAGCAGTGACCAGTATATTCTGTCGGATTTACCAAGTTCAAATAAGTAGCAATTATTTTGGGCATTTTTCTAAATTGATGAATTCCTACCACTTGTCTACAACCCTTTCCGCTTTGATATTTAAAGAAAAATCGGTCACTGTTCATATTTTCTGGTCTTAACGAAACATACTTTCGATAAACATTCAAGTAGATCTGATTAATTACAAATGATCTTGGTTTGTTGGTTTTCGAATCAGGTATGCTGATTAAAAGCTTAGATTCTAAGTCTTCTATATCGTGTACAGTCATTCGGACTAACTCATCCATTCTACAGGCCCCAGAAATACCAAATATTACAGCCACCTAAAAAATAAATAAAGCTATAATCTAAATAGAAATTAAAACCTTGTAAATTACCTTAATCATTAAATTTTCTTTATCTGGAGCTTCTTGGATAAATTTTTCAATTTATTCCTTCGTTAAAATCTTAAGATTTCTTTGCCCTATAACCTTGAGCTTGCCGTTTCAATAAAGAACGAAGTTTTGAGTATGTAGATATATCTACATTGTGTTTAAGTGCATGGGTTGACTTCAGCATTGAATAATTGGCCCATAATGTTGAAGATCTCATCTTTAAACAAAGGTCTAGGAAGTATGCCATTACAACATTTTCTGAGAAAGAACTCGTATTTTTACTCATGCGATGATAATCCATAAAACGTCTGTATGTATTTTCGTACTTTTCTCTTGATTTCTTTGGCAATAATTCTAATGAAGCAGTATTCACTGCCTCAACCAGCTCTGGAGGAGTCCCAGGAATGGAAATTTCATCATCACTTATCATTTTACTTTCGAGAACACCAGCAATTAAATTTATAAGCGTCAAGTTTGACAATTCAACCTCAATACGTTTCCATAGTAACCCAAGTAATTTTATTAGGAATTTTAAAGCACCATTTATTTGGGAATAAAATTATCGCGTTTTTTTTTAAATAAATCAATATCTGTCGAATTTTAAACGATTTGCGGAAAAATAGTATGTTTACCTCGTAGGAAAAGCCACATTCCTGGACTCTGTGTTGCTAAGTCTCGTCTTGCGCCTCGACTTAGCAATCTTCACAGTCGTCCAGGAATGTTAAGCTTTTCCTACTCGGTAAACAATGTACTATTTCTCTTTGTATATTTTTCGTTTATTTCATTTCCAAATTCTTCTCAGCTTTTCCCTTTGGCTGTTTTTATTTTCTGTTATAGAATATTTATAATATAAAATATTTTATACTGTTATCAGGTATTTAGGAACAAAATGCACATTCTAATGAATCTGAGGAAAATTTATAATGTTTTCATTCGGAGCTCTAGTTAAAATTTTGTTCTAAAGCATTTAGGATATCTAATCTAATGAAACATCTTTCGTAATTCTTAGGGCAGGCTTGTAAATGTAATTTTAAAGTACCAGTCGGTAGTTTAATACCGTTACGTAGCCGGCTCTGTACGGCACGAAATAAAAGCGCTCTAAGGAGTTCGCCTCAGGTGCCAATTGGGAGCGATATTGCCAGAATTTCTTTCTCTCTTTATTCGGGGATTCAAGGACACTTGCTCGCTATTCTTCTATCTAAAGATCTTCGCTTTTTAATACTATTGACAAAACATCGACAGCTTTTCTTTGATGTGGGAATCTTATTCTTATTTAAATGAAGTTGCGAGCCTTGCGGAAGAATAAAGCTTTTCTCATTTGGAATTAAATGTTTGTGAATGTAGGTTCGTAATAATGAAAGAAATATAAATAATCCAACTACTTAAAATCGGTACCGAGGCAATTGTTAGTTTTATACAATTGTAAAGAGGTAAAAGATTTATCAAAATAGAGAATTACACATCACGATCAAAGAAGTGGCTGTCCTATGGAGACCTATATATTTATCTGTAGTGACAAACAAAAACAACATAATAGAAGTAGAAGCTTAACAACAACAAAAATATAGCAATATTTAAAAAATCTATATGACGATAAAAAATAGAAGAATAGCCACACATAGACAGAGATCAATAATTGATGGATTCGATTACTTGACGGAAATTTATTTTATATTAATTTATTTATTTATTAATTAATTAATTTATTTATTTATTAATAAAAAATTTAATGACAGTATACCCATCTCTGATTATATCAACAAGTACAGAAAATGCTATATAAAACTACTCAAAGTAGCCAAAAAATCCTACTTTCATAATCGCTTAACAAGCTCCAAAAATATTTCAAAAGAAACTTGGTCAATAATAAACGATTTTCGAAATAAAACCAGTACAGCGGATCAAACCTTTTCTTTTCCTAACCCCGAAAATCTAAATGATTACTTTGTTAATGTGAGTAAAAATATAACCTCAACTATTTCGCCACATCAAGATCCAGTTTCCTATCTCTCTAATTCAAAAAACATTGCTGATACCTTCTTTTTAAGACCAGTTCATAAGACGGAACTTATTTCAACAATTCGTAGTATAAAAAGCACATCGTCCTGTAGTACAGATGGATTATCTATTAAAATTTTCTCAAATCTACCGCATAATGTTTTGGACGTCATGGTCTCGCTAGTAAATGATTCCCTTGAAAAAGGTACATTCCCTAACTGCCTAAAGACTGCCATCGTCATTCCTCTTCATAAAGGTGGAGAAAAATCTGATGCCTGCAACTATAGACCTATTGCCTTGTTACCAGCACTATCAAAAATTATTGAAAGACTTATAAAAGTTCGACTTATGCCCTTTCTCCTTAAATATAATATTTTATCGCAAAATCAGTTCGGCTTTTTGTCTAATAAATGCACTAGTGATGCCATATTTTCTGTGTTACATAATGTATATCTATCACTAAACAGTAACCTCTCCTCCGCCACCGTTTTCTGCGACTATTCCAAAGCCTTTGACTGCGTAAATCACGACATTCTATTAAAAAAATTAACTTTTTACGGAATTCGGGGTGTGTCTTTGAACAGGTTCAAAACTTACTTGGTAGGTAGGAAACAATTGGTTAGAATAAATGACACCGACTCTAGTTGTAAAGATATTGAGTGTGGAGTACCGCAAGGTTCAGTATTAGGTCCCATTCTTTTTTTACTTTTCATTAATGACATCACTTACTTGAAAATTAAAGGGAAAATTTTTCTATTTGCTGATGATACCAGTATTACTTAGAGCAGCTCTGATATTTCAACGCTTCATTCAATTATAACCGATGATTTACTTATAATCAAGGCTTGGTCAGACTCCAACTTACTTAGCTTTAACGTGGATAAGACTGTAGCATTATCTTATAAAGGAGTCATGCAACCCTTGCTTTTGAATGAGAGCCAAATCAATATTGTAAATTCCGTGAAATTTCTAGGTATTTTCATTGACAGTGATCTCAAATGGTCCTTGCATACTGACTCCTTAAGGAAGAAACTAGCCTCAGCTTGCTTTGCAATAAGATCTGTTTCGAAGGAACTAAATGTATCTTCTGCCAAAATGGCATATTTCTCATTGTTCGAGTCCCATCTTCGATATGGGCTTCCATTTTGGGATTCTAGTACAGCGGCCCAATTTGATACTATTTTTAAGTTGCAAAAAAGAGCAATCCGTTATCTATTTGGTCTGAAACAGACAACTCATTGCAAGACCTCCTTCAAAAATCACGGAATTTTGACGCTTCCCTCTTTATTTATTTTGGAAACGGTTTGTTTGATTCGAAAGCTTCTAAACATTTTTCCCGATAGACCTGACCATGGCTACTCCATTAGAAATTCGGATTGTAACGTTTATTTGCCGATCCCGTCCACTCAGCTAGTAAAGAATTCTATTCTATATCGTGCAAAGAAACTTTATAATCACCTTCCAAGAGAAATTAAATCCGCAACATCCTTCATTAAGTTTCGTAAGGTGACAAAAATCTATCTCTCAGAAAGACCATATTATTCAGTTGACGAGTTTCTTAATGTATAACAAAGAAACAAAATTAGTATTGTTTATAATTACATTTGGGTGTCTCAAGCAGTGGCTACAATTTGTCTCATTTGTTGTTGTATGTACAAATTATGTAGGTTATACAATAATTTTACTAATTTAATTTTGTTTTATACTTTTTGCATTATTTGACTGATTTATTTTTTAGCTTTGTCCATAAAATTGTTCAATAATTTTCAGTGACAATAAAGCATATTTCTATTCTATTCTATTCTATTCTATTACAATAAAACACCAGTACCTTCTGCTTGATAAAATATACAGGTAAAATATCAGCAAAAATAGCCAAACAAATAAAAAAGTAATAACTCCAGATTTTAGAACAAATAACAACTTAGGCAAATATATTAAAATACCAAGAGCAAAAATAAAAAGCACTTGCATAGTGGTGTATATAAACTTAAATGTGGCGACTACCCAAAAACTTACATCGGTCCAACTGGTAGAATTTTAAACAAACGTATAGCAGAATATAAAGGGCTTTCAATAAAAAAAAAACAGATTCTACATACGCACTTTACCTTCTATATCATCATCATTCTTTTAATGATCAAAATACAAATTTTTCACATCCAAAATAAAGGCACTAAGGTATGTTTATTAGAATCTATGAAAATTAATAAATTAAAAAACACCACCAAAATTCTGAATGACCAACTTGAGACAAACAGTTCTCCCCTTTTGTTGAAGTATGGAAATTTAAAGTTTTTAGTATTTTATTATAATATAGATCAATAACTGACTATACTTGATTAAGCATAGAAGTTTAGCCAGTTATCCTCGAAGAAAAATAGGCAACAGAGCAGGAGAGGATTGAATAACAGTCCAACACTTTAAACATCTAAGTAAAAATGCTGTCAAAAAATTACTTTACCTTTTTAATAGCATATATGAAATGATTACTATACCACAAGATTGGCTAACATCTACATATATAAGTCTTCCAAAGAAGCACAAAGCAATAATTTGCACAGTACTATATTCTTAATCCTTACGGTGCAAAGATATTTGAGAAAATAATATTTACTCAGTTTCAACGTAGGTGTGAATAATATCTAAGTAGTTCCCAATAGAATTAGAGAGGAAACAAGCACTTAAGAGAAAATCTTAGAATTAACTTTAATGGCGGAAAGATAAAAAAAGATTATACTATCGACAAAAATACGTTAAGTTAATTATAAAAATGCTTTTGACAGTATCAAGTATGAGAGATTAATTGATGTATTAAAAGGCGTAGGACTTGACTGACATGATATAGTCGTAATATTGATTGGATGGACATATCATTAGTTTATAAAATTATTGAAAATATTCAAAATCATAAGACAAATTTCCCTTAAAGATTATGACAGAGACAAATGAAGAGATTATATCGACAGAATGGACTTAGGATACCCTAAGAAGATTTATGACAGCTGGCCATCAAGAGCTGGAATGATAGAATTAACAGGATCATGTTATTCAAGAAGAAGAAAAAGAAGATACAATTATTATATTGTAACCTGATAGGACCCATATAACTTTGACAGAGTGGATAGTTTTAAATACCATAGCAGATATTGATATCGCAGAAGAGATTAAATGAAGAACTCAGGCAGCAAACAGATGTATGTACTGCCTCCACATTACTATTAAATCTAAAAGCCTTACACGAACATCAAAGATTAGAATATATAAAACGGTGATTAGACCGGTGCTCATGTCTGGGTGTAAGACGTGGACCATGACCAAAGAAACTGAAAGAAAACTTAGACATTTTGAGAGGAAAATCCTCAGAAAAATCTTTTGGGCCTTATCACGACATTGATAGGAACCAATACCGAATGAGAACAAATGCTGAGGTCAAGCAGATGTATAGAGCAAGCGACATAGTCAAAGAGATTAAATCCCAACGTTTAAGATGGGCTGGCCATGTTCATAGTCTCCCTAATAACTGCCTTGCCCAGTTAATATGGGAGGAAGCTCCCACAGGAAGAAAGCCCTTAGAACGTCCATGAATGCGATGTAGAGACAATATATGGTCAGATCTAAGAACAATGGGGCTACCCACTGACCCAACTATTATGGACGACCGTTCAAGATGGAAGCAAGATGTGCAGTCAGCCAAGACCCAGCCCGGATTGTAGTGCTACGAGAAGAAGAACTAGATAGGATTTACTTACCTATAAAGCGAGGATTTCTCCTTAGTTGCATTTTGTCTCACGGAGATGTAACAAATGACTAATTTATGTGTTCGGTTTTTATCCGGTAATAGTGACTTTATTTTTATTTTTATAACTAATTTTTGAAACACACAAATCTGCTTCATTTTAAATTTTAAAATAGAGACGTAAATACAAGCCAGTAGAAACAGAGATCGACTCACGAAGCAATGAACAGAAAGAGGATGGACATGGATATTAAGAGTGGTTACACATTTTATTCAGATGGCACAAAATCGCACTGAGCAGAAAACTATGCGAGAGGCGTATGTTCAGCAGTGGACTTCGAAGGCTAGATGATACTATGAGTGTGTGTGTTTAAGATATGGCACGAAAACAAGTACAACAAGTACATCAGCCACATAATGTTTTAATAATGTTTAAAGATTTTTTTGTTCTTGTTTGTTACTTTTTTCTAGATATATGCAATAAAGTCATAACTAATTTATATTTCTACTTTTACATCTTTTATAAAATTAATTAGCAATTCTATTGTGATAGACTTAACGGAAGCAAATATTTCATTTCAATAAGAGTTTGAATTAATTTATTAGATTTTTTTTAATACTTGTAGATAATACTGATAATGATTATTTGGGATAGTAGAAAATTTTCGTTCTTCTTCTTCAAGTGCCGTCTTCGTTCCGAAGTTTGGCTATCATCAAAGCTATGCGTATTTTTGATGCTGCAGATCTAAACAGTTGGTAATTGGTGCAATTGTACCATTCTCTCAAGTTTTTCAACCATGAATGCCTTCTTCTTCCTATAGATCTCTTTCCCATTATCTTTCCCTGTATAATCAATTGCAGCAACTGGTATTTATCTCCCCTCATAACATGTCCCAAATATTGTAGTTTGCGCTTTTTAACAGTAAGTATCAGCTCTTTCTCTTTCTGCACTCTCCGCAAAACCTCCACATTCGTTACTTTCTCTGTCCAGGGTATTCTTAATATTCTACGATACATCCACAACTCAAATGCTTCTATCTTTTTGGTATCAATCTTTTTCAATGTCCATGTTTCCATCCCGTAGAGGAGAACTGACATAACGTAACATCTCAAAAGGCGAATTTTAAGTTTTAGACTTAGATCTCTTCCGCAGAACACCTTTTTCAATTTAGTAAATGTGGCTCTAGCTTTCTCTATTCTGGTTCTGATTTCTTCAGAGCAATCATTATTTTCGTTGATAACAGTTCCCAGGTAATTATATCTTTTTACGCGTTCGATTCTTTGATCATGCACGGTTATGTCAGGGAAGTTTTGTGGTGATTTGGATATTAGCATTATTTTTGTTTTGCTTATGTTAAGTGATAATCCGTGTTCTTCACTGCATTCTACTATTTTGTTAATTAGTATTTGAAGATCTTCCCAAGTTTCTGCGATTAGTACCGTGTCATCGGCATATCTCAAGTTGTTTATTCGGATGTCATTTATCTTAATACCTATATTTTGATCCGAAAGTGCTGTGTTTATAATGTCTTCGGAGTATAGATTGAATAAGGTCGGTGAGAGTATACAACCCTGTCTTACCCCTTTCTTGATCTCGATTTCCTCCGTTGTCTCTTGCTCTATTCGGATATTTGCTTTCTGGTTATAGTAAATCTTAGAGATAATTCTAATGTCCCTTTTATCCAAGTTTTTTTCTACTAGCAGTTTCATTAAGTGATCGTGACGAACTTTATCAAACGCTTTGTTGTAATCAATGAAACATATATATATATATATATATATATATATATATATATATATATATATATATATATATATATATATCTTGGTTTATATCTAGACATCTTTGGCATATGACGTTAAGTGCAAATAGTGCTTCTCTTGTTCCAAGCCCGTTCCGAAATCCGAATTGAGTATTACTAATATCTGCATCTAGTTTTCTGTTAATTCTTGAGTGGATTACTTTGATGAATACTTTTAATGTATGACCCATTAAGCTTATAGTGCGGTAGTCAGTGCACTGTTTTGCATTTACCTTTTTTGGTAAGGTTACAAAAGTTGAAAATAGCCATTCCTTTGGTATTTCTCCTCTTTTGTAGATGCAGTTAAAAAGGTCGAGTAGAATATTCACTGATTCGCCTTCCACAAGCTTAAGAAGTTCTGATGTGAGCCCGTCTGGACCCGGTGATTTACCATTTTAAAACTAAAATTTTCGTTAGAGTAGCATTATAGTGGAACGATATCAATATGATTCTCACGAGTGGTGGTTTAATGGAGAAGGCAATATCAGCAATAATGTAACTTCTGCATTTCGTATAAATACAATTATAATAATTTTTTGCCCTTTTATCTCCCAATATCCAAGAAAGAAGAAGAAAAAAACCGAAACTAATTATTTAGAAAATAACGAAATATATTAAGTTAAATAAGTAATTTTTTGTATTAACAAAGTACAATGGTACCAGCATCATTTTGGTGAAAACTTTTGGACGTGCCACGTATACTCTTCAAGATTCGTAAGATATGACATTGTTGGAAAGTAAGATATATCCTTTCAACTTCGTAAAAGCACTCCGGCATATTTCAACTTGTAGAATCCGTAAACTAAAGCGAAACCATCTGTTCCAATCTCTCTTGTAAAATATTTGTTTGCTTGGGTCTCAGAGGCCCGACCGAAGGCAGACGACAATTCCACCATTTTCTCATGTCCTTATGGCCGAAACGAGGGCCAGATTTATTCAGGGCTTTTTCGGCAAGTGGTTGCTTTTATACTCGATTCCTTCGACTGCCTCTCTGCTATTGCATTTTCTTTTTTCTATTTGTACACTTGGATTTGTCACACTCGACTTTGTTTGCACAACGATGGCAATCTTTATAGGACAGGGCTTTCGGATAATAAGCAAAATAAATGTGACCATACATATGAATTAATAAATGCTTGGAAACAATTGACAAATGATTTATAGTAAATAGTAAAGTAAATTCACTACAGATACTTTAAAATTACAAAAAAAAACATTTTAACTAATTTAACTATCAACTTCATACAATGCATTTTAATTAAAACTGTTACAGGAATGTTAAACTTGACACTTACTCCCTGGAGGTATAAGTAAAATCCCTCTTATATAACTTTTTCCTTTTCTTAAATAAAACTTAATGTTTTAGTAAAACATAATCATAAAGTTTAAGGAAAGATTCTCTCCCGTTTCTCTAATATCATATTCATTTCCTTATTTAGTTTCTGGATTATAAATTTCAATCCTATATGAAGTATCCAGTTTTCCAACTCGTCGTCCCAGAAGCGAGCTACATTCCAATTTTTGTAGATCTCTTTCTGGTAATGCCACCTGGGAAATTCCGAAGCCGAGTTTCGCATACAAAAGCCACAAAAGCCCACAATATCCCTCGTTATCATAGTTGTAATTCAAAATCCCGAAGGGCCTAAGGGCCCGCGGATTTTTCTTGGGGCCCTCTGTAAATAAAGTTGAGTGTGACAAATCTAAGAAGCATGTGTATAAATATCAGAGATGCTTTAAAGAAAACAAAAATACATAAAGAGGAAATAAAAGTGTTTGTGTCTTGTATTACTTATGCTTAGAGATAAATGTTCTGTTTAGATTTTTTTAGTCAAAAAAAGTGTTGTTTTTAAAGTTTTCTTTACGTTTATATATTCAAGTTACAAGTTTCAACATTAGTTGCTGAGTTTCTATTGATTGTTATTTCTTTCATTGTATACTTTGGTTTGTTCCACTTACTCCCAATATTTTAATATCCTCTATACTTTGTTTAGTGTAAAACTATATGAACAAAATAGCGCAAATTATACAGAACGAAGGGGTTAGGTAACGTAACCACAAAATAGGTCCCACAAAAACTTTTATTACATTAAAGGCATCAACAAAATACAAAAATAATCATACTCTGCATAAATCAACAACATTATAGGGAATCTAACTTTTCTGCATTACTATTTAACATTAAGGGAATAATCTCAAGGATATAATGTTACTCCTAGCCATATAAAAGACATATTTACAAATCAGATTGAACATTTTTGCTACAGAACTAAAGTGACTGCTGTCCTTTAGTGACCGTACATATACCTCTTACAAAATTCTAAAGCTATGTCCTAAAACAAAAGTAATAGCGCAATTTAAACTAAGAAAAGATCCTGGTATCCTAATCAGCTAATGACCAATTTTTCTACTGTTTTACTTATAAATTTATCGAAGCGAAGGCACTACAAAAACGAGTTGAACTACTTCCGGTAGCTGGTCTCTAGCTCGGAAAAAAGAGGAGAGATAAAGGAGTAACAGCTCTACAAAAACCAGGGTTCAGCTCTCTCGGATAATAGCCCCCTTGAAGGCCTAAGGGTTACAGATGATGGTCTTAGCGGCAAAGGAAGGGATAAGAAAACACTTGTTGGTGAATAGTTATGTGTGAAATACAGACACGTGGTAGAGTACTTCATTGTCCTGAAACTAGGAAATTAACTCCGAAGGTGAAAGAGTTAAATTAGTCAATGACATTGAGACGTGAAAGCTACGTGATAACTACCACATCAAAGATTCCATGGATCACTTAAGTAAAAATCAACATGGACACTGATCGATAATTGAATTAATAATTATGGAGCTCAAAATCCAAGATCCGGCAGAGGAGCACAATCAGATTTAAATAACAGAATTTCTTGGGTCCAGCTAAATCCCTGTCAAACAAATAATAATAACGTTGAAAATTAAACCGGACAGTGCTATGTCAGACATATGTAGAATTAAGAATAACATACTGGGATTTAAGCGATATACCATGGCCTGAATCAGGAAAATGTAACAGTAGAAATAGAACAACAACAACTCCAAACACAGGCAGGGAGTAAGCATTATAGTTAATAGGAATTCTCCAAAAGCTGTTCTGTACTTTGTTCTCACCTCTAATCGAGGACTGATTCTTCTTCTTCTTCTTCTCGTGCCACTCCTAGCGGAGATTGGAAATCATCATGGCCACTGCGACTTTGTTAGCAGCGCGCCTGAAAAGTTCAATCGAACTACATCCGAACCATTCACGTAGATTACGAAGCCACGATATTTTTCTTCTTCCCACACTTCTTTTGCCCTTAATTTTGCCCTGCATGATGTTTCTTAAAAGTTCGTACTTTTCACCTCTCACAATGTGCCCCAAGTATTCCATCTTTCTAGTTTTAATCTCATTTAGAATTTCGCATCTTTTGTTTAAAGTCTGGAGCACTTGCGTGTCAGTGACGCGGTCCATCCATGATATTCTGAGAATGCGCCTATAGCACCACATCTCGAAAGCTTCGATGTTTTTTATTGTCAACTGTTTTAGTGTCCAAGCCTCAACTCCATATAACAGGGTAGAAAAGACATAACACCGCAGCATTCGTATTCGTAACTTTATATTGATATCACGATTGCAAAAGAGTTTGCGCATTCTATTAAAGACTGATCTAGCGATTTCTATTCTACATCCAATCTCTTTTGTTTGATCAGTATCGTCTGTGATCCAAGCACCTAGATATTTATAACAGGGCACACGCTCAATCGTTGTATTGTCTATTACAAGATTAGCTCTGATGTTCTTTGATTTCGTGATTACCATAAATTTAGTTTTTTTCAAATTAATTTTTAAGCCGTAACTGTTACAGTATATATTGAGACTGATACTGTCTGCCAATTCTCATTTAAAATAATCCAAGTATAGCATTCACTGCATATGAAGATTAACACATAATAGAGGCCTTCTAAGAATAAATTTGCAATGTCGTAAAGCTAACTAAAAAACATAAAATATATATTATAATAAGCAAGTTAAATGCTAACGTGTGCCAAGGAGAAGTGGAAACATTTTGTTAAAGGATTTTTGTATCTACAAGGAATTATTAATTGCAAATACCGTATTCAAACTTTTATAAATTCAACATTCCTTTATCAGTTAAAAAACAAACACTCAATCCACTTAGAGAAATAAAGAAAACCTTGGATAACATTAGAATATCTTGAACCTTACTTCCATTGCAATAACCATTGCTTAAATATTAACAGACTTTTTGTTAGTTTTAATTCTCCCCCTACATTTAGCTAATATTTCGCATACAAAACACAGACTCTATTAAAAATAAAGTGTTGAATGAATGTTGAATGAATAAAGAATGAATTGGGCTGTTCATTCAGACATTGTATCTTAACAATAAAGCATAGAGTGTCCTTCGGTAAAAAAAACTAACTCTTGAACTAACCGCAGTTTTAACAGTCAGTAACAGAAAGGTATTTGATAAGGTTGATCATAAAAAGCTTGTAGATATATTAAAAATCAAAAGTACCGACAGTCGTAATATAAAAATTATATCTAATTTATAATGGATTTAAACTACTAAGGACCCCCTCTGTGGCTCAGTGGTAAGAGCGCCTGCATTTAAACCTAAAGGTCGTGAGTTCGAATCCCATCTGGGTGGAGAAATTTTCGTTTATTAAAAATTAATGAATGAAAATAATTTCTATCCATGTGTAATCGGTACTCACCGGAGGGACCGCAGACGTTCGGATACAATTAGCGTCTCTTAGCAAAGACAATGACGTAGACTTTGCTAAGTACCAAGACAATTACTCTACACACACACACACACACACACACACACACACACACACACACACACACACACTACACTAGGTACCTGACTGTACCATGCCAATGATCATAGTTGTCGAGACATTAACTCAATAAAAAAAAACTACTAAGGTAGGTTAATACCTGGATTACTGCAGATATCAAAATACAGAGTGGAGTCGGCCAGGGTTGCGAGCTGTGTCCTTTACTATTCAATGTCTACAATAATCAATCATGTATAATGAAGAAATTTTTAAATAACTTGAATCACAACAATGATTTACAGAACTATGTACCCCTTTAATGAATGCTGTCGTGAATAAGAGCTAAAGATGAACTAGAAGAAAACTAAATGCATAATCATGACTAAATCAGCACTAGTTACGAAAGTGGATACCTGAAAATACTTAAGAACATGGATAAAATGAAATGTAGACCAAACCAAAGAAATTAAGACACGTATTAAAATACTATGTAGATGATCTATTAAACTTTAACAATTACTTTGCTGTAAGGATATTAGGTAGAACTACGCCTAAGAATGCTTCGGTGTTGTATGTTCTTTACTCTTTATGTCTTGAAAGAGTGGACAATAAAATATATATGTGCATATAAATCAATTGGCTGCTCTTAAATTTTGGTGTTACAAAAGAATCCTACGAATATCATTGATTTAAAGAATATTAAACGAGTAAATAACTGGAAGCATAGGAAATGAAGGTGTAATAATATTGCCTATCACAAGACGAAAACTAGAATACGTAGAATATGTGATGAGGAGGGCAAACATACTTATTATTACAATTTATTATGCAAGGCAAAATTCAGGGAACGTGAAATGTGAAAAGACAAAGAATTGACTTAAGAACTTTTAAGGAATGGTTAAAATGCAGTAGTGCAGAACTTTTTAGAGTGGCAGTCAACAATAGCCATGCTGATTTCCAACAAGACGACTGTAACAAGGATATGACTAATAAAAACAAGACAAACTTCTCATTTTGAAGTCAACTAAATCACAACTTTTATTGATTAACATAATTAAAAAAATAATTGTTCATATAAACAGTATCTGCTACAAAGTTTATGTTTGGAATTTTAACTTGCTGTTGATTCCTTCGTGATTGTTCCCGATTAGGAGATGGCGTTGAATGGTTGGCATTTATTTGTTGCACCTGAGATGGTTCGATTACATCATCAACCTGTGGATTTTCAGAAAGATCATCGTTCACATCGAATTCCCCTCTATATTCCGTAAAAGTGATATCATCTTCCAAAGTATTTTCAGAAACACCATCGTTTACATCCCCTCTACTCTCTGTATCAGTGGTACAATCTTCAAAAGGAGGGCTTTTATTATCTGAATTCGTCATGCCTAAATATAAACTGTCCTCGTAATCGTAGCTTATATTAGAACAAGCAATAGAATTATTAGAAGGGCTTTTTGGAGTAAACGACGTTGCTAACATTACCGGAACACTTAAATCTTCTTCGGAACTTATTGTTCTAAAACGTACAATCTTTCGTGAATTCTTATGAAGACCTACTTCATCTGTACGAGTAGAACTGACCGCTACTTTGTTGATAAGGGGATTTACAAAGGATTTATATTGTCTGGGATGTGTTGCAGATTGGGTACTGCAATCAACGTCTTCATCAGGAACTTGGATACTTACCGACGTTACATACAAATTGGTTTTTGAGCTCTCTAAACTATCTACTGGATTAGATACAGAGACTAAATTACAAACTTCGACTTCTTCAACTACTGGATGTTTTTGGCAATCTTCTGGTACATTAATTTGTTGTTTAGTTATTGAATTAACATTGGTTTTAGTTGGCTTAGCATAACTGTTGTATGTCCTTGAAATTACTTTCATGGTTTCTTGTCTCTTGTTGGAAATTACCGAAGATTTTTTGGTTAGAAATTCTTGTTCTGATCCTAAAAGACGTTTCAGGACTACCCACGGTCCTTCTTGAAGAGAGTTTGTTTTCTCTTCAGTTGGAATGATGTCGGATTTGTTCTCCAAACCAATTAAATGATTCTCTAGATTTGACAAATTAGTAATCCTACAATTATTACTTTCTTTACGATCATCAATTTCCAGTAATTCGTGGCTAATTTCTTGTGCATTTAATTCTTTTGTGGTGGTTGAACTAATTACAGAGTTTTTTACAATTGGGTTAACGAAATGTACGTATCTTTTTGGAAGTTTTCTAATTCTTTTCGGTCGGCTCTTGGAAATGATTGAAGATCTTTTGGTAAACTGTTGTATTTGGGAATCCGTAAGGCGCTTCAGAACTACCCATGGACCATCGATTAGAGGATTAGTTGTACTTAATATTCTCGATTTACTTATTTTGCTTCTCAATTGCATATCTGCTAGATGATGAAATTTTTGTAGTTTATAAATATACGTCATAAAGTTTACTGCTGTCAATTTTCCCGTTACCATAAGAACGATTTGATGTAAAGGCGGCTCTTCTTTTTCAAATGCCTATATTTTATTATAAATAAGGCATTATTATAAATACTTATAAATTATTATAAACAATTTCGCTGTAATGGATCTCAAATGGAACAGATTTACAGGTAGTAGTAGTAACACTTTGTAAATAGTATCAACCTCTACAAAATGTACAATATATAAATACCTTTAGAATACTTGTAAAAAACTGAACAAATGTTATTGATACTAAAACAGGCAAAAAAAATGTGTAAACCCTATAATAAAAAAAGATATACAGAGATTACAGAAAAGAACATAGGTTATAAATAAAATCGGGAAATTTGTTGTCTGTTGATAGAAAGAAAAAAGTAAATGATATGAAGATAAAAAGGTTCAGAATAATAATAATGAACTTGTTTGACAATCTGTAAAATACGTAAGAAGTTAGCTGCTACAGCACGAAGAATGATTAGTTCAAACAGGATTGTTTAGTATATTTTGGTGCTTTTAATGTTGTGACAGTATTTTGGATGATAAGACGGTTGTCAGCATTTAAATAATTGCTTTGTCATTCTAGTGTCAAATTTTATGTGAATAAAAGCCTAAAGGTCGATTCAGACACATCAGTCACGTCTCGTCACAGTCCTGGCGCCGAACCGAACAATCCGTCATACAAAATATTCTTTAATAGAAATATAGCGCCGGCATTCACATTCATCAGGCGACGAACAGTTTCCCAGCTGTCAGATAGTTGATAGTTCTGTGACCAAACAGGACCGGTTCGGCGCCGAGACTATGACGGGACTGATGTGTCTTAATTGACCTTAATTCTACAAAAAGGTATTTTACTGCAATTTTATTCGCATAAATGAACAATGAAGAAGTACTTTAGAACAGATAAATTAAGGGCTGAACCAAACTCTTAAACTGCCGCCAAAGAATTTAAACATTGCTGTGAAAGATTCAACGATTTTTTAAAAAACAACGAATCTGAAGATAAATCTCTGGAAGATACAGATAAGTACATGCTTTTAATAAATTTTATCTCGCATACAGTAAATGATTACATAATCGAAGCAAAAATAGTACATTGTTTACCGGGTAGGAAAAGCTTAACATTCCTGAACGACTGTGAAGATTGCTAAGTCGAGGCGCAAGCCGAGACTTAGCAACACAGAGTCCAGGAATGTGGCTTTTCCTACGAGGTAAACATACTATTTTTCCGCAAATCGTTTAAAATTCGACAGATATTGATTGATTTTAAAAAAACGCGATAATTTTATTCCCAAATAAATGGTGCTTTGAAATTCCTAATAAAATTACTTGGGTTACTATGGAAACGTATTGAGGTTGAATTTTCAAACTTGACGCTTATAAATTTAATTGCTGGTGTTCTCGAAAGTAAAATGATAAAATGTTCTCTGGTGCCGACATAACTAGTTTAAAGAGGCATGGCGGATGGAAGTCATCAAACGTTGCTGAAGGATATATCGGAGAATCGCTTAACAATAAGGTTGAGGTGGCAAATAAGATTTTCACAGTACAAAATATTCAACAAAATGACACTTCCACCCTGCATGTTGTCCAAAATGTTTCTTATAGTTCTAAGAGTGTTTCTCCAATGTTCAATAATTGTACTAACTGTCAAATTACTGTAAATATAACAAATTGATCTTAAAAATGTATTCAGCAATGACTTGATGTTTTCAAAATATAAATTAATTCCTTATAAGCAATGTGTTTTCTATAATTTATGTAGAACACTAACAACTGTACGGAAATATCATTTCCTTACAGTAAGGAAACGACATTTCCTTACAGTAAGGAAGTCCTGACTTTTTCTTCAAGAACTTTTGACAGGAATGTCAAAATTTCCTGGCGATTTGCGGAAAAAATACATTTCTACTACCAAAATTTTGAAAGAATTGTATATAAAACGTACAAATGAGATTTACGCGAGACATATTTTAGCTACAAGAAAACAACAAATAAAAGAATATAATAGATCAGTATACACAAAAGTTAAAGCTTTTGGCAAAAACTTGTAATTTTATCAGTTTCTTTAAAAGAAAATAACAATGCCTATAATATTGGTGATGTTTGTGTCCTAATGGTTTTATTCAATCTAATATACGTCAATGATTACTTGAATTTAGTTATTTGCCTTTGGATGACGAATTATCTAAATCTAGATTTTTAGAAGATTGTTAAAAACCATCTGATATGTATAACGCAGCAATTAATAATATAGCGTCTTGCAGTCATCAAAATTTAGAACAACTACTTCGGCTTGTGTATTAACAAAACCTGGTCAAAGTTGTGATTTTTGTAGGCATTCAAGAAATCCAGATGTCCAGCAAGGACTGCGACTTGACAAAACTGCTATAAAATTGGAAACTGCCCTAAAATATGCATGAAATTAGAGAAAATTCAAACGAAATCAACTTCTACTTCTAAAATTGTAATCGCTTCTTCAATGAAAATACCTCAATCGCTTTTAAAATGTATAGCTAAAGTAACAGTTAACCAAATTAATTCCAAAGCCTTAATAGATACTGGAAGCTCAGATACTTTTTTAAATCATGAATTCGCTATTGAAAATATGCTTAAATTTTTTTGAATTCGAGAAGTTTCTATGACATCTATGTCATACTCATCAAATATTCAAGGGTATTGTTCAATAATTATCCAGATTATTAAAGAATATGATCAACCAAAAGCTTTAGTTTTATCCAATCTTCGTACAGATGTGATTTTGGGTCAAGATATTATGAATCACGAAAATGTAAAAGTTAAATTTGGAGGAACAAGAAAATCCCTTAAGTTATGTGATGGATTCGACCGGTACTTGATAGAAATTTATTTTATATGACAATAAAACACTGAAAATTTTGTTTTTAAAACTTCCACAAAATGTCCTGGATCTTCTCAATATGAAATTTGCATTTGATATCTTAGTCCATTTACGAATGGTTTTTAACCAAGAAACTTATTTTTTTCCTACACCTCTACGGCTTTCTATTTTGCCTTTAAGAATCAGTTGTAATATTTTATATCGACTTCTCCTTACTATATGTCCCAGATAAGACACTTTTCGATGTTAAACAGTCCTCTTTAGTTTCTTCATTAGTTTTCCTTGCTGTCCAAGGTATCTTCAGCATTCGTCCATGAACCCACATTTCCAATGCTTCAATTTTTTACATGATCGATACTTTTTACAACAGATATGTGATACATGATTGATACAAAATCTTATCACTACAGCTATTTCGTCAGAGTGCTTTTCTCAAGTTATGAAATGCACTCTGAAATAATCCTGAAGGAAATGGTTAAGTTAAAAGATACAATGAAGTTATATGGAAAGCGGTAAACCGAGCATTTAAAAGATGCTCTGGACTCTATACAAAGTTTACTGTATACAGCAACTAACTGTATACCCCATAACATTACTTATCAACGAAGATAAACTAGAGGAACTTCTATTCCTTAATGGCTGAAAGATTTAAA
The DNA here is from genome assembly GCA_918026665.1 of Diabrotica balteata. NCBI lineage: Eukaryota > Metazoa > Arthropoda > Insecta > Coleoptera > Chrysomelidae > Diabrotica > Diabrotica balteata. The sequence goes on along the minus strand of OU898281.1, from coordinate 157,256,624 downwards.
CAAAGTATTACTAAGAAAATTTCTATAAATAAGTGTTTGATTCTTTAGTTAAAGAGGTTGATCCTTTAGAAGCCAATTCAGATTACGCCTTAATACAGTATCACAAATGGAAATAAAAGTACAGTTGTAAGGAAACATTTCGCTCCGATAAGTGAATCACAATAATGATAAAGATAAAAATAAAAGTTAAAATAATACACTAGAGAATTCCACTAGTAAATTAATACCATATGAGACAAAAAATTTAACTGTTCAAGAACCGAATCAAGTACCTGATAAAAATCATGAACCTAGATTGGGAAATTCAAATCTTCAATCTTGCTGTAAATCAGCTAGTATTAAAAATAAACCTAGATATTTGCAAGATTTTTTTAAATAATGCCGAGTAAATGTAGTATAATTTAGTATTCCTAATGTTATGGCAGTTGCAAATATGTGTTTTGTCATTCTAATGTCAAGTTTCATGCAAATAAAAGCTTAATTTTACAAAAAAGTATTTTACTACAGTTTGCCAAAAGATCATTTCTGAAATAAATGTTAATTTGACCTGTTCTGCTTTCAGCAACATATTCAATTAAGAAGATATATGCTAAATATCCACAATTTAATCTACAGACAAAACATTATATTTAATAAAAAGTACAACATAAGTATTTCTTATAGCATTTGTTATAAACTATCCGAATTGACTGTATTAATATTTTCTTTACTTTTTACAATGTTACTGTTAAATTTTTTATCAACTGAAGATTCGTTATCTTCAATTGCAGGGGCCAATTTAAAAATGTTATCACTTTTATCACTCTCCTCACCGTGATTAAGTATCTCCTGTTTAGTAAAGATTACCTCCCAATTGTTGATATCTTTCTTAATAGGATTAGATGCAATATTTTCTCTGTCATCTTTTATCGGAGTTGAAGTTACGGTTCTGCATCTTTTTATGCGTTGGACGAACACTTTATACTTTGCTGTAGTTCTTCTTCCTCGTTTTGGAGTACGTTTTTTAAAAGCTCTTCGGGTATTACTCTTAAATTGATGATCCGTCGGTGTATACAGCACTCTCCATCTTTTTTTACCTGATATAGATTTTTTGGTGGTATTTAACTCTTGCGGGGACGATGACATTTGTTAAGTCACTTGACAGGAGTGTTTATATGATACTGTGGACAGTTATGATTTTTAAAAAACTGTTTTTACAAAGACAAGTAGAGTTGACTATTTCCTTAGACTATTTTTAACTGGTAAACCGTCATAGCAACGCCATGTTTCCCACTGACGAAACTCTCCTGTCCGTGATTTCTCAGCGACAAAATTATAACAGATCCGTCAAAAGATGTCTGATAATTCAGTTGTTGTCTGTTTGACAAATGTCATTGAGGCGTAATCAATTTTGGACATATATAATGAATCCAGACGAAAAATCAAGATGTGGATGCCTGTCAGGTAAACAAGTCAAAAAATTGGTTTTGGAAAATGTTCCATTGAACACGCAGAGGTCCAGAAGCTCTATTTGGACCCAATTTTAAGAATTTTACGCTTAAAAGAAGTACTACCATAACGGAAAGAGCAAAAATTTTCAAGGATTATGCCTTTAACATGAGAAAAGGCAATCACGAAGACCATAAAGAGTCGTCCTATAAAGTCGATGTGGAATAATACAAAAAAATAGTACAAGAAAACTATTTCACGTAGTAAGGCATAAAAATCGACTCTTTCACAGATATATCTTTCAAATGTGCAAAATTGGCCAGAGATACCAAGCGGAGGCAGCTTCAAAGTGTTCAAGAAAAAGAGAACTCAGTGCAAAAGCATTATCCACCAAAGAACTATTAAAAATCATCCAAGGCTACGACGAGGAAATCCCCGATGGAGCACAGAAGAGGTTTTTTCACCTTTGCTCATTTAAACTTGCTTGGAGAGGCAATGAGGCCCTAAACTGCAAGATTCAATTTTTCCAGAAGGAATTTGACATTATGAAAAATTTTACAGGACAAATTGAATACAACAGCATTTTTTTTCAAAGCAAATCAAGGCGGTTCGAAAAGTTTGACAAGCAGCAAATGGCTAGTAAGAGATTTATCGAACAAAAATTTATGCACAGTTAGATTATTTTTAAAATTAATGGAAAAAAGGTACCCAAAGTTTTATCAGACATACTATTTCTTACTGTTTACCTTAACTACAAGGATGGGTCTTGGTTCAAAAACTGTCCACTTGGAATCAACACCGTATCTAAGTATACAAAAATGTCAGCTGAAAAAATTGGAATTGATACAAAAAAAATAAAATAACCAATCATTCTCATCGATATTTAGCTGTGTCAGCTTTGCTTAAGCAAGGTGTTTCTGAATAGGAGGTAATTAAATTAAGGGGTCACTTAAATTAAAGCTCTCTATAACCACCATATCTCCTGCTAAATTTCAGTTACCGCCAGAAGTTGATCGAAAATCTTAGATCAACAAATGAAGCTGGACCTTCGAGTTTCCAAATGCTACAGGTCAATAATACACAAAATCATGCTTTGGTAGAAAAGAATGGGCAAACTACTATAGCTTATAATAATTGTACATTTAATATTTTTAACAAATAAATAAAGATTATGTATCATTATATACAACAAAATATTACAAAAACAGGAATAAAAAAAAATTATAAAAAAATTTTTCACATTGATGGCAGTACTTTTCTTCTAAGTCCGGTTTAGTTAATTCGAACATAACCCCATTTTTTGCTGAGCAATTTGCTTAACACTTTTAATTTTTCCTTTTCGTCATTAAATTGTGACTATTAATATTTCGGTACCACAGCCATAAAATTTAAAACGAAACATGGTTGCAACGATTGCTTCTTCTGAAAACCTAATGCATGGGGCATGTTCGCAGACATCCGTTTAAAACTCATTGAAATCTATCTTCATATTTTATGAAGCAAAGTCGGAATAAGCAATCCTTTATTAATAAATTGCTTTTTGCTAGAATAAACTAAGTTGCTTAGTTTAAAGTTATACATTTAGATAAAAAGAATTGTTTTTGCTTGCGTAGAAAGTGCTCTCCAGGAGGCAGCAACAGAAGCCATTGGATATCAAATTCAGAATCAAAGAAAACATCCATATTAGTTTGACGAAGAAATAGAACAAGAAATAAAGAAGAAAAGAGACCAATATTAAAAATTCTTAAATACAAAAAATATAACGGAGGAAATAATCTACAAGGAGTCTTAAGCTAAAATACGAAAAATGATATGTCGGAAGAAAAATGAAGCATGGCAACAAGAGTGTAACATGATAAATTCACATCTAGAAGTACGAAGAAGCACAAAAAGTTGGAGGGTCTTAAATTGTTTACGATAAAGATAGGAAGGTAGAAGATAAGAAGAGAGACATAATGCCAACAATAACAATGGATGACTGGGACTAATATTTTGAGAACTCCTAAGGAAAGATAGACCACAATTTAAAGACAGCAACGAAAAACAAAATATAAATATCTTCGCCCATACGAATATCAACAAAAGAAATGGAAGATTTATGTAGATCTCTAAAAAATAACAAAGCACCAGGTCGAGATAACATCCCTGCAGAGTTAATTAAACGCGGTACAACCAAAGTATATACTTAGATAAACTGTTCCAAAACTACATTAATGGAATGACAACCCCAGAGGAGTGGAAGACTCTATTCATATCATTCATATCCACTATTCACAAAAAAGGCAGAAGGGATGAATATGTCAATTACAAAGGCATTGCCGTGACAAACTCGGTCAGTAGAATATACGGGAAATTAATTAAAAACAGAATAGAAAGCGAATATAAAGATTAAGAGGATGATAAGCAGGCAGGATTTAGGACAGATACATCTACTGTTGACCAATTGTTTTGAATTACACAGATTATTGAAAAGAAAATAACTGTGAATCAAGAAGTACATTTATTGTATCTAGTTTTAAGAAGGCTTATGATAGAAAACACAGAAGTAAAAACACTTCACAATTGTGTATTTTGGTATAAAAACATACAAATACTTAAAAACTTTTTAAAAGTGTCGTCAGTATTTAAAATTATGGCAGAACGGCAGGATGGCAGTATTTCAATCTATACAGATCATCTTCAGTGCCTTTTGTATTTGGTGCTAACAATAAGGTGTCTATAAGACTTCCATGTGTGGATTTACAAAATATCACATTTTACATTTAATAATGTTGAGAGTCTAGGTCGATGACAATGAAATTGTTTTTAAAATTAAAATTTACTTTAGGGACTACATGTCTCTTAAGCTCGAATACTTGCACGTGGTATGATAGCGTACCACATTATAAATTATGGGAAGCGTTAGAGAAAACAAACATAAGCATGAATTTAACAAATGAGACGAAGAAACTGTACGCTAATGCAAACTCAAAGAAAAATATTGGAAATAATCTGTCAAGTGAATTCCAAATGAATAAAGGCCTTAAGTTGGGTTGCTGTCTCTCCCTGACGTTATTTAAAATTTATCTAAAACAAACTCTAAATCCATGGTAGCGCAAATGCAAAAATATGAGAATGCAGATTAACAACAATAGCATATACACTTTGTCATTTGCAGATGATCAACTAATGATAGCATAAGACTATGAAGATACTGAGCATATGACTCGAAAATTAATCGAGGAGTATAAAAAATGGGGACTTGAAGTCAATATCCAAAAAATCCAGTATATGTGTATTGGCGAGAAACAACAGGACCTCATATTGGAAGATAAAGAAGTTATCAAACATTGCAACCCATATAAATATTTAGGTATAATCAACACAAAAGAACAAACAAGCAAGAAGTAATTTTTCGTCTCAATAGTATCCTTTGGAATCAATCAATCTTTAATAATAACAAGCACAAGATATAAAATACAATAATTAAAAGTGTAATTACCTACAGTAGTGAAGTATGGCAAATAAAGGAAAGATACAAAAGGAAACTTAAGGCAACGGATATGGATTTCTGGAGATGTTCAGCTAGAAAATCTAGACTAGAAAGAAAGAGTAACGAACAACAGGGTAAAAGAAATTATAAAAGTAAAACATACAATAGTAGACGATATTGGTACCCAACAACTCAGATAGTACGGTCATATACAAAGAATGTCTGAAGAACGTCTCCTAAAACAAGTCTTGTGGAACCCTCAGGATAGAAAAAAAAATAAGAGGAAGACCCCGCCTTAGTTGGAGAGAAGGCATCAATAGAGAAATGAAAGAATAGATATAAAAGAAGACCTATGGATTATTCGAGAGGAGTAGCAACTGGGTATCGGAAGACGTAGGAGAACATTTTTAAACCGATCTATATATAGAAAGTGAAAGAACTACGTAATAAGAAAAATTTAAGGTTTATTCCAATAAAAAATCTTAAATTAATTAACAAAAAAATAATTATAATATTATTAAAGTAATTTCATTTTTTTCTCTCATTTTTATTATCATCAACGAATCTTTTACATTTATATTGCCCCTATCTTTGTTATTGTATCTCTTTCTCCCCCCATCTCTTTTAAGGTCCTAAATAAAATGTACATTATATTATTTAAAATTTTGTAAAATAAAAATATAATTTTTGATGATTTCAACAAATACAAATTGTCGAAGAAAAAATCCTGCTAAGACAATACTAGGCCTGTAACGGCTAGCTCACCCATTGCACATTGAAACCCCTCAGGGATGATGTTCGGCATAAACTAATTTAATTTGAGCAATCGGGAATTATTAATAAAATAATTTCTTTAACACATGTCTTTATTTATTTATATTTTAATAAATCAACATGTAATAACAATTAAATTGAGGTTCTAACAACAGGGAATTAAGCATCTATATACAAAATCTCAAGAAATAAAGAAACTTAGCTCTACTCTATGAGAAATCCTCCTGCTGTTCTCTTTTCAACTCGGACCATACAATGTCTGCAAAAACCATGCCGCTAAGCCGAAACCATGTGGATCTCTCTCCAATCCAAAGCCATGCGGATTTTCAAAATCGAGATGGATTTCTTATTCAAAAAAAAAAAACAATTCCATTTTTATATTCTTCGACCAAAAAATCCATGTCAACGTAAATTTTCCTATATCATAATCAAGATGGATTTTCTTGAATAAAATCAAGGTGGATTCTCTTGAATAAAAACCAAGGTGGATTCTCTTGAATAAAAACCAAGGTGGCCAGACCGTTGGAAGTTTCTGACCACGAGGACTTATTTTTTTAATAATACCTTCTCGTTTGCTGGTTTATTTCAAAAAGAAATTAAATTGGATCGGATTGATAGAAGTAAATTATTTAGGAGTGGGGTTTCTGTTTCTTGTACGATAAAGTAAGCGAAGGTAGGACTACGAGGGGACTTAAGAAATTAATCAGCGGATTTATTTGTAATAGGAAAATATTGAAATAAAATATAGGAATACAAACAAAGGAAAAAGAACTTATTATCAATGAAAATCAAATAGTATGAGCAGAAAATAGTGGAAAGAACTTTGAAATTAATAAGAACAAAAATGTAACGTTTTAAACGTTAAAAGCCTAATAAAAAACCAGCAATTACATTTGAAAACTGCCTAAGAAAAATAGAAACTGGTAAAAGAATCCATTTTGCAATAATTATAAGATTCGCCGAATACGACAGTTTATGTAAAATGTAACAAAACATTTATTAACAAACAAAAATGCTACAAGTAGAGAGTAACGTATTTGTGCACTTGTTTTAAGTTTTTTTATTTGTATTATTTATTTTTGTCCTAAATTCAAGAAAAACTTTTCACCGTTAAAGGATTATTGCCCCCGTCTAACAAAAGCGACGTGAAGGGAAACTCCAAATTTTGTATTTACATTAGTTATCTTAAAATCCGGGAACCGCCACCCGGAGTGGAGTTCGAAGAGGATGATTTCAATACATTTACATAGTATGTCGACTTTTATTACTTTTCTTCCAGAATATTTGGAATCCCATTTATTTTTATTAGCACTTTCCTCATCGCGACTACCGCTTAAAACATTGTTTAATTGATTTTCTTTTTCATTTTGAACTTTTTTAGCTGTCTGAAGCTCATAACCGTGTAGTAAAAGTAGCTTGATTGGAAAAGTTTTATTGGAATTTATGGTTCTGTATAGTTCAATAAGATATAATGTAATAATACTGTGGAAAAAGAAAAAAAAGTGGATGGTTCCAGATCCAGGAATATATCACCAAGTTGCGTAAGGAGATGTACAGAAGAGAAAACACTCTCACAAACTCTCAGGGAATGGTAACAGTACTCAGTAAACTACAGAACTACTCTGTTAGTTAAAGAAAGAAATCTTCTACCAGTTATATAAGTCAGTTTGTTTTGCTGTGGACTTTATCTGGGAGGAAACTTAAAGGTTCATCTCGGATAGACTTGCCTTAAGACGTACATATAAGTCACTGAAAAGGGTCCACCTTATTATTTGGCAATATTTATTGTGTGCTACTACTAAAAATTAATGATGTGTTGTACTGAAAAGTATTTGACAATTGACAGATATCTATATCGTTAAAAGATGTCCCGTTGAAAATAAAAATTGACCTAAATTGCCATTTTCACAAAAAAAATAAATCTTGCCAAAGTGGACAACTTTTAGTAACCAAACCTGTACATTATTCGGTAAAAATTTTAATGCCAATAAAACCTGGAGGTATTATCTGGAAGAAAGTTGGTCAGACTGGTCAGATATGTATAAGTGTATAACTGCTACAGATTGTATTAATCAATTTTACGATAAATTGTATAACTGCATTGATCAAGCCATCCCAAAGAAAATTATTAAAAATAGACAAAAACAGAAATATCCAGCTTATTTTAGTATGGACCTTATTAAAAAAATCAGACAAAATAACAAATTAAGCAAACATATAAAAATAAGGAAAGCTAATAGTGCTGTTGATAACAATAAATTCAGGAGTCTTAGAAATACTATTAAAAAGAAAATCAAAAATGAATTTATGCAGCATCAAAATAATATTGAAGATAACATTTTGCATGGCCCAAATAGTTTTTGGACATTCATAAGAAGTAGGAGACAAACAAGCGGTTTTTCTCAATGTTGCCATGGCTTTCTCTCATCATTTTAGCTCAATTTATCAGGTATCATCTACATATCAGGGTAGTTCACAGGGATCTTTTAACTTTTTAGTTATTAGTGAAGAAGATGTGAAGGTTAGTATAAAAAATTAAAGCCAAAAAAGGCCACTGGTAGTGATAATATCCCTGCATATATCTTTAAAGGATGTTCTGATATATTTCAAAAACCATTATCACATCTATTTAATCTATCTCTTAAAACTAACACCTTTCATCATTACTCCAGTTTTTAAATCAGGTAATAGAAACAATATAGAAGACTATCGTCCTATAGGTATCCTTAATTCCCTGGCTAAAATATTTGAATCTATTCTCTATATGAATATACTGAAAAATTTTGAAAATAAATTTGCTCCAGAACAACATGGTTTTTTGCCTGGGTTATCCACAACTAGTAATCTGGGCATTCTTTCTAATTTTACTAGTGAGGCAATAAATAATAAACTCCAATTAGATTTAATAATGACTGACTGCTCAAAGGCATTTGATATGGTTGACCATGGCATTCTTTTATCGAGATTGAATGAGTTCGGTTTTTCGCATGCTGCTTGTACATTTATAAAATCGTATGTGGAATCAAGGTTTCAACGAGTCAAAATTGGTAGGTGTTTATCAGATAAATTTCAGGCTATATCTGGTGTCCCCCAAGGGAACAACTTAGGGCCTTTGTTTTTCTTAATTTTTGTCAACTTACTACCACAATCTCTTAAATTTTCTTCTAGTCTAATCTATGCTGATGATTTTAAGCATTTTAAGACTATACACACTTCAAATGATTGTCAGTTACTACAGGAGGATCTGACCTCAGTTGTGGAATGGTTTAGGGACAACAATATGATCTTGAATATTAAGAAGTGTGGAGCCATATCTTCTACTCGCAAAATTGATTACATTTAAAATAATTATAGAATTGACAATTGTGTAGTATCTAGAAAAACCAAATGTAAAGATCTGGGAATATACCTACAGCCTAACATGAAATTCAATGAACACTATATAAATATTGTTAATAAGGCCTACAAAATATTGGGATTTGTAATAAGAAATTCTAAACACTTTAGTATAAACACAACCATTAGACTATATAACGCTTTAGTCAGACCAAACTTGGAATATGCATCAGTGGTATGGACTGCTGAAGACAAAGTTCAGATTAATCATATATAAAAGGTACAAAAAAGATTTCTAAGGTATTTATACCTTAAGAAATACAATGTGTATACTAACCTTACGCCATCAAAAAAGTTGCTTCAAATATTTGGCTTGCAGTCATTAGAGCAAAGAAGAAACATGTATTGCGTTGTGTTTATTCATAATATCATTAACAATGTTAAATATAAGACATGTGCTTTGATAAACTTTATTAGGTTTCATGTGCCAAAGGTCAACCTAAGGGTAAACAGTAATGACCTATTTTCTTGTAGTCCATATAATTCTTGTGCAATAATAAACTATATGCAATATCAGTGTAATGAGTTAATTACGATCTGTGATATAGACCTCTTTACCTGTAGTGTAAGGGATATTAAAAAATGTTATAAATAAGTATGATAAGTAATGGACTCAATTTTTAAAATTTTATTAACTCTTGTCTTTTTTTTAATGTGTTTTATTTTGTGCGTTTTTATTTTGTACTTGTGTGTATATTGTATTTTTTGTGTGTATATTGTTATACCAAGTAATAAGCACTCTTACATGTAATTACTATCTAGGTGGTGTTTGTAAGTTTTAATAAATAAATAAATAAATAAAAGTTAACTTAACTAAGATTTATAATCATAAAAGAGCACATTATGTATAAAAAAACATAAAAGACAACTCTGTACATTACAATATTCCCATAGTCTGTTTTAAAAGTTTTATAGTTTTGTAATTTCCTTCAGGAGTCTATTTATTTTTTCCACAGCCTTTATCGGATTTATAAACCCTTTAAAAAATCATAAATCTTAAAAGACTTTAAGTTTGAGGCACCTGCCAAAACCCGAAATTAATTTTTAATAATCAACTAAGCCAGAAATCCTAACCTAATTACCATACTTCTGAAAAACAACAGAATTCCACGGTCTAAAACCAAATCAGAAATCTGTAGCAGTAAGCAGAAACCAGCAATATTTCTGGCATCCCAGTATTATGTTTAATCAAAGATACCATCCAATGAAGATTAAAAATTAATTAAATTTCGAGTTTTAGTCCCGAATCTCCCTTAGCCGTGCGCTTAAACGTAATCGCACCCCGAAGTCCCTCAGTTATTCATGGACTGCCGTCATTACCATATTTAAATTACGCAAAAACCTAAGAAAAATCAAGCAGAATCATGAACGTATCTTGTGGGTCATCAGATCTACTTATTTTCTCCTAATATATCTAATTTTCAAATTTTTATGTAAAATATTTAATTCCTAATTTTATCTTTCTTTAGAATTATTTAAAATATTGAATTATTAGGATTTTTTATTTCTATTTAGAAAACTAAGTCAGAAAATAGATTGCAGGTATTTGGTTGAGGGCTGGCTAATATGTTAAGTGGATAGAGATTCTGTCGAAAGAAAGAGTGGGAGAGATACACCTTCGAATGGAGTTTTTGGTTACTATTGAAATATGCAGACATGTAAAAATGGGATGGGCAGCATTCGAAAGACTCTCATACGTACTTAAAAATAAAAACATACCTCAAAGACCACGAGGAAGACAGCAAATGCGCTGGAGCGAGGATATCGAAAAAGACTGCAGAAAAAATATGGAAACGTCTTACAAACAACAAAGATGAATGGCGAGAATTAGGAGAGGCCTATATTCGACAATCCAAATAGAGAAAAGGGCTTAAAAAAATTTTGCGGTAGATATTACCCTAATGGTTGGTCTCAGTCTTATAATTGATAGATTCAGGAGTTTTGGTAATGTGAACCATTTCAAGGGAAAGTCAATTTTTATAATTCTTAACTTTTTTTTTTATGGTAATCGGGCTAAGTGCCCATCTAGCCAGCAACAAATGTGTAATAACGTTCACTTAATAACCTAATCTAACTAAACTAAATACACTACAATTCTGGAAATTAAAAAAAGAATTACAATGGGAGAGGAACTAGGATTACTTTTCGCACCTAGGGGTCATTCAAGGTGACTCACAGACAGAAAGTGTAGACCACGGAAAGTATAGGTAAAAAGGTAAGATACTTGGTGATTAAACAGAGGTAACGAGCTTAACACCTACATACCTACACTAAAGTTTTAATTTACACATTTTAATAAACTTAAGGATAATTTTATATACCTTGTACATATTTAATGACATCAAATAAAGTAGATTGAAAGGGGGGTATAATTTTTGCAACATTAAACTATTAAGTTCGGTGTTGACTACACCGATTTTATATAAGTGTTGAGGGTAGCTTGCATGTCCGAATTTCAGCCTACATATGGTCACAATATCATTTCTTGTAAAATCATAATCTTGGTGCCAAAAATCTGTCGGAATACTTGGATGTAATAGTGTGTATCGTGTGAGGTTATTAGAGCAATAGTTTTTTCCAATGCAGTTCTCATTTTGCCTTAAAATTACTCTTTGATATCATTAAATATTCTTGAGCACCTAAATTGTTGTTGATATGCTCTCCGGTTGTAACGCTTACTTTGGCTAAGGAGTCTGCAACTTCATTGCCACGAAGTCCTATATGAGCTTTTACCCAAGTGAATTTTAATTCGTATTGACTTTTTTTTAATTTATGAATTCTTACTTTTAATTCTCTAATAAAAGGATTTGTATCAGTAGCCATCACATTAGTTGGGTTAGCAATGCATTTAAGAACAGATAATGAGTCACTCAAAAAATTTATTTTTTTTTTTAAACTCTCAACTTATTTTTTACAATTTTTACATTATTTAAGTCAAAGTTACCTGTCTTCAAGTGGTGTTCTAGTAACGTACAAGAGTTTTTTCTTATGTTACAGTCACTTTTGTGTGGTGTGACATGTCAATTAAGCTTAAAATGTCGTGGCTTAAATAAATCGTCTACCAACAAGTATACAATCTATTTGGTTTATTAAAGATCCAAGGCCGCTGCCATTATCAAAACATGGAGCTTTTCAAGTATATAGAAGTTAGAACCTAGACCCATATGAAAAATAATTTTTGTTTTGTTACATCTATGAAACAATAGGAAATTGTCATATGTCACTTGTACGGTACAACAAACTGGATAAGAAATCTATTTATTATGGTAACTTAAATTACAAATCGTAAATAAAGTGAAAAATTGGAAAAAAAACAAGACTAAAAAATTACTATACTCGCTTTCGTCGTTCTTGGCGTGAGCCTGAAATAAGCTACTACGGAATTTTTAATATTCGTCTCTCTCTGATACACAGATGCTTAATTCAATTGTGCAAGTAACGTTCGTCATAGCAAAGTGCAATGAGAAGGGAATAAAGAGACCACTCACGACTCCCAGTATTGTAGCAATAACACCGATGCGTTTGGCCGATACGGTGTCGGTGATAAGTTCGGCCTCTTTACGAATACAGATAGTCGATAGTGACGTGTCTCTTTATTAACATGTTACCTTGATCTGTGCATGTTTGAAGTAGCTGATGAAATAGTTTTTATAAGTAAACAGTTTTTAATTAATTAATAGTTTGAGCTCTTACTGTGTGGAATTCCATTACATAAAATAATACTCTCGACACCTTAAAAATTCTAGTTTATTATAAATTAACTCTTTCTCTCTTTCGATACCCATTGCAACAATGACATCTGGCATTGTTCTTAAATGAGCTGGCTAATATTTTTATAATTATAGCAATTACTATTAATATTTTATGTTGTTTTAGTCGATTTTAGTCAGTCATTGTTGGAATTTGTTCCGAAAAGTTTTACTTATTATTTTTTTGTTATAAATAACTAATTGTTCTATTTAATAAAAAAACGATAACAGGAGAAATGCGACAATGTGTAGTTCATTTATTGGAGTATTTTAAAAAATAAAAAAAAACAACGGACCTTTGCTTTCGTTATCATCGGTACATGAACGGGTAGCGGACGCTTTGAAAATCAGTCTTCGCACAGTGACAAGAATAAAGAGTGAATACAAGACAGGGGCAGCTCTTACTACACCATGAGAGTCACGTAATGTACAAAAAAAAATGATGTCAGCGATACTATTAAAAGGGAGATTAGAAATGTACTGTATGGCATGAAAGCAAAATGAGAGCACGTTACAATTAAAGTTCTAAATACACAATTAAGAAACAAACATCTCTATGACGGTTCTGATACAAGTTTGTGGCGTCTTATGAAAAATTGTGGGTTTTCATACAAACTAGAAAATAGTAGACGAGTGCTATGTGAGAAACCATGTATTGTCTCCAAACGACCGTATTTTTTGAGGCATTATATGAGAAATTTTTTAAGTCCAAGCCCACTTCAGTTCGTTTTTTTAGATGAAACATGGATATTCCTAAAAGGGGCACATAAACGTACTTGGCAAGATTACTGTGTGAAAAGCATCAGAAAATGACACGAAAATACAGTTTAACGCTTTGTTGTTTTACATGCAGGAAGTAGGCAAGGATTTGTTAAAGATGCTGGGTTACTGTTTTCTACGAAATCGAAGAGTGCAGACTATCATGATTCTATGAATAAAGAGTCTTTTAAAAAGTGGGTCTCCGAAAAGCTGATACCAATGTTGGAGGAACCATCTTTAATTATTATGGATAATGCCTCATACCATAGCTCTTTAATAGAAAAGTTACCGAATGCCAGTTGGAAAAAATTGGACTTACAAGAATGGTTACGAGCAAAAAAAATAATTTTTGACGACGATTCGGGCAAGACAGAGCTATTGAGTCTTTGTCGCCAGAATAAACCACAAAATAACAGGTACGTTATAGACGAGCTACTCCAAGAACATGGGCATCAGGTTTTGAGATTGGCTCCATATCACTGCCAATATAATCCGATTGAGTTGGTCTGGGGCATTTTTAAACAATACTATGATCGTTATATTGGAGAACATGGACGTGGAGATGAAACAGTATAAAAAGTTTGGGGCGATGCACTAGCTGAGGCAACACCTGCAGTGTGGGCGAGTTGTGTTAACCATACTGAAAATTTAATTCAGGACGACTGGGCAAAAATGGTCACATATGATGAAAATGAAAGTAGGATTATCATCGATTTGGCGGAAGATTCCAATGATGAAGACAGTTCCAGTGAAGACGCTGACTGATTAGCTAATTAATCAAGGTCAGTACGTTGTAACAGTTCAGAATTCGCTACAGTGCTTAAAACTTAAAAAATCTGTATCATTTTTTAATTAAAGTGGGTTAAATAATTAACACTTTTTTGGGTATATTTTAAAATCCTTTTAAAATGTACTTTTCGTTATATCCTGTCCTATTGTACTGCAAGCTAGAAAAATACTTCTTCGCAATTTATACGTATATTTCGTTATTAGAAATTTAATGAAAAATAATTTATAATTTTCTTTTATAACTATTATTTCGTTTGACATGCTACATTTTGCTCCGCCACTGGAGGAGGTAAACGAATCGAGCTTAGACAAGGAAAGACAGATGAAACAACTTATTGCAAGTGTTTTTACACGCACACGCCAAGAACGATGAAAACGAGTATAGACATCTTCGTCCGACGAGTACATCAGTCAAACAATTTAATCTACCATAATATTTCCAGGCACCAATATTTGGTAGTAAGTGTAATAGTATGTAATCTGGAACATTTTTAACCATTTCAAAAATTTATATTAATTTCATACTTAAAAAACTCTTTGTTGGCGCCTCTGCTTCAAAAGACCGAGTAGAGAGGCAAAGAAAAAACGGTTAAAAAATAATTTGGCAGAGGTTATTTATGGACACCCAAGGGTTTGTCTTTAGTATCTATTTACTCCTGTTGTTTTTCCAACCATCAATTATTAACCACAATCCATCTCTTTCGCAAAGAAAAAATGACGAAACTTTTCGAAGAGGTGTTAGATTAAAAAAATTATGAGCTAGAACCTAATTGTAATTTTGTTTTAGTATAAAAGGTCTTTTTTGGTGTAAAAATAATTAAACAAAAAGGATCGGTGATGTTTTTTTCTTTAAAAATTTTAAAGTTTATATCCCAAAATATCTACCTTCCAGTGGCGGGATGCAAACAATATTTCAGTGATAAAAATGCTAGTATCTAAAATAATGTTTGATAGTACAAAAAATATAAAGACAGATTAATACAAAACAAAAGAGTGGGCTAACAAAATATGGACAGATATACAAATAAATTAATCCGTAAAATAGTTTCGAAATACAATTTAGATTTCTGCTATCTGAACCTTCTAAAAATTGCAAGGTATTACAGACGTTGATAAAGATGTTAAAAGAGGCATGTAGAATCTAAAATTTGTATTCCACGACATGTCTTTTCATAAATTAATAAAAAAATCAATTAATCAAAAAATAAATTAATATACACAAATAAAAACATGAATCCGACTGGTTTTCGGTCTACTTTTCTTTTTCTTTCGTCCTATTGTCTCGTGTTTGGCATCCTTTGAATATGTTCCAACCATCTCAATCTCTGTGATTTTTTTTATTTCTGCGATTGTTGGTTCTCCATACATCTTTTGTAGTTCTATATTTATTCTATTTATCCACATTCCATTCCATAGCTTTTATCCAAATATTTTCGTTAGGATTATTCGATATTTCGTTAGGTTATTGAAGCATATTTTCATATAATGCATGTTTTACTGGTATACAATGCTATGGGTCTTAGCACTGTATTTATCTTAGCCTTTCGAAATATGATTTTACTTTTAAATAACTTGTTTAGTGAGATATAAACATTCATTATTCTAGTTTTGATCTCTTCTATTATATTTGGTCTCCAGATGAAGTCGCTCTCAGATATTGGAACCCTACGTCTTCTTTGAATTTATATATTTTTCCGTCTGTGATTATTGTCAGGCAGGTGTTGTCCTTGTATGTATTTTCGTTCTGTCCATTCCTTATATGTGCCTGTGCTTCGTTTATGTATATGCCTTTCTTTCTCGCTGTCGCTTTTAGTTTTTTAAGATTCTTGTTGAATTCTTGTTTAATGCTAATTGGTGCTTTCTTTGATATATAAGTCCTGTCCTATTGATTCCGGCTTTTTTAACAAAAATATTAAAAAGGACACGTAATAACAGTGATGGCAGTTGTTCCCTTTTCGCATCCCCTTACTAACTTTAATCTTAGCTGTTTCTTTTTCCATTTATTTTAATCCTATTCTCTGTTTTTCTGAGTGACACTTTTATCATTCTTTCTAATTTTTCACTAATTTTTATAACCATCTCTTGCCATCTTTACCACCATCTTGCAATTTTTACCACTCATTTCATTAAGAGTTAATTGGATTAATCCACTTTGATTTAAAAATAGGTTAGTGCTTGAATACTATTTATTATAATATTTATTATTATTGTAATATTTAATGATAGCAATCTATCATCTTTATTTATTAAATAGATATTGATTTATTATAGAAAATTCGCAAAAGCTCTTACCGAATTATAAATGTTTCCTTCGGTAATTCCTAATGATACATCTGTGAGTGCGTATGTAATTCTCATAAATCCACTGGTGTCCTAGTCCACTTTTTCGTCACGCTCCGTGTCAATAAACCACGAATCCACCATTACTCGACCCGACCAACGACGGAACGAACGAAATCTCTTCATTTCTCCATTATCCATTAATCAGCATTGACCTTTCATTCATTCGCCAACAATTCCCGCAATCGGCTCTTTCCATTCCGATATACATTTATATTGAAAAGACTGACTTGTTTGATAAGATTGACGAAAAATGAAAGACCTTAATCTTTCGACAATTTTTGCAATTGGTCCATAAATTTTATGGATTTGCGGGATGAGTCAGATAAATCGCGTAAAAAATTAGAGGTGGAAACGACAGGTACGATTCGTTACCAACACTCATTTCGTTTATTCTCATCTATAATACATTCAGCGTAAAATATATCGTAAGAAAATAGTTTCAGAAGTCACTCGCTGATATGATTATGATTTTAAGTGATTTATTTGATTTTAAATTATTCAGTTTTTTGCCATATGACCTTGACTAAAATTAGCGCTGACTGAAATTTGAATAAAGGCTGAATAAAGGCGGACTTAATCGAACCTTCAAAAAAGTATTTACGCAAAACCAAAGAAAAGAAAAAAGATTGGTTGACGGACGATATACTAAACTTAATGAGCAAAAGAAGAGTAAACAAAGACAAAAATAAATAATTGTACCAGCAAATATCAAATTAAATACGGTGACAAATTCGAATATTCAATATTGACGACCTACAGAGATTACTAAACAAAGTGGTAGAAGCAAGTGAAGAATTTGTTCTGTCACTGAATACAAAGAAGACCAAATTCATGATAATTACAAAGAAAACGTATCAATAATATCAACTTACATGTAGGACAGAATCTCATTGAACGAGTACAAAATTACAATTACCTCCGAACAAATATTAACGAGTCAAACGAATACACCAGAGAAATAAGAATAAGAATAGAGAAAGCCCGCAGTGCCTTTAACAACATGAAACAAATGTTAAGTAGCCGAAACCTAAGCCTAAAGCTGAAAATACGAATGCTTAAATGTTATGTTTTCTCGGTCCGTTATATGGGGTGGGGGCGTGGACACTAAATAAGCAATGTATGGGTAAGCTGGAGGCATTTGAGATGTGGGCGTACCGAAGAATGTTAAAAATCTCCTGGAAGTATAAGGTAACTAACCAAGTTGTATTAGACAGGATGAACAAACAAAAGGAGGTCGTATTAAGTGTTAAAATAAGGAAACGACAATACCTGGGACATATTACACGTGGGAATAAATATCAACTGTTACAACTAATTATGCAAGGAAAGATTGAAGGTAGGCGCAGCATAGGTAGGAGAAGAATGTCATGGTTGAGAAACCTCAGGGAGTGGTTTTCTTGCACTTCCATACAATTGTTCCGAGCGGCAGCCTCCAGGGTCAAAATTGCCATAATGATAGCCAACCTTCGTAGCGGAGATGGCACGTGAAGAAGAAGAAGGTAATTTTTCTGACCATGATGTATCCCATTCTTTTATTTGCTAGGAGCATCATTCTCTATATACCTGCTAATCTCTGCCAAAAATCAATTTCCAGAACAAGGAGTTTTTGTTTATTTCTTTTAGGTTTCGTATACTTAAAGTACAACTCATTTAAAAATGCTATTATATAGCCTTACCTTTTTCTTTTTAGAGATTTTTAGAGTTTATGACCTGAGTAGTAAGTTTAGTGAGCCTTTCATTAATTTGTTTCCATTTAATTTGTTCTTCGATTTTTGTTTCAGTGCGTCAGTCTTTTAGGGGACTTTTTAATTATTTTAAAAGTACAAAGACTTCATATTTGGGCACGTAATAAGAGCAGAAAGATACACGTTTTAGTAACTAGATCTGGAAGGCAAGATATAGGCTAACACGTCTAGGACGTAAAAATAATATGTCATTGCTGCCTAATATTCGCCAACTGACAGGAATCCACAGTTAAGAAATGTTTTTTTGCAATGTTGCTGAAAATAAAATAACTTAATCCTGACTCTACCATCTCATTTGACAAGACAATGTACGATGGACGCTTACACAGACATGCACGGGATATTGTATTTATTTGTATTTATCTATGTCACCTTAAGAAGAGAAGAAGCTGACAGATAAATACAAACAAATTTGCTATATTATTTGGTTACCAAAATATGTTTTAGAAATAAAAAAACTGCTTCATAGACTTTAGGTTGAGTCTAAAAAATACATCCTTTGTCACATAAAATGCTAACTGTCACATAACTGTTGATAGAATCCTCAGTTATTATCCTTTCTGATTGCTGCCACTGTCCTAAAATAATGGCGACCTATTTGGGGTTAATGGATAATAGCCATTACCGACAGATAGAAATGATCATTCATTTTCAGATAAATGCTTTGGTTAATACCGACTAGAGGTAGATTTTTTGTGAGAATACGATTTTTATATAATTTAGAATATGAACAATGAAACAACAGCAATAAATTTTTGAATATTTATCCAAGCTTTTCTTTTATTTGTTTGAAATAAAACGAATGCATAATAACAGAAGCTTTGAAAATGTATTTTCAAACAATAAATAAGTTTTTCATATATTTTGCTTTAGGTAACGTTATTTTTCTTGATTATTCTACGACTTTTCCTTTTGATGTAAGATCTTGTATTACCAGCTAGTATTATCTATGTAAGAGTGATTTTACGTCTGCATTAATCATCATCATCAACTAGGCTCTAACGTCCACTGCTGAACATAGGCCTCACGCATGCTTTTCCATTTTTTCTGTCCGGTTTTGTCACTCTTTTTATGTTATCTGTCATCTCGTTGGACGTCGACCTCTATTTCTGTTAGCTTGTATTCGGGGTCTCCATTCCAAAATTCTTTTTGTTCACCGGTCATCAACTGATCCTGCTACATGACCTGTACAGTTCCACTTTAGTGTTCTTATCCTTTCAATAACATCTGCTCCTCCTGATCTTTTGCGTATAGTAGCATTGGATATTCTATCACGTAGAGAAATCCCTAACATTATTTTCTCCATTACCCTTTCCGCAACTTTCCGTAGTTTACTCACTGTTGTTCTTGTGAGTGTTAGGATTTCTGCGCCGTAGGTCATCACTGGCAAAATACACTGATTAAATACTTTTTTTTTTAGACACATTGGAATCTTAGACCTAAAAATATCCTTCATCTTTTCAAATGCAGCCCAAGCGAGGTTTATTCTTCTTTTCAGCTCGATTGTTTGGTTGTCTCGACTTATTCTGATCTAATGGCCCAAGTATTTATAGGAGACAACTGACTCAATATCTTTGTCTTCTACTCAGATGTTTTTGTTGTGGACTAAATTTGTCATAAATTGTGTTTTTAAAAAATTTATTCTAAGACCAACTCTTTTTGTGGCAGTATGGCGTTCTTGGAGCATTATCTGTGCCTGGTCAAAGCTATCTGCAATAAGAACGGTATCATCTGCAAATTTAAGATTATTTAAAAATTCTCCATCTACATTGATGCCTTTTTCGTTCCAATCTATTGTTCTACAAACGTATTCTAGCAAAGTAGTAAATAATTTAGGAGACATGTTTACATGTTCCCGTCTAGTTTACATCTCAACTTAGCATTAAAGTCACCCATTACTAGGTTGTGTGTAGTAGGCGCCAGTTTAAGTGCATTTTTGAGGTCCTTATAAAAGGTTTCCACTCCCTCGTCTGAGTGTGTAGATGTAGGTGCATATGCTTAAATTATTTTAAGGCTGGTTTTTTTGTTAAGCTTTAGTATGCAGAGTATTATTCTTGGGTTGATACCTTTTTGGATATTTTTAGTGTGTCTCTTATGTAGAAGTCCAACTGCTCCAATTTTTTCTTCGTTTCCCGTATAGAAAAGTTGATGCCCTGATTAAGGAGTTATACAATCTTCTTCTTCGCGTCTGACTTCACAGAGACTCATTACGACCCATTTTATGTGTTTTAACTCTTCTTCTAATTCCAGTCAGAAATTTTTTTTCAGGTGACAGTGTTCTTACATTGTACGTGGCGATATACATTTGTCGTCGTCCGTGGTAGCCCGATCTGACCCGGAGATTCTTCGCACCCTCTGTTTACTGTTTTTCTTGATCGATACCTTGACCAAGGATCTGCTCACTTCCGCGGACTGAAGGTCGTGTTTTTGTCGTGTCAAGCATGCTTAGATTTTAGCCATACTCTACCGCGCTGGCCAGTGCGAGTTGGTAGAGGGTAGGATGAAGGTGGAAGTTTTAAAAGGAAAAAGGTATGAGGACCTGGCCCCTCAGGCAAGGAAGGAGGGAGAACCAAAAGCTAGCATAAGGCAGGGTCACTAATCCCTGTAGCAGTCTGTCTTCTACTGGGATTTAGAAGAGTGCTACCTGTCAACCTGCGTTGACTAAGCATGCATTGCTTATTTTATATTATATGCGTACATTTTTATCTCAATCATATTAATAATAAAAAGTATTTAATGAATTTGTTTAAGTACCCACATACAATCGCTTATAAAAACCTTACAACACAAGGAGCAAGCATCTAGCAAAATTACGTAGCTATAATTTTGACCAAACAATCCAGTGGCATTGGTCCATTCAGTTTTGTTTATTTTTAATTATTTTTTGTCTACATTAAAATATTCTGAATCGACGATTAGGACTATTTGAGGACTATTGTAATGGGAACACCAATAAAGGTAAGAAAAATTAGAATAAGGTCTTGGAATCTTGGAAGTCTTACAGGTAAGAGTGCGAAGTTGGCAGATCTGCTTAAAAGAAAAAAAAGAGTATCTACAAATTGATTGCAGTCAAAAAATTAGGTGTGTAAAGGACAAAGAGCGAAAAAACTAATGGATGAAGGATACAAGTCATCTCCTCATGCATGCTACTGTCCACTGACTTCTCGTGAATTCTAATCAGTTACCTCAAATATTTTAGGTACTATTTAAATCAGTATAATAATAAAATTCAAAATTGTGTATAAATAAGTGCGTACTCACTTTATTTATATTTGTAATTTTATAGATTGCATATTTCTTTGACGCTGCATTTTTGTATAATTTTGGCAGTGGGTCTGTTCCGTTTGTTGTCAATAAATAAAATAAATAAATAATCAATAATTATAGTTGTAAAATAATATTTTACTAAATTCAGAAATGAAGCCTTCGTCAGATTGGGAAAAAATATCCACTTGTCGAAGGGTATAATTTTAATTAAAACGCAGTGTGCAACACGTTAAAGAAAACTATCAAACAAAACAAAAGGAAATATTCATTGGCGGCATATTATTAATTCTGTTTTATAAAAAGAAGCAAAAGCAAAACCGCTATGATTTACTACCGACCACATGTACATGTGTATTTGTCTGTCAGTTAGGAAAACGGCATTTACGCAGAGCAATTACTACAGGCCCAAAGGCGATAACGAGAACCATTTAAATGAACTGCGTGGCTTTGCGATGGACGTGCCTCACGTGCCCTTCGGGCAAAATTATGAATTGCGGAAGGATAACCGCCGGGATGTGGCAACATGGTGTTGTTTCTTTGTTAGTTCAGGTGTAAACGACTTGTTTACATTTTGTTATGTTCAGATAAGGGTTGAAATCGGGACGATTTTTTGCTGTTGGCTTTCCCCTTTTGTATTCTTTATATTAAATTTAATCGATTGACCAAACTTGCCTTTGATCCCTCTTTTGCTTTTAAGAATCAACAAATTTTTTATAAGAGCTACAGTTCGATACATTTTACTTTGTCCTTCCATCACACAATTTTAAACTAAAAAATAGGCATAAATATTCTGCAAGAAATTTTGTCTTCAAGGAAATAGATGGCTAAACAATAGAAATCGCAAACGAGAATTTCGTGGGTAAATTTTAACGGAAGTGTAAGAATTTTTTATATAGTCCCCTATAAAATTATAATACCCTCCTAGATATAACAAGTCGGTCACCGGCATCTTTGGGAGACTCCTAAACTGATAATCTCAGATAGATAAAATAAACTCATCATCAGCATTTTTGCCCCAAATGGCTGATTTTTGATTAGGAAGATGTTTGTTTGGTATGGAAGATTTTTGATTAGAAGTAAAAGAAGCGGCTGGTATCTTCAATAAGAAACAAAATGCATTGCTACAGGATGAAAATGGTAAAGTAATATTCGAAGTAGAGGACAAACTTAAAGAATGGGAAAATTACGTCACGAACCTATTCGAAGACGATAGGAGTAGTTCACCTCCCGATATTACTAACTGCGACGGACCCCTAATAACACGCTGTGAGGTTATAAAGGCCATACAATCATCAAAAGATGGCAGAGCGACTGGTCCTTATGAAATTCCAACTGAAATATATAAGCTTATAAAGGATAGCAATGTTTTAGAGGCTATAACTTCGTTTTTCAATACCATTTATACCAGCGGACAACTACCTAATGGTTGGTCTAACTCACTGTTTATAGCTCTACCTAAGAAGACAACAGCAAAAACCTGTGCTGATTATAGAACCATCAGTTTGTTAAACCACTTATTGAAAATTTTTCTGAAGGTAATACATGGTCGTATCTACAATAAATGTAAGGAATACCTGGATGACACTCAGTTTGGTTTCCGTAACGGATTTGGAACGAGAGAGGCACTGTTTGGAATGAACGTACTTGCTCAAAGATGTCGTGATATATCTGTAGACATATACTGTTGTTTTATTGACTTTCAAAAAGCATTTGATCGTGTTAAGCACTCTATACTGATCGAAGCTCTAAAAGACATAAGGCTTGGACGGCAGAGATGTTCGAATAATTGCAAATTTATATTGGAATCAAACATCAGTTTTAGTAGATGGTGTGGAATCACAAGCTCTCAATATTAAAAGAGGAGTACGGCAGGGATGCCTCTTGTCACCCCTGCTTTTTAACGTTTACTCCGAAAGAATTTTCAGAAAAGCGCTTTCTGAAAAACAAGAAGGAATACTTGTGAACGGCGAAGTCATCAATAATTTGCGATATGCGGACGATACAGTACTCCTAGCTTCTAGTCAAGAAGATCTGCAAACACTACTTGATAGTGTCGTTGAGAGTTGTAGGGAGGCAGGTCTTGATCTGAACATAAGGAAAACCAAAATACTTGTAATAAGTAAACAACAGAATATAAAACCGTCTATATATGTAAATAATACCAAACTTGAGCAAGTTGATAAAATCGTCTACCTTGGACAGCAATTAAATTGTAATGCAGAAAATCACGGCGAAATTAGATCCAGAATAGAGCAGGCTAGAGCTGCTTTTAGAAGGATGTCCAAGGTGTTATGTAACAGAGACCTAAAACTGGCATTAAGGATACGCCTACTTCGCTGCTACGTGTTCTCGGTCTTACTTTATGCTGTCGAGTCCTGGACTGTGAATAAAATCGATCTAAATCGCTTTGAGGTTTTCGAAATGTGGTGCTATAGAAGAATTTTAAAAGTTTCCTGGGTGGAGAAGATTCGTAACTCCATAATACTTGACCGTATTAGCAAGACTACTGAAATCATAAAAAGCATCAAGCAGAGAAAGCTGGAATATTTCGGACATGTAATGAGAGGTCCCAAATATAGATGAAGATATAGAAGAAGAACCTCATGGTTGAAGAACTTGCGAGATTGGTATGGTGTAGATACAAGCATGCTATTTAGGGTGGCAGTGAATAAAATTAAAATAGCTATGATGGTAACCAACGTTCTGAAAGGACATGGTACATGAAGAAGAAGAAGAAGATGTTACACTTCTTGTAACCTGGCGATCTAATAAATTCAGAAACTATGTTGACCAAATTGCTTTAAAATCTAATTTTGTCGGGAATCTAATGGTAACTGGCCGATTACACAAATATGCAAATCTAAACTTTGAGATCTGAAAATTCAGCTGCCTAAGTTTTTGATACTGAAGTTTTTAATAAAAATGGGTACGTACTATTTCTGGTTATACTAGACATAGTCACCAACTTCTTAATTTGGTGACACATCATTTGGTTAACATATCGTTAAATTCGGGTTTTTTTGATAGTTTAAACTTCAGACTAAAAAAATTAGTCTCATAAGTCACTTTTTCAAGGGATCAGGTGTAATGACTCTGATTCCGACTGCAGACTCGGTTCATTTTTGCAGGTGCAGGTGCATGGATTTGTGGAATTGGAGGAGGCAATACGATCGACAATTGCTCTTTTAAACATTTCGTTACCTATAATAACGTTAGAAGAATGGAGCTTGATAACAAATTTGGTAGACATTTTACGCCCTTTTGAAACTGTAACTTCATCAGTTAGTGGGGAAAAATACATATCGGCATCATTAGTTATTGTATTTACTGCAGGTCTGTTAAATGTAATGGAGAAAATGATTACTTCTGGTAAACTGAAATCAGATTTATCAAACCAAGTTATTGGTAAACTAGAAAATGGACTCCAAACACGATTCACTAATATTGAATTTAAGGTTGCGCTGGCTGCCAATATGTTTTTAGATTCACGTTTCAAGCTTCTACCAATTCAAAGCGCTGCAGCTGCAGATCAGGTAAAGAAATCAGTGACAAATATGGCAGCAGATCTCGTTGTACAAATTAGGGCTCCACCGCAGACAGAAATGGAAAAAGAATCCACTACTAGCAGTGAACCAGCGAGAAGCATATATTCGCTATGGTCTTCTTTAGATAACAAAATCTAAGAAAACAACCGGAGGGACAGGGATCAGTAAAGCTATCAATGAAGTGCAGCGTTATACTGAAGATGATATCTTAAATAAAGACAAAAATTCCCTTCTTTGGTGGAAAATCAATCGACATAATTATCTCACTTTAAGTTCACTTGAAGGAAATAAGTTTGCTTGTTTCCTACAAGTAAATTTTAGACATTCTAGCCTATAAATATCATTTTGCGTATTTGTTTTTTTTTTATACCTAATATTCTAATATAAAAATATTTTTTTAATTTAAAAAAAACATTAATTATCATAAAAAAACAATTTTGCTTAAATAACATCCTTGCCCATTCCCTAACTGCTATGAGTGACCCGATACCAACCGAATTTTACCATCTCGAATTAGAGCATACAACGAACCAGTTCAGCAGCAGGGCCAAGCTATAATCGAGTCACTATTCAGTTATTAATCCCAGTCGAGTTCCAAATTCCGTTCTGATTCCGACTGTGCCGCTCGGCCGTTTCCGAACGAATCCAAATATTCAGAGTCCGAGTTCCAAAACATGATTCGAAAGAATCGGATGCTCTGCACCTGCACCTGACTATTGACAAAAGACGAACTAGGTCCACCATGTTACGGAGGCGAACTCGGTTCAAAAGAATAGGTGCACCTTTTGACAGTCATCTCTACTAAGAATAATGGGTATATTTACAGAGGAGAAAAATATAAGTTCCTACGACTTATAATGGAAGGGAAAGTGAAAGGAAGAAGAGGTCCAGGAAGAAGAAAATGCTCCTGGTTAAAGAATGTAAGAGACTGGACAAGCATGGGCACACATTCGATACTTAGAAAAGCTTAAGATAAAGAGCAATTCGCTGTAGTTATAACCAACCTTCAGTAATAGAAAAAGCACTTTAAAAAGAATAACTTTTATTCTTCTCTCCTAATTATTTTGAATTACATCTACAGATACAGTCCTAACATTATGCAAAATAATTTTAAAAATGTTACATATAAACATGTCTGAATTGAACAATTGCCTTTGACAATATTCGTCGTTTATCGCAAAATGAAGAGAATTGTGGAGATAATTATGGTAGACAAGAGCCTACAAACTGGAAAAATACTACACAATTATTACAGAAGGTTTTGTTGGTAAAGAATATTACAATTACAAAATTTCTACAGTTTCTAAGTAACTTCTACACCTACTTATAAGCCTTTTTGCTTTTCTTTCCCACAACGCCCTTGATGAGTCACGACACCGTCAATTACGAATGCGTCTACCATTCAAAGGGAGAATGGCCAGATTTATCTCCCCAGAGGACAGACACACGCGCTGCTGTTAACGTTAATGGCGTTCAAATTCGCACTACCACCAATTCACCGCCTCCATAGATATACCGCTTCACGACGCCCTGCGTCCATCCATACGTCTGTTTATAAACTCCGACCGACACCAGTCCCTATTTCCAGCCCTAATAGATAGATCCATAAAATAACTATTAGTTAGTGAGATTTTAATGGGATGTTCAATGGAAAGTCCTTTTTGGTCCATTAATGTCTTCCTATATCAGTATAAAAGCGTTAATTGCTAGTTTGTGTATTACTGTTAGTATAACATACATTGGATTTATGAATAATTATAGTTTTAAAATAATCCCGGAAGAAGATATTTAATATAAATAATTATGAATAATTATAGTTTTAAAATAATCCCGGAAGAAGATATTTAATATAATAAAAAATTTGCACTAGCGAAGTGAACAGGGGGAAAAATGTCATTTTTGATTGACTAACCTAATCCTGAATGGCGAGAAGGAAACTACCTTTTTTAAGAAACGTCTCTTAAGTTCGACCAATAAATTGACGTCAAATTTCACTAATTTTATTGAAATGTAGCCAATGTAGAGGTTTACCCATCAAGATGCGTACCTATTTTTTTCTTCCTTAGCACGTTGGCTTACGCCCATTTCCTGTTGCCTCCGTTTTATAATCTACTTCGCAAATTGTGAAATGTAAAGTGCAAATCATCCATGAATGTTAATCGAAATCTTTATGTATACTTTGTTACGATAATATTTTGCCTACCTTAGTGTAAGATTATGGGGGTAGAAAATTGGGGACAGAAACTAAGGGGGTTAAGATAGATCAAGCAAAACAATCGATACTTCTTCGTACGGCACTCAGGGGTTAGTTGGAGAGCTGGGTCGTGGATAAGTTGAATCAACAAAGGTGTCAGATTGGGGTAACTACAAAAATGAAACAAAGGGGTACTTACATAAATCTTCTGGACAATTGGGCAATGAAGACAAAAAAAAGGGGCTTCTAGCAAGTTTCAGATAAAGGCGCCGTTTCGAAGGATCCTAGTTTGCTTAAGGAAAGAAAAAAAATAGGCACTTCTTTCCTAAAAAAGTAAACATACAAAAAAAGGTTAGGAGATTTTTCTAAACAAAATAATCAGAGAAACAAATCACACATTTATTTTTGTCTCAAATAAACAGTTATCAAAATACAGGTGATACAAAAAATATACTATATAAATAGTTGCAAAATACAAAATTACAAAGAAAATATGTACCTACGTGTCTATCTGTTTACAAAGGGATTGCTACAAAATCTTTCAAAATGGTTCCTGGGTTATTTATCACTGTGGTCAAAATAAATTATTGAAATTAAAGATATCTTTATAAATGAAAATATCCTAAAATTTAACCTTTTCTATGAAACATGTTTTCTATATAATCAAATTAAAATTTTTTAAAACAAACAAACACATTAAAGCTAACTGTCATATGTTAACACAGCATTTTAAGACAGAATAAAATTATAATTACACACTAACATATATAATTTTAATTATTACAGATTCTTAAATTTTAAATGACAGCAATTATTGTTACTTAGGTAAAAAAATGTCTATTTTATTTTGAAAATTAATACATTAAATGTTACCTTAACATATTTTAAACTTTAACTTTTGGAAAACCTTGCTAACATGTATGGGGTAGAAGCTATCTGGACAATTTCTTAACAGGAACAAAAGGAGACCATCTACATCGTCTGGAACGACGATCAAAGACGACAAAATGAGGATGGAAGCAAACAGACGACAAACGAGGTTGTGACACACCCTATATACTGCCTTGAATTTTTACCATATTCTGGTATACTGCACAAATCTTTCAACTATTAATGTGGTTACTCTATTCTAAAACGCAATTTTACAAATCACTTCCCCTCACATCTCCCGATGCCCGTTCGTGCTACCGAACTCAAACAAAAATAAACCTACTCTCGCCCAACAACCTTGAAACATTTCCCGTTCGAAATCAAAAATTCTAAATACATTTGACTTCTGCGGCAAATTAAACCGAAATTTAATCTTCAGACATTCCTTAACTGGTTTCAGAAACGTAAAAAAATGGAAGACAATTTTTAACAGATACATAAATTATTTCCTGGATACTTTGAATGCGTACAAAGAGACAAAAACTCAGGGCGTACTACAAAATGTTATACCTACATAATTTTATATTCCAAACAAACTTAAAACGCTACAACTTCATAGACTACAACAAGGCATGCGATAAGATAAAACATGACCGACTTTAGAAGTACTCAAAAACAAGAATCTGCATGTGAGGGATATAACATTAATATTAAATTTATACTACGGCCAACGATCAAATGTGAAAATTGGAAGAGAAGTGTCAGAAGAAGTGGAGGTAAGGAGAAGGGTCAGTCAGGTTGTATACTGTCGCTGTTATTGTTTAATGCTTATTCTGAAGTAATCATACACGAAGCTTTCAGTCATAATAGCCGACAACTTGAAAGACAGAAAGAAGAAGAAAGAATAATGAACAAAACATTAAGATATAGTGGAGAATACGGTCTTTCTCTTAACATCAAAAACCCAAATTCATGAAAATTAGCAAGAACAACAATACAAAAGAAATATTAACGGTGGGCGGCCAGTAGATTGGAAGAGTAAAAATATATACTAACTTGGGAACGATAATCACAGAAAATAACTATTATACTACAGAAATAAGAGTCAGAATTGAAAAAGCACCTGCCAACTTCGTGAAAATGAAAAAAATTTTATGCTGCCATGATCTGACATGGGCTTTTAGAATAAGGCTAATTAAATGCTATGTATACAGTGTATTCTACTATGGAGCTGAATCATGGACATTAAACCGGAATACAATAAATTGGCTTAATGCGTTTGCAATGTGGACAGAAAATTGTTAAGGATTCCATTGGTAGATAGTGACGAATACAGAAGTGTTAAAGAGAATAGGCAGAGAAAGGGACTTGGAAAATGCAATAAAAGAAAGGAAATTGCAATATCTCGGACAAGTAATGAGAGACGAAAGATACAACATCTTGAGACTCATAATTCGAGAAAAAATAGAGGGTAGGAGAAGCGTAAGAAGAACACGTGTTTCCAGGTTGAAGAACCGGTTTGGTTGCAGCTCAAGACAATCGTTTAGAGCAGCTGCCTCGAAGGTCGGAATAGCCATGATAATTTCCAATGGCACTTAAAGAAAAAGAAAGTGCAAATCTAAGAAAGTCAGACTGTATCATTGTCCCACCTCAATTTTGTCTAAATCCTTCCTGATTACATATGTATCTCTTATTCTAGCACGTCCTGCAGCTCTTAATTCATCCCGTGTTGTTTTTTCAAAACACATTGTTCATAAGTTCCTTATTCTAGGATCGCATATCATGTTCATGTTAGTTTTTTGCCTTTCTAGTAAAATTCACTAGATTTACTTTTAGATCAGAGTGTACAATGCATGGTTGTATCTACAACTCTATTATCTGCCATCTCTGCAGGGGTCATTTAAAACTTAAAGGATTTTACATTCCCACACCAGTAATATAATGCTCTCTTATTTTTTTAGTGTCCATGCTTTTTCTTTAAACCGGTATTTCATGTAGCTTTTTTAAAACGTTATAATTTATTACTAACTTCTAATGGGGACAGGGGATCTCCCTCACTAGTCACTAGTTTACTCAGAAACTGTTTGCTGGTTAAAATGTAGCGTGGAATAGAAAATTATCTGGTTAATTAATTAAAATAGCAAAAACATAAAATGTATATGATTGTAAATATAAAAACAGTAACTTAGTAAGACCCATAAATTAATATCAGCACTGTTGTGTATTTGGTATTTTTTACTTAAATAAGGTAATAATTAATAATACAACGTGGTTTTATATCATTAACCTTTATTGTCTAATAACTAACTAACTTCATTCCCTTGTGTCCGTAAGCGGTGTTGCCTACCTGTGTTGCCAAGTATATAACACCTCCTCTCTTGACCAAAATTTATAAATACAGATTGAAATAAAGATGTACTTACAAATTCATCCTCTGGACAGGTTTACATACTCTACTTGAACGTCTTAACACTGGTTCAGCTTCAGTGTGAGCCTCAGGTACTGTTGGCTCTATTGTATCATTTAGAAGTTCTTGTACATTTGTAGGTGGTGAAACGGAATTGGGTTCAGGGACAGATAACTCCCTTGAAACTATACTATGTGTAACTGTAGCAGGAATGAAACAAGTTGGTTTATATTTTATAGGTGTATCCTGCCCAATTACTCTAATTTGGTCAATATGACGTCTCCACGTCCTATTATCATCTAACTCAACTAAATAATGTAATAATCCTAACCTTAGTATAACCTTTCCAAATTGCCATTTGGCATTAAAGTAATCTCGCACTGAGACTCTGGTATCTATAGCAACATTTCTAAGACTCTGGTCTGTGTAAGCATTTTTGTCATGAGTAAAAGGTTTAAGTAAATCTAATCTATTTCTAATCTGCTTTCCTAGCATACGTTCAGACGGGCTTTTGCCAGTTACTGTGTGAGGTGTTCTACGATACTGCATTAGTAACTTGCACAATTCAAGTTCTCTGTCTTTCTCTTCACTGTGCATGGCTCGCAGACAATTTTTTAGTGTTTGGACATATCTCTCCCCCTGGCCATTCGTGACTTGGTGATAGGGTGCAGTAAATTTATGTGTGGTACCATTATTCTTCATAAATTCTCTAAATTCATGAGAATCAAATTGTTTAACATTATCAGTAACAAATACTGTGGGTATTTCGAAAGTAGTGAAGATTGTTCTACAAATTTCGATTGTAGTTTTTGTAGTAGTGTCTTTCGTGAAATGTATTTCAGGCCACTTACTAAAAGAATCGACTAAAATGAAGTAATAGCCTCCGTTAAAAGGTCCAGCATAGTCAGCATGTACTCTTTCAAAGCAAAAGTTAGGTGTTTCCCAGATGTGGGAATTGTCCTTAACAGGATTGTTTTTGTGCTCGTTGCAATGAAAACAATTTTTACATAAAGATTCAATATCCTTGTCTATGAAAGGCCACCAGTAGTAACTCCGGGCTAAAGACTTCATTCTCACCATACCAAAATGCGCAGTGTGTAATTCATGCAGAATTTTATTTCTTAATTTCATAGGTATTAAAACTCGTTGTCCTCTCATTATGACTCCAGACTGTAGTGAAAACTCTGATTGATCTACGTTTAATCTGAATTGTTTTTCAACAACCTCACCAGTTTGTAAACCTAATAGTAACTTTTGTAAAGTAGCATCATTTTGGTATGAAAAGATAAACTGTTAACATCTGTAGGTAAATTTTCCTACTGATTAAGTTCGAATATGTCCGGTTCATCATGAGTATAATTTTGTTCATTTTTAATAGGTAAACGTGAAAGAGCATCTGCATTAAAATGAGAATCTGTATTTTTGTATCGAATATCATACTTTAGACCTTGTAAGAAAATTGCATAATGCTGCATTCTTGTAGCACTTAAAACTGGTAGACTTTTATCTGGTGCAAAAATCTGAACTAAAGGTTTATGATCAGTGTATAAAATAAAATTTCTAGCATATAGGTAATTGAAGAACTTTTTCACACCAAAAATAATGCTGTATGCCTCTTTATCTATTTGAGAGTACTTTTGCTGTGTAAGAGTTAACATTTGAGAAGCAAATTGTATCGGTCTTTCTGTACCGTCTGGAAAAATATGGGACAGTACTGCACCAACACCATAAGGGGATGCATCAGTTGCAAGGACTAATGGCAAATTTGGGTCGTAGTGACACAAAACATTTTTAGAAGAAATAAGCCTTTTGGCTTTATCAAATGCCATTTGACAATCTCGGGACCATTCAAATTCAACATGATTTTTAAGTAGATTTGTTAAAGGTTTTAATATTGTAGAGGTATGTTGTAAAAAACGTCTGTAATAATTAACTAACCCACAAAAACTTCGGACTATTAGGAATCTATTAGGAATTTTAAAAATAATAAAAATAAAAATAAAACCTTTCAAAACAAGCATGAAAAGTATTTATTTACACTATATCGGATTATCGTAGCTAGTTTCTTTGGTACACTAATTTTAATCAAGGCGTTTCATAGTTCAGACTATTAATTCCATTTAAAGCTCTTGAAACTCCATAAGAAATGGTGTATGTATCTTGAATATGCTCTCAATACTTTTCATACGTTTGTCGATTTTCATTCCCTTTTAAGGCCATGTAAATCTGCTCTATTATTATTAAACTTATCTCCGACTAACATCATATCTATTACGAATTCGTTTTAAGCCACTAATCTTTCATCTTAGTGAACTAAGACGTTTCGCTATTATTCAGAGTTGGATTTCCCACCATTTTGTCCCTCGTTTTCTACGCTGTATCTCTATTTAGTGTGAGAGTGTTAGTTGGTAAAGCACTATGGAAATTTGCTCACTTTAGTTAACTTGATGCAGACATTTCAGTCATATATGTCGGGCCGAGATATCAACGCTTATTGTGAGCATTTTGCAAAAGTTGAATACTTCATAATTTATGTGTCAAGTTTTTGGGTTAATGATGGGTATGAAGCTTTAAAGTAAAATTAAAACGCTTTAGTTAAATACATACTTCTTAGCCGGTAGTTAACCTTATATAATATGGAAAGTGTCTACTCTCATCCTCTCTGTCAAATAAGTCGAGACAATACCTCTTCTCATTGGCTCCCAGGGTTGTAATATTTTAAACAATTCACGTAATATTGTAAGCAATAATTTATTGAAACAAAACAAGCTTAATATAATTGTAAAATTAACAAAAATCTAATGCTTCAATAGCGTGTTGTGAACTATATGTATCTCTCCCTGTCAGCCACCCTTCAACAGCTACTTCTTCAAATCTCTTATAGAGTCGATGCAAATATGTTTGACATAGTCGCCCTTATACAAGCACTCATCAAAGTTATGTTCTGTGCCTTTTTCTTATTCAGTCAAACGTTCGCTCATAATTCTTTAACTACATTGACAAAAGTATTCACTTGCAGCATCAAACTTCTAAACTACTATACTTCTACTCCTGACCCCTTCAAAATACGACGATCGGGGAAAAACGATTAGAATTCATAACGCGTTCGTCCCATGTCTGTCTCCCCATCTTCCACCCTACCTTAAACACAAAGCGAAAACCCAATTTGCTATCCCGTATACAGACTTCCGTTGACTCATACAAGTTAACCTGCAACCGCAACTTACATCCAACACAGGCAATTTCTTTCAGCCTTGTATTTTAAAATAAATATCAAAATGAGATAAAATACTGACTGTCAGTGCAAAAAATTGAGTATTTCAAATACACTTAGCACAAGATTACAAAAATTGTACTAAAGATACATTTTAAACAGTAGACTTGGTATAATTTAAAATGTGATACCATGGCTACATTCCCACAGTCTGTAATACGCCCTCTGCAAATCAATTGAACAAAGCGACAGAAATGGTACCGCAGATAATCGCTTTTCCTTTATACAGTTGTATCCCTAATTGAAGAAAAGGGGTTTGACATTTGTTGTAACTTTAAAAAAATCTTAGAGAGAAACTCATAAAGAGCTCCTATCAAACAGAAAAAGGGATATAGGATCATCTATTTTTTGATTCACCAAAAATATTACAATGGTGTCTTAGGTTCGAAAAAGGGGAAAAACAGTAGTTTGTTTTACAATTCTACTAAGAGTGGAGTGGATACATTGGACCAAAAGTGTTTCAACTATTCGTCAAATAGAAGAACCCGTCGTTGGCCGATGACCATTTTTTATACACTGTTGGACATAACTGCATCAAATAACTATGTTATCTATGAATCTCGTAATCCATCAACTGAAATTTCCCGTCGACTAAATAAACCAAATATCAATCAATAATCCAAGGATTATTCCAGTTGTTACCTGCCAGTTGTTACCTACCTACCAGATCTGTCACCTGCCAATGTTTTTGATCAGGTTGTATTCTCCACTAAGAGTAGCACTATCTGACTGGGTTGAACTTACTAAAGAGAAAAAAACTTTTCCTTTCTTACTAAAAGAAAAAAAAAAAAAGATTTTCACCATTAATACTGCGCGGAAAATTATTTTGCGCTCCCATAAATATTTACTTTTTTATCATTCATAATATTTTTAACATACTACCTTTTTTTGGTTACGTATTTCATTGTGAGTTGTTCAAATTTCTCGCGCTAAAATTGGCATCTCTACATATTTTATTTAAGCTACAATCTGAAAACCGCAGGTATGAGATAAATCATGAATTTGAACCCTAATCGTACATTTTAGCCTTATCAATAAACTCGCAAGTGTTTTTTGATTTTTTATGACGTAGATGAAGCTGCGAACCAATAGTTCGAACTTTAAAATGGAAAATTGCTATAAAGGCCAAAAAGACACAGGCTGTACTTTTTAAAAAGAGGAAACAACAACCAGGAGAACAGGTAACTGTGCAAGATAATCCCATCAAGTAGAAAAGCGAAGCAAAATACCTTGGAGTAATCATAGACAAAGGCTTAACGTTTAGGAAATATGTAGAAGCTACAGTACAAAAAGCCAACATAGCAAGAGCATCAATAAGAAGCCTAGCAGGAAGAAAAAACAAAGTTAGACTAAAAACAAAAATAAGATTAATAAACAGTATAATTCATCTTCTACTAACATACATAACACCGTACCGAGATACGTAGCGGACAAATTCCTCTTTAGAGAGCTACAACAAATCAGAGTGACTAACACAATGAAAGAAAAAGCTAGGACAAATTTCGCGGAGATAGAAAACCACCTCAGCCACAGATTGCGAGAGATAATGAGGTACGACACTTTCCACAGATGGAAGCACAAAAGACCCAAACAACAAGTAGTCGAATAAAATCATAATACTAGAGAAAAACCCAACAATTTTTTAATCAACCAATAATATTAAGAAAATAATTTTTTATATTAATATGTAATAATTCTGATTTTATGTTTCAGGCATCCTACAAAAAAAAATCCAAAAAACACAAAAAACGGCTTTGGTCACAAAAAAAATCAAAAAACAAAAACCGGCGCAAGCTACAAAAAAATATTAACAAAAACCCAGGCACGTAGGGCCCAAACCCTTGAGCTTCAAGTCGTCGAACTGAGCCTAGCTCAGAGCGAAGACTTGAGGCCCAATTAAGCAATTTTAGTTCGCGGATAAGCCACATTAAGATAACAGGAATATAGCGACAATGCACTGTCCTGAGTTTTGAATTCGGTTAGGAAACCATGTTGGCGTTCTATTCCCAGGACCTCCATATGAAGCGCATTTGGCTGATAGTTGTGCCTCTATCGCGCATCAAAGCGCTATAGGATGGAAAGGAATGGTCTGGAGCATTGGAGCGCAGTGGAGCATGAATTGTTACACCCTAACGTAAGTTAGGTTTAGAGGTGAATATTTCTGTTTCTTAGAGGTGAATATTTCTCACAGGCTGGGTTTAATTAGATTGCTTGATTGCTTGCTTGCAAGATCATCAGTGTCTTTCTGACCTCGTGTCTTAAAACAGAAATTCTTCACTGCGGGTACAACGAAAGCGCATTTCTGGCAGGAGTACAAACATTTCTTGCCACAATAATTACAACAAAAGGTAAGTGATTTTTCTTTTGCACTAATAATTAATGTATTATGTCCATTCAATACATTTCATTTATAAATGCTTTAGTTAATTAATTTGCACGGAGCATAATGGAGAATTGGTGTACACTTAAGGTGATAATTTAATATTAACGATTTACAACATTAAGATCCTTATATGTAATAGCAATATCCAGTAATAAATAATTTATGTAAACCCTGTCCAAGTATACAGACGCGCCTATGCCGATAACTATTAGCTAAAAGCCAAACAAGGCAAACAAAATCCACCTGACAATAAAAACCAACACTACTCTACAAAAATATTTTGTGTAGCATGAATGATAAATGATAAATGATTTTTTAAGTGAGCGGCTTTATAGTTTGTTTGTGAGTTGTGAGCGGTGATAAATAACGAACTAGGTAGTTTAGTTGTAACCTGTTAAATGTAAATATCGATTCGAAGTTCTGTGCCGTCAAATGATTTCCATAAAAACGAGGAAATTTTTCGTTTCATGGTCGCTACATTTAAAACGATTGACTGCTGAATGTTGTATGCAAATTAAAACTATATTTATGCATATCCGTACGTGTATATTGCGTATTTGTTACATTTTTGCATTTCTATTGACATGCACAGAGCTTTGGAATTACAACTCGGGTAACAAAATATATTTTAAATAAAATTATGACCATTATACATAAATAAAATAAACACATTCTAGTTACAATTTTGAAGCACTGATATGCCAAATACTATAAGTATAAACATTGGTTTAAAACATTTTTCATTTCTAATCTCTAGCTACCTATATAACTCCAGGTATCATCTTCATTCTTTCTATATGACGAAACTAAATTAACTGTTTGTCTTTTATTTCATCGATTATTGAGTCTCTTCTTCTTCTTCTTTTGGCATCATAACCCTGGATGGGTCTTTGCCTGTCTGGCTATGTCCTTCCATTCAGATCTCTCTTGTGCCCTTCTTCTCCATTGTCTTATGTTCATTATTTTCAGGTCGTCTTCCACGTCATCCAACCATCTCGTT
The DNA here is from genome assembly GCA_918026665.1 of Diabrotica balteata. Classification (NCBI taxonomy): domain Eukaryota; kingdom Metazoa; phylum Arthropoda; class Insecta; order Coleoptera; family Chrysomelidae; genus Diabrotica; species Diabrotica balteata. Next base: position 157,219,229 of record OU898281.1, on the reverse strand, counting down.
CTGAGTCCTTCCTTTTTTTCGCCTTCCTATGGGCTTCCATTGTAACATTTTCTTTGTTGTTTTTGCATCGTTTTGTCTCTGCACATGTCCCAGCCATGACAGTCTTTGACTTTTCACAAATCTTACAATGTCATAACCTTCATTTAACTCATTAACCTCGTCGTTTCTCCTGATTCTGCATGTGCCATCTTTCTCTTGTACCGGCCATATACTTTCCTCAGTATTTTTCTCTCGAATGTCCTAAGTTGGGCTTCATCTTTTTTCGTCATGACCCAAGTTTCACATCCATAGGTTACTACGGGTCTAATCAGTGTTCTGTAGATAGTCATTTTGGTTCTTTTGTCTAATAATTTCGATGTCATCAATCTTTTATTAGCATAGTATGTACGATTCCCGCTGGAGTCTCTTACTTTCATAATATTTCTGATCCTTCCAGTGAATCTTATATATTTTTTAGAATCTACATATTTTTGCATTTCTGCTTTTGATATTCTTATTGGCGCATCTTTTGCTCATAGGTTTTGTGTATTTTCCTTTCTAAACTCTAAAACATCTATTAGGCTGATCGTGCAACTACTTTTTGTAACTGACAGCTTTTAGTACTTATTTTTGTCTTTCTAGGTAGCTTTGTATGTTCGTGTAATTTCTTTCCCAAATTCCTTAAACTGTATTTCTTGTTGATTTTTTTAACCTAAAAATTTTTCGTATTTTTCTTTTTATCTTCCATTGGACTTTCTTTCTTGAAAATAGACTCTCATTGAAATATCTTTTTGTTTCCAGCTGTCCTTCTTATTCGTCATCTAAGTGACTAGTGTTCCCTGGTTACATGTCGGTCCCTTAAGTACTCTTACGCCTTGAAATTACAGATTTGGAATCTGTTTTGTTACTACGTATACATATGCTCAATTTTTGCTCTCTTGTATCATTTCTCCGTGTATATTTGCGTTTCTATTGATAACATATTTACCATACTTGCTCATAATGTGTTATTGCCTTCTTCGCCGATTTTGACGTTAAGAATACTTATAGTATTCAGTCGTTAATCAAACGTATTACTAACGGAGAGTTTAATCTAGCACTAGAAGACGTCTTTAGAACTAAAAATTGATCAACATATATGGCATCAACGTTACCATCCAACAAAAATTAAACCATCTCTCGCTGACGACATCGTAAATAATGCAGGTACATTTGAGGAACTACAAATTATGGTGGAGGAACTAACAGACAGCTCCCAATACGGCGCCCAAAAATGAGTATGGCAAAAACAAACACAGACGACCCTAGACATATCTTTAAATGAACTTTGATCAAATGAAAGGCAGATATTGAGCATAGTTTTATGAATTAAAGCTTGCCCAAGTACTTTCGCTGCCTAGAACATCTTCAGGGATATCTGAAATAAGCCAAGGAACGTTTTTTTAACTGAAGAAATTAATTAACTTCGATAAAAAATTCAAAGTTGATGGTTGATAAAAGTTTTTATGTGATTAAGGTTTTAGACTTACTAAGTCAATTTTGGCCTATCCAACAGTCAAAGAATGTTATAAACATAAAATTGTACATTACACTACACTACATAAGAACAAACACTTAGGAAAAGCTACGGCATTATGGTCGGCAACAAGAGAGAGAATGGCTCCCGGTCTTAACGGAAATATTAAGGTGACTTATAACATGACAGCCTGGATGGGCAGTTACAATCATGGAGATGTGATGTGTACATTTCATAATTCTATGAAACTAAGCTAAACTAAATTTTTAATGGTTTACTCAGCGCAGAAGTCTAAATCGCTAGAAGCGCTAGAAGTCTTGTAATCTCCAAATCTTTCAACAAATCTCCTAATAGTTTTTCTTTCTACTAATGTCATGTAAAATAGATAAACCAGTATTGATGTTAAAATTGTGTTTACTGGATAATAAGTGTTGACTAAACCTTGAAGAGTTTGATCTCTTTAAATGTTCTGAAATTCTAGTAGATAACTTTCTAATGGTTTTGCCTACGTAAGTGGCATCACAATCATCACATTTAAATTTATAAATACCACTTTTGTCAAGTGTGTTCATGCTATCTTTGGTGTTGATTAAAAAGGAACCTAAAGTGTTGTGTGACTTAAAGGAAATTCTGATGTTTTCAATTGTAGAAGTAAAAAATTTAGATATTTTATTGCAAATGTTGCTAATATAAGTAAAGGAGAAATATCTGATGTTATTTGAAGCATTAGGTTGAGAAACCATTGTGATGAATATGCAAGCTTTTTTGCAATTTTAAGTTTAGCTCTATTTAAAAGCTTATAGATAATGTTGGGATCATAACCATTATTGAAGGCAATTTGCTTAAGAATATTAAGTTCTAAATTAAAGTTATCATTAAGAAAGTGGAAATTTGAGTAAATTATGAATGTAACTGTTGAAAGCAGCAAAGCAGCCATTTTATGTTGGGTTGGATGATTAGATGTTTCATGTATGTATAACATGATCTGTTTGGGTAGGTTTTCTGTAAATATTGTACTCTAGAGATTCCTTATTATGAGATATATTCTTTATTACGACATCTGTAAATGGCAATGATATGAAAACAAATCCAAGACTATATCTACGTCGGCCAAATTCTGAAATTTGACAAAGAAAACCAAAGTGCAGAAATCACTAGAAGAGCGAGAATGACATGGAAAGGGTTTGGAAAACTCAGTTGGATACTTAAGAATCGCACATTATCTTAATACTTTAGAAGCAAAGTTTTAACCAGTGTATTTTTCCTATCAGCATATGTGGATGTCAAACCTGGACTCTAGGGCAAATATAAACAAATTAGAAAGAAAATAAAGAATAATGGAAAAGGTAATCAACTAAGAGCGACTAGGTAAAATCAAAAACAAAAGTCGAGGATACACTACAAAAATTTTCAAACTCAAATAGCGCCACATTGATGAATTTTCAAACAATTTTCAAACTCGGGCCACATTTCTAGACAAAAAGACCAACGTTGGAACGCTACAATATAACAATAAACACTCTAAAAAGGTGCCCGATCAATAGGAAAAGCACAGATGGAAAAATTACTGGAAAAACCGATATCATAGATGAAGAGTGGGACAAAATTCAATAAGCTATTTAATCTGCGACAAGAAAAAATTTAAAACTAACTAAAAAATGACCAAGATGTGGATTATATACAAAATAATAACTCTCATATAGATAAAAAGGGAGTATGAAAAATGTGGAAATAAAAAACTGATGAGAGGTGAAACTTCGAAACACTTATATGACAATGGAGCTAGAATTGAAAGGAAATGCAATCATAGTTTATTCGTCTTTCGGGTTTGGACCGTGTCATTTGTGAGTGACCCAAAAGTGGGTTCATCTCGACCTTTCGCTACAATTGTATGTAGCTTCTTCAGGAAAACAAAGAAAAAGAAAAAGAAGACAGGAAGATGGGTAGTTATTAGCGAATAGTTATAGTATTAGCGAATACTAACTACCAAGATGGGCATTTGGTCACAGTAACTCAACTATTTAACGCAGCCAGAGGTGAAAACCAAATGCCAGGACAGGGATTCACGTCCAACAGCTCAGAACACTAACGCGTCGAGAGGCAGGGAGTGAATCCGACGATTACTCCGTTACCGCTCTATTTATAGTCGCGGTGACCTGACGTATCGGCACATTCCGTGGGGCGAACGTCAAGAAGCGCGCGCTAGCCAATCATGTGACTGCATCGTGGTAGCGGGACCGGACGGCGGCTCTAGACTGAGATTCCAGCTGAGAGACAAGTAGTATCCTTCCTCTCGATTGATATTATGTGGATTTTTTCGGATCTCTACAGATTCGCGGATTTTTCCTGAATAAAAGAAGGGGCTCTTAGAAATAATATGGGTTTTTTCGAACAATATGGAATGACCGGTTTCTTGGCAGTGTTCTGCAAATGCAGAATATGAGAAAAGACCCGATCGAATGCATCTTTGATGCTCTTGAATCAGAGTTTTGACGGAACGACCAGTTTCGCCAATATACACATGTCCACATGAACAAGGAATAGAATAGACACCACAGGAAGATAGGGGCGGTAATGGGTCCTTAGGAGAGGGTAGATATTGTGAGATTTTCTTAAGTGGTCGAAAAGTAGTCCTGATACCTTTTTTGCGAAGGATTTTGCCAATCCTATCAGTGACACTTCGAATATACGGAAGAAAAGTCACAGGAGTATTACCCGAAGATTCTGAATTTGTCGTCCTAGGGTGTAAAGGGGGATGTAGATGTCGGTGTGTAATATTTTGAATTGTGGACTTAGCGTAACGTTGGCGACAAGGGTTTTTTTGCAGATGGCCAAGTTCTTCTCTAAGGTTGTCAGGTTCAGAAATCGAAATAGCCCGATGGATGAGAGAGTTGATCACAGAATTCTTTTGGGCTGGATGGTGGTGTGATGAAGCATGTAGGTAACGATTCGTGTGAGTCTTTTTTCTATAAACAGAGTGACCCAATCGGCCATTGGGCTTGGAGGTGACTAACACATCGAGAAAGAGAAGGGACCGATTGTTTTCTAGTTCTATTGTGAATTTTATACTCGGATGTTGTGAGTTATAGATGATCTAGGAAGGGAGAAAAGGGTATGTTGACCATGGGGCCAGATGATAAATGTATCATCAACGTAGCGAAACCAGACTTTGGTTTTTAAGGGGTAAGATTCTAGGGCTAAAGACTCAAAGGCTTCCATGAAAATGTCAGCAATGACAGGGGAAAGGGGAGAACCCATTGGTGTTCCAGATATTTGTTTGTAGAAATTGCCTCTAAAAGAAAAATATGTTGAAAGGAGGCATTTTTCCGCAAGATCTGCCAAAACCAAAGACTTGTTATCATTGGTCAAGTAGTCTCGCAGAACAACTAGAGAGTCATGTATGGGGATATTGGTAAATAGGGATGATACATCGAAACTGACGAGAATGTCTTGGGGATCAACCGTGAGGGAGGAGATTAAGGTGATGAAATGTGTGGAATTTCGGACATAAGAAGAGGTACGACCAGTAAGGTCTTAAACTGATTCGACAAGTCCTTTGCGAGTTTGTAGGTAGGAGTCCCTTCTTCCAAGAGCCCCTTCTTTTATTCCAGGAAAATCCGCGAATCTCTAGAGATCCGAAAAATCCACATAATATCAATCGAGAGGAAGGATATTACTTGTCTCCCATCTGGAATCTCAGTCTAGAGCCGCTGTCCGGTCCCGCTACCACGATGCAGCCACATGATTGGCCAGCGCGCGCTTCTTGGCGTTCGCGCCACAGAATGTGCCAATACGTCCCGACACGACAGGTCACCGCTACTATAAATAGAGCGGTAGCGGAGTAATCGTCGGATTCACTCCCTGCCTCTCGACGCGTTAGTGTTCTGAGCTGTTGGACGTGAATCCCTGTCCTGGCATTTGGTTTTCACCTCTGGCTGCGTAAGTAGTTGAGTTACTGTGACCAAATGCCCATCTTGGTAGTTAGTATTCGCCTCTGGTTGCGTTGAGTAACTGAGTTAGCGTTGCTAACTACCCATCTTCCTGTCTTCTTTTTTTTTTTCTTTTTTCTCCTGAAGAAGCTACATACAATTGTAGCGAAACGTCGAGATGAACCTACTTTTGGGTCACTCACAAATGACACGGTCCAAACCCGGAAGACAGAAAAACTATAATTCTGACTCTGGCTGTGGAAGCCTACGATTTCATTTGGAAATGCAATCGTCTACTTTTAAATAGAAAATCTGATTTAGCTGATATTTCACGCGCCACCTCTTAGTCATTTTCTGGAAAAACCAATGTTTTTGTACTTGAAAAACTCTGTTAAGTATATTATGCATGGTATAAAGTACACATTTTTTTTTTCAATTAGTTAAATAAGTAGATTTTTTTTTTCAATTTTGCTAGCTCATTAAAATCGCTGATACTTTAGTTGGCGCATTCTTAAAAATAAATTCATATTTAGATATCAAATAATCGCAAATTATGTTTTTAAAGGATTCTTATACAATTTTTTTATTTCTTTTTTATTTTCTAATAAAATAGAGTGAAAAATAACAAAAAAATATTTTATAGAGCTCAAACTGAGTGTATCAGTCATTTCTAAGTTCACTGGAACCATATGAATTTTTACTACCCTCATAAAATCACCAATCATTGTATTTCAAGTACTCCGTGTCGCATCCCAGAAAGTTATTATTCCCCATTTCCATATCTCTTCGGTCCGAAAGAACGGAAATGGTCTGGAAGTTGATACCGGCCATGTTGTAATGCGGCCATTTTACGGCTTTCCAATGACGCTGATCCCCCTAAACTGCGCCGAATAAGTCCGAAACTGCCACATAAGTATACCTCCGACGGAATTGGGCCAGTGTTTAGCCGAAATTGCAGTTTAAAAGTGTCCAGATGACCCAATTTGGATACGAAACTGGCCAAAATTGGATTCCGGCAGCGTTTTGAGGTTAGCCGCCAACTGTTCATGCATGAAAGGATCCTACGTGTTTATAATTGCGACATATTGTTCATAATATCAGCTACTACTCTACAAACTCTCATGTTTGGTATGATACAATTATTCCCCCAAATTATAATAACGAAAATACAAAATTATTTGTTTTGTTTTAATTTTGAACTAATTATAACTAAATTATTGTCATTAATTGATTTTGTCCATAAAAAACATGAAAATATAAATCATATTTGGGGATGTTAACATCAAGAAGGAAGTTAACACAGTGCATGCTGTAATTACATTTTACACGGCATACTGTAATGATATCAATTTTTTACAGGTGTATACAATTCTTTAAATCTGCAGAGATTTGCTATTATTAAGAATTTCGAGAAAGAGGATTACATTTATAGAAATAACAAAGAAGATTGATCAATGAGAGAAATGTAAAAGATTTTGTGTATAGAATTAAATCCAAAGATTGGAATGTGTTTGATGATTTCGTTCTCAAGACAAAATGGCATCGAGGAATACAGCGTTTATTTTCCTATACAGAAAACGAAATAAAAAAATGGATAAAAAGAAAACCTGCACATTCGTTGGTTAAATGGAAAACCTAAAATATAACAAAACAGCTCTTTGCTTGCAAAGCAACATATAGGAGTACAAAATTGCTGATGATTGGTTTAAATATTGTTAAATGAGAAAGAATTACAAACAAGCAATAAAAGCTGAAAAAACACTGCTTTTATTAATCTAAATAACAAATTCACAAATGAAACTAAGACATATATGGAAATATTGTAAAAAAAGAAACGTAAAGAAACTAGGAAAATAACCAATACTTTACGACAATAGCAATAACATATCACAATCAATAGGTATGTAACTTTGATTATGACTTAAACCACTATCTTAGCAAACTACCTAAAAGAATGAGTTAATTCCTTATGACTCCAATACTAGAATCTAAAAGAAGATATACAAAGTTAAAAAAAATTATGGCTTGATTATTAAGGAAACTTTAGATATAATTATTGAATTAACTACAATAATATTCAACAAATGTATTAATGAGTGTACTTGCCTGAGATATAAACTCAAAAGTAATGCCAATATTTAAAAAAGTGGAGCAACAGGCGTATTGTAGACCATGTAGACCTAACGCGAAATCTCATACTAAGATTTCTGTATTTTTAAAATTTAAATAATATCATAAAATTCAATAAAGTAATTTTATTATTTATTTATTTTTTATATTTTAAACAAATTCAATAAATTATTATGTTTAAACCGTTTTTTATTTAAACCTGCTTAAAGCAAATATATAACTACGAAACGATTTGATCGAGAGTAGTAAATCGATGTAAGGAACCTCTATTTTGTGACGCTACTCGTTTACGACCCATCTTGTGGCGCTAGCTCCGTGACACTCGTCTTAGTATTTTACTGTAAGAAAAAGTAATATAACGTCAGTATAAAATCATGGCTTCAAAAAAAATAATACACCATATAAACCTTTAACTATAGTACCTACCAATAAAAGGTAAAAATTTTTAAAATTTTTATTTATCAATAATTATTTGGATAGAATTACATCTAGTTTGGTTTAAGGCAAAACTATTTAACGACTAAGCTTTACTGCAGCTAATTAAAGGCACCCCTCTGTAAGAAGACAACTTTAATTCTGGCACCATCCAAAAAAAGTTTGTACCTACGCTTTTTTCGAAAATAAAAATGCATTTTAGGTTATGTAGACCCAACCTATTAGCTAAAAAATAGACAAATTGCGCTAAAAAAGTCTTATTTTTTATTCGCATAACTAGTAAACAATGTAAAAAAAAATTATTATGGTTGTGTTAATGTTAAAAAAATGTTTTAAAACCCCTCCGAAACCTCTAAAAACTGTAAAAACATGTTTGGTGGGGGTTAAAAGATGTTTCTTCTAATTTTTGAATGGCCTAAAGGCCTTATTTAATTTAGAATATATATAATATATATATATATATATATATATATATAATATATATAACCTAAAAAATCTTTAATTTGTATTTTGAAGTCTATAAAATAAAGAAAATCTACCAAAAACCCCTAAAGAACAGTTTTTTTGATTTTTGAAGATAGCGCAATTATACGAAAAAAAATCAGATATAAGTATAGTTTTTTGATTTAATAACACAAAAAAATGTACCCAGGTAGCTACCTCCAAAAAAAGCTCTAATGCTTTTTTTCGAAAAAAAAAACCTCAGTTATACGTATGAATTCTCTGAAATTTTTAGTGTTGATTGTACCCTATAAAAAAAAAATTAAAAACAAAAAATTGACGTTTTGATGCTAGTGGGTAGGTGACGGTCTAAAATTGAGCGGAACGTTATTTTTAATCACGCAGAATGTAAAACAATTTAGAAAATAGAATTATTTGGAGTAAGTGCATATTGTGCAGGTTCTAATAAGAACTTTCAAACGGATTATTCCTGTGTTCTAACAAAGGCTTATTGATTGTAAGAAATATTGAAATACTATTAAAAATATTCAGACCTGTAATAACATACGGAATCGAAACGTGACCATGACCAAAGCCAACGAAGAAAAGCTCAGAGGCTTTGAACGAAAAATACTTAGAAAAATTTTTCGGACCTCACCATTACATCACCACAAACCAATATAAGATCAGAAGCAATATCGAATTAAAAGCACTCTACAACGACGCTGATATTGTCCAAGAAATTAAATCACAGCGACTAAAATGGGCAGGCCATTGCACAACTGCATAACGAAAGACTTATAAACTGTATGGGAGGAGATTCCCACAGGCAGAAGACCACTCCCAGAATGCGGTGGAAATAAAACATCCAAGCAGATCTCCGAAAAATGAACATTCCATTTGACCCTAGGTTGATGGGAGAACCATAACAAATTGAAAAAAGTTGTACAGTCACCAAGACCCATCCAGTGGTTGTAGCGCTACGTGATGGTGATGATGATATAATAGTATATGGAGTAATATTAAATAAGGGGTCTTATACATGACCTCTTAAAATCATATCTTACACAGAAAGAACCCAGAATCTTTCATTTGTTGGTCAAGAATCCAATTTTTTGATTTTAGTATCAGGAGTACAACAAGCATCAGTTTTGGAACATCTTTTATTCTTTATATACATAAATGATCTACCAAATTCGTTATATATCACTAATTGTACACATTTTCAGATGACACAACCGTCTTGAGTAGTGGTAAAACTGATTACAGCGAAGAAATCTACAAAAAGCTAAATCCTGGTTTAATTGTAACAAACTTAAGTTAAATCAACAAAAAATTCAATAAATACTGTTTACTATCCTTAAGAGCGTAGGCGCAAAATTTCGGTCCAATGCTTTTTAAATGCATTCATTTTTTTCGAATCCTGAAAAAACTAATAAATATTTTGAAAAATTTAAACGCAGAATGAAATAATACATTATTACCGAGGGCCGAAAGTCCCTGAAAACTTCTATAATGTTTATTTTAATAGTTACAGGGGTGAAAAAAAAAGAGAAAATCTAGTGTGATTTTTAATTTCAAATATCTCACTCAAAAAAAGTTTTTGTTTATTCAAGGGACTTTCTAGCCTCGGTAATAATGTAATCTTTCATTCTACGTTTAAATTTTTCAAAAATATTTGTTAGTTTTCTCAGGATTCGAAAAAAATGAATGCATTTAAAAAGCATTGGCCCGAAATTTTGCGCCTACACTCTTAAATCAGTTTTTTGGAATGGTTCATAGAGTGCTAAAATGTTGTTTAATCTTATTGGAAAACTCCCATGTATATGAAGTTTTCATTTTACGAAAATCTCCTTTTTAAATAACTTATTAATTAAAATATTTGATCGTGATTATCAATTTGTTCATTTACTTAATATATTTTAAGTGATTGGTAGAGATCTATTCTTTCCGTTTATGTGACAGATTTTACGTGCTGTATTGAGAAAATGTTGTATACTCATATTACAATAGCAAATTTAAGTAATTTTGATACGATTTTTGGATTAGGATTTTTTTTCTGGAAGTACTCTATCCAATTGGTTTATTATTAATATTTCCTTTATTGATAATATTCAGTTTCGAATTTCGCTATTCTGTACTAGCTTGTACGTATTGTAGTAAATGTGTACCATTTATTTGTGGAGTAAATAGGTATACCCTAGTTTAAATTTACCATATTTAAAATTATCTGAAGAGAATATTATAATTATCTCTTCACCTTTTAGGGAAATACGTGGGTTTTTGTGAAACGAAACTAAAAAAAATGAAAATATATATAGCTTTACCTAGCTTAATTAGGTCAGTTATAATTTCAATAACCTACTTTAGTAAATATTTTCATTATTATTATATCATTATATCAGCATATAATACATACTTTCATTATTATTCATAATTATTATATATAGCTATAAAAATACCCGAAAAGCTTTACCATAATGGATTTCCATTTCCATTTTAATTACATGTTAAATTATTTAACCCAGTATAAAAATACTTGTCGTGTAATGAGTGTTTGTAGATAAATTGTCAAAATCATTTTAAGCCCTAACGATCTTCTTGTACTCCGCCATGAAAAGACTCTCTCTTTGCCTTCGTAACCGCCTCAGACCTACTAGAGCTAATAAAATTAAACAATAGAAACCATCTGTGCTATCATGTGATAATAGCGCCGAATATTACACGAAATATTGTGCGCCAGATGTCAAATGTTATTAGATGACGTAAACAGTCGGTATTTAGACAATTGCAAACCTTTCCAAATTGTTATTACTTACTCTCTGCATATTTCGTACGGTTTAAGATGTTCGGGACCTAGGAAAATGGCTAGAAATTAAGAAACTAATATAAAGCCATCTGAAAAAGTCTGCTGTGAAAGCTATGTAATTATCTAAAAATATGACATGTTAATGATCTAGTAGCCGTTAATGTCCATTGAATGAATTACAATTCTGAGTTGATATCGAAATCATATACAGTTTGTACATTAAAGGATATTTTTAAGATTTTTTTTCAAATGTCTCAATCATAGGGATCTTAATCTATCTTAATATTAGTCAAAATCAGCAATCTGTGATACTATATTTATTTAATTTTTATTTTTAATAAAGCATTTCCTCTATTAAACATCAGGCCAAAACATAACAAACCTTGGATTACCAAAGGCATTCGCATATCTGCGAAAAATATGCGTTCTCTGCTATATATTAAAAAATTTAATGACAGTATCCCCATCTCTGATTATATCAACAAGTACAGAAAATGCTATATAAAACTACTCAAAGTAGCCAAAAAATCCTACTTTCATAATTGCTTAACAAGCTCCAAAAATATTTCAAAAGAAACTTAGTCAATAATAAACGATTTTCGAAATAAAACCAGTACAGCGGATCAAACATTTTCTTTTCCTAACCCCGAAAATCTAAATGATTAATTTGTTAATGTGAGTAAAAATATAACCTCAACTATTTCGTCACAACAAGATCCAGTTTCCTATCTCTCTAATTCAAAAAACATTGCTGATACCTTCTTTTTAAGACCAGTTGATAAGACGGAACTCATTTCAACAATTCGTAGTATAAAAAGCACATCGTCCTGTAGTACAGATGGATTATCTATTAAAATTTTCTCAAATCTACCGCATAATGTTTTGGAGATCATGGTCTCGCTAGTAAATGATTCCCTTGAAAAAGGTACATTCCCTAACTGCCTAAAGACTGCCATCGTCATTCCTCTTCATAAAGGTGGAGAAAAATCTGATGCCTGCAACTATAGACCTATTGCCTTGTTACCAGCACTATCAAAAATTATTGAAAGACTTATAAAAGTTCGAACTTATGCCCTTTCTCCTTAAATATAATATTTTATCGCAAAATCAGTGCGGCTTTTTGTCTAATAAATGCACTAGTGATGCCATATTTTCTGTGTTACATGATGTATATCTATCACTAAACAGTAACCTCTCCTCCGCCACCGTTTTCTGCGACTATTCCAAAGCCTTTGACTGCGTAAATCACGACATTCTATTAAAAAAATTAACTTTCTACGGAATTCGGGGTGTGTCTTTGAACTGGTTCAAAACTTACTTAGTAGGTAGGAAACAATTGGTTAGAATAAATGACACCGACTCTAGTTGTAAAGATATTGAGTGTGCAGTACCGCAAGGTTCAGTATTAGGTCCCATTCTTTCTTTACTTTTCATTAATGGCATCACTTACTTGAAAATTAAAGGGAAAATTTTTCTATTTGCTGATGATACCAGTATTACTTGGAGCAGCTCTGATATTTCAACGCTTTATTCAATTATAACAGCTGATTTACTTATAATCAAGGCTTGGTCAGACTCCAACTTACTTAGCTTTAACGTGGATAAGACTGTAGCATTATCTTATAAAGGAGTCATGCAACCCTTGCTTTTGAATGAGAGCCAAATCAATATCGTAAATTCCGTGAAATTTCTAGGTATTCTCATTGACAGTGATCTCAAATGGTCCTTGCATACTGACTCCTTAAGGAAGAAACTAGCCTCAGCTTGCTTTGCAATAAGATCTGTTTCGAAGGAACTAAATTTATCTTCTGCCAAAATGGCATATTTCTCATTGTTCGAGTCCCATCTTCGATATGGGCTTCCATTTTGGGGTTCTAGTACAGCGGCCCAATTTGATACTATTTTTAAGTTGCAAAAAAGAGCAATCCGTTATCTATTTGGTCTCAAACAAACAACTCATTGCAAGACCTACTTCAAAAATCACGGAATTTTGACGCTTCCCTCTTTATTTATTTTGGAAACGGTTTGTTTGATTCGAAAGCATCTAAACATTTTTCCCGATAGACCTGACCATGGCTACTCCATTAGAAATTCGGATTGTAACGTTTATTTGCCGATCCCGTCCACTCAGCTAGTAAAGAATTCTATTCTATATCGTGCAAAGAAACTTTATAATCACCTTCCAAGAGAAATTAAATCCGCAACATCCTTCATTAAGTTTCGTAAGGTGACAAAAATCTATCTCTCAGAAAGACCATATTATTCAGTTGACGAGTTTCTTAATGTATAACAAAGAAACAAAATTAGTATTGTTTATAATTACATTTGGGTGTCTCAAGCAGTGGCTACAATTTGTCTCATTTGTTGTTGTCTGTACAAATTATGTAGGTTATACAATAATTTTACTAATTTAAAATTGTGTTATTCTGTTTTTTACTATATTTGTTTTTGTTTTATACTTTTTGTACTATTTGACTGATTTATTTTTTAGCTTTGTCCATAAAATTGTTCAATAATTTTCAGTGACAATAAAGCATATTTCTATTCTATTCTATTCTAATGTCTTCTTAGGTTAAGTGAACATTAATGTAGTACAAGTCTATGCTCTAACTACAGATAAATTATAATCTGAAATAGAACATTTTTCTGAACAACCCAAACAACTTCTACAATACACAAGAAAGGAAGAAATTACTATAATAATAATTGATTTAAATGCAAAGATAGGAAAAGGCAGACACAGACAAATTTGCAATTGTTATAGCAAATCCTCATTAGTGGAGACGTCACTGGGAGAAGAAGAATGCCTTTTTTCTTTCTATGCATACATACCATACATATACACGCAAATAAGATAATATTTGATTTTTACTATGTATTTATGCGAATTTTAACAGATAAAGCAGCAACGGCACTTTATTTCGTCCAGTAGTTTTTTTAATACCTCTGTATTCCATTACATTACATATCAGCAAAATATTTGTTCCTTAGCCATTGCATTCTATGTTTTCTATCATAATATTAAACTTTAACATATTCTTAGGGGACATAATATTTATGTTTATACAGTATTTTCAGTTGAAAAAGTTTCAGCGCGGCAAGTCATAAACCAAATTTAAAATCCTCGTTCCTGTGTAGGCTACAGAATACATAAAACTTGGCCGGTAGCGTGGTAGTCGAATTGAAGAAACCATGAACGCTCAAAGTTTTATTTGAAATAGGGATACGAGCAGTAAAATGATAGTAAATTGTATTTAAATTCAAAGTAAATGCAATATTATGATTATTTTTATTGCCTAAGGTTGTATATATATTTAACCATTTAAACTGTTAAACCTAATCGCTTTATAATACTATTAGTAGATTAATAGAAACGTCAATGTCAAGAAACAACTTCGAGATAACATTGAATGTGAAAAACAAATAAAAAAAGGAATAACGTCAGCTTTCAGAATAAACAATAATTTAAACAAACTTATTAAGAACAACAAGAGTCAAATAGAAAAGCACTTACACAGTGGGATAAACAAACTTACATGTGGCGACTGACCAAAACTTACATTGGTCAAACGGGTAGGACCTTTAACAAACGGATGGCAGAACACAAAAGGGCTTTCAATAACACAAAAGCAGATTCTACTTACTCACTTCACCTTCTAGATCAAAATTATTCTTTTAATAACCAATTTCAAATTCTTCACATTCAAAATAAAAGCCTTAAAGCTATCATTATTAGAATCTATTCTTCTTCTTGTAGTTCCTTCTCCTATGGAAGTTGGTTATCATCACAGCTATCCGTACCTTATTGGCGGCTGCTCTTAAAAGACCTACTGAGCTGCAACTATACCACTCTCTTAGGTTTCTCAGCAAGGAAATTCTTCGTCTTCCTATGGATCTTTTACCCTTGATTTTACCTTGCATTATGAGCCTTAATATCTCATATTTCGCACCTCTGGTAATGTGGCCTAAATATTTCAGCTTTCTTATTTTGATATACTTTATGACCTCGCAGTCCTTTTGTAGCCTTCTTAACACTTCTGCATTTGTAACTCGTTGGATCCATGGTATTTTCAAAATCCTTTGAAAATGATTCCAACTTCTTTATATTATCCGCTTTAGTGTCCAGCTTTCCATTCCATACAACAAAGTCGAGATCACGTAGCATCTTAAGACTTTTATCCACAGATCCAGAGAAAGGTCTCGATTGAAAAACATTGTTTTCATTTTTATAAATGCTTGTCTTGCAATTTCAATGCGTGTCCTTATTTCTCTACCTTGGTCATTGTTTTCATTTACCCAGGTTCCCTAGAATCTATGAAAATTAACAAATTAAAAAATACAGATATAATTTTAAATGACCAATTTGAGACAGTTCTCTATTCCTCAACTTATTTAGTTAAATACTATTAAGTATTGGACGCATAACAAAAATAGCTCACTTGAGAAAGAAACTCTGACCAAAACCGCTGAAGTGATAATTATTTATAATTAAAATTTGTAGAAGTGTTAGAAATAAAAGTTTTCAGTGTTTTATTGCTTGATAAAATCAATTTTTATCAAGTAACGGGCGAAATCAATTACATACTACGAGCAGTAATCAATCCAACAATCTAATATAACTAATATTTGTGGAGATATTAACCAATAAGTAAAAGAATGTATAAATTACGACTAAAATAAAAAGTCCTTAATACTACAATTACAAACATTCATTATGCTACTGACGAAAACGACCCAGAAGAAAAGGAAAAGTTTTATCAACATCTAGACATCGCATTGAATTAGACATAAATGCCAAGATTGAAAAAGAAACCGAATACATGAAGTACTAGGTAAGCATACTTAGCTGCTAGAAAGAGAATAATAATAAGCTTAACCTTATTCTTTTAAAGAAACATCCATAAGGGCTCGTGGTTTTCATCAAATGATCAGCCAACCAGATATAATGTTAGTAAATTGATATAAGGTTGAATGCTCGAATAAATGAACTTTGATCAAATAAAAGGCAAATATCGAGCACAGTTTAATTAATTTAATCTTGCCCAAGTACTTTCTGTCCCTAGAGCATCTTCAGGGGCATTTCGTCAATTGCGGCCTATCCGACAAGAAAAAAATGTTATAAACATAAAATGGTACAACACATTACACTACACAAGGACAAACAAACACTTTAAATTTTTTTAAAAATAGGCGAAGCTACATTGTATACAGAAGCCGGAGACATAATGTCTTCGGCATTCTGTCTCATTAAGATAATGTTAGTAGATAGAAGTGCTACAAATTTAGATGCTGTATTAACAAAAACCCAGAGGACGAATAACGTGAAAAATACAAATAGAAAAGCGATTGCGAAAAGAATTACATAGTGAATGATGAACGCTGTACAAGAAGAGTATGTAGCATTAAAAGAACCAGCTACAAAAATGGATTTAGTATTAAACACCAACAAAACGAAGAATATGAAAATAAGCACGCAACCACAAATCTTACGACCACTTGTTATAGAAAACGACGTTAAGCAGTGAATTATTTGTATACCTGGGATCGATTCTTAAAATTGAAAATAATACTGCAGCAGAGATACACTGCCAACAGATGCTATTTTGGACTCAATCTTCTTCTTCTTCTTCTTTGAGTACCGTGTTAAAGTTTTAGGCGTGGGTAGCTTCCATGACAATTTACGATAGTTCTCGATCTTGCGTGGCATGTAATAATTGATCTGCTGATAAGCCAGTCCATTGACAAGGTTTCGGAGCTATGAGTATTTCTTCCTACCAATTCCTCTTTTTCCGTCGATCTTTCCGTGGAGTATCAACTGCATTATCCTGCATCTGCTCCCTCTCATGATATGACCCAGATATTCAAGTTTTCTCTTTTTTATCATCTTTATTAAGTCACCTTCACCTTGACCTACTCTGTTTAAGACTTCTCTGTTTAAAATGGTTTAACCCATGATATTCTGAGCATTCTACGATATAACTACATCTTAAAGGCTTCTAATTTGTTCATCATGTTAACCTTCATAATCCAGGTTTCACATCCATACAGTAATACAGGATACACATAACATTTTAGGAACTTAATTGTCAGCTGTAAGTTCAGCTGAGAATTGGGCTCAATATCCTCCTTAAATTCACAATTATATCGAAAATTAAAAAATAAAACTCTACAAAACAATAATACGCCCAGTCCTAACAAATGGTTTAGAGACCTGGACACTAACAAAAGGTAATTAGGACTTGTGGAGAAAGAAAGTACTAAGGCCAATCTATGGAGCAGTGAATGACAATGGAGTATGGGGAAGACGATACAACTTCAAACTTTATAGAATATACCACGAACCAGATATCGTAAAATATATTAAGATAGGACGTCTGATGTGAGATAGGCTTTCTGAGAATAGGGCATGTAATGCGGATAAAAAAAATGACCCAGCTAGAAAAACGTTACTTGATAGATCCATTGGTCAGAGAAGAGGAAGACCCAGAACAAGGTTACTTGATAACATTGATGAGGACATGAGAAATATGGGAATACGTGCTTGGCGGAGAAAGGTGATAAATAGCGACGACTAAAGAGAAATTCTTGAGGAGGCTAGGACTTATGCAGGGTTGTAAAGCCAGAATGGTGATGATGGTGAACTAGTGAATTTCATATACCTCGAAATAGGTGCATTAAATGCAGAGGAAGTGATAAAAACAAGTCAGAAAGTCAGCCAGAATATCAGAATACTTAACAGATATCGTATAGAGGAACAAATATATGAGCATAGATATCAAAATCCGGATATAAATAAAACATATGTATGACCAGTACTCACATAGCTGCGAAAAAATAAGCTGCAAGTCGCTTACATAAAGATTCATGAGAACTACAGAAATAAGGATCCATTAGGAGAAACTAGAGTTCAGGATGTGGTGTCACAGAAAGAATCCAGGAAGAATCGCTAAATGGGCAAAAACACATAACTTCAATACAAATAAGACCACTAGAAACACTTTCAAAGAAGTGGTAAGACAGCTGAACATTAGCATTCGCAAGAGCTGGCACGATAGAATAAACATGTTCATGTCCTACAAGAAGAGGCAGAAAAACTTTCTTTTACACATTTAGTTGTAGTCTTAAAGGTTACTGTGACCAATTTAACGAAAGTTTCATTTTTTATTCTGATTATCTATTTGCACCTATAATCCTTTTATATTTTTCATGATTTTGTTTTGGATATCTCTACATAGATATGAAGGCTAATAGAATGATCAGACTGAGAGTGTTTTCAGCTTTGTTTATCAATAGATGGAGATATGAGTGATGTTTTTCATTCCTATGATACTTTTTCTCCATTTAAACTTTACGACACCACTATGTAACAGACATTTTATTTATTTATTTCAGTAGGTTTTTGTTATTCAGCTAATATGAATACTTCCGTCAATATTTACACCCAAAATCTAAAATTCTGTCCTCTTTTCTGCCGTTACGTCTGTAAAACAGCATGAAGAAGTGTATACCGAGTATATATTTACTTATTCATTCCGAAACAGGCTCCAATCTACATATACAGCAAAAGTGTGGAGCGAAAAACTAAAAATAAACAGGTATTTATTCGTGCAGAGTGAATAAGCAGTTTCTTTTACATGGGAAATTGTTTGTATCATTTAGTAGTTTAGTAGGGCTGTGGAAATAAATGGCTTATACAGAATGCATTTGCTATTTTTGAGAAGAGAAACCAAACATTTACAAAATTATTGTGTATGATTGTTCTACAAGCTGTAATAGAAGGTGATTTTAATATACATTTGGGTCAGTACAAAACGAAAATTTGAATGGATATGTGAATGACTAGGTTTTTATACCAGAAATTTTGTTAAAGATGATATGTTGGAACTAGCAGTATTACTGGATATGTTGTTAACATGTTTTTTCGGAGAAGAGCAAGTTAATTTTTGATCTACAAAAGCAGACAAAATCTTCCTTAAATCGATTTGTTCATGACAATAACAGAAAATGTTACAATATTATTGAATGTAATAATCAGTGCGACTTTTAAGTTATCGACTTAAGTTGTTTGCGCTGTACATTAAGAAGCTAAGAATCGAATGATAAATGCTAAAAGATGAGAAGAAAGTTATGTAGAGTAAAAATAGAGTAAACATTTAACTGAAATACTTTAAAAAACCTCAAAAGCAAGATTAATACTCGCGTTCTAAAAACCGAGATACAAATTTGATTAGTAATTATAGCAAGCGAAATCCATGGTGACATGAGTGCGGTACTTACACCACACAATACCATTATTTGACACAAAATATATAATTTGACTCCCAAAGTCAAAGGGAAGATCAATTATCTGCTTACTATAAAATAAAGACAGTTTACATCTAGCACATACATATAATTAAGAGACGTCAACAACTAAATCTTAAAAAGCAAAGATAGCTAATAAATAAAAAAACCGTCCAATTCCGAAATAAAAAGAACCATATACAAGGCTGTACTTAAACGAATCTGAACATTATTAGATGGAACTTTGAGTATTTAGTAAATAATCCAACACAAAGGTCTTTAAAACATTGTATTAAAAAATGGTCACAATGATAACTGATGCCCCAAAGTTCACAAAATCCAATAGAATAGTTAGAATGTTGATACAAAAGAACTACCGATACAAAAATGAGACTAGTAAGAAGTCTAGTTTTTCCAGTTTTTACTTATGCATCGGAATGCTGGACCCTTACTGAGAAGAACAAAAAGAACATAGATGTATTTGAGATGTACTGCTGGAGACGAATGCTGAGAATACCATGGGTGGCCCGAAGAACAAATGAATCCATACTGGACCAGCTAAATATAAAGAAAAGACTAAGAACACAAATATCAGAACAAATAATAAGCTATTTTGGACATGTGCTTCGAAGAAATGGTCTTGAAAAACTTACCATCCAGGGAAAAGTAGAAGGCAAAGAAATAGAGGTAGATCTCCCACACGATACACGGACCATATTGTTGGTACCATTGGCGCTCCATTGTCAGAATGTGCTAGAATGGCAAAGATAGAAAAACGTGGAGGAACATTGGGAAATTTAGCTAATAGCTTCATGATATCACGATACCTGCATCAGGTTATCGACTAAGAAGAAGAAGTTAGAGTGTATGTGGCTGCATAGAAAAGTTAGGCATCAGTAATTACCTTCAATTAGCTCAATATCTCACTATTTATAAGGATAGCTAATTGTAAAATAATAGTTATGTTTACATTTAATGTGGTCACTTATAATTTATAAAAAAGAGCATCAAGGTTTACTTTGTTTATTATGTTACTGCAGGAAGACAAAAATTCCCATAGAGAAACTAGGAAAGGATTCTCGATGGAACCTCCGAACAGTAAACATATCAGCAATTAGCGATAATTGATTATTTAGCGTAGTTGGCAATTGTTTTTTGATTCAAATGTAGATTTGTTTATATCTAAAATTTAAACAAAGGTGCAGTGTAAAAGTGTTACTTCTTCTGGACTAAAAACTGTAAGTTTGATGTTCCTATTTAATCTATAACAAATCAAGGGTAAACAACTATTTTGCCAATTTGGCGTGAGGTTAATTACCAGTCCTTGCGGTAATGCTCCATTATAAGCACCAGGGCCGCATTCAGGTTATTTAGCCCAATCATGGAAATGGATTCAGTAGCGGGAATTTCCACCATGAAAATTTCTGGCAATCTACTTGTAAACCAACCATCAACATTATATTCTACAGCTCTTAACCAATCTACAAATAAATTTCCAAACAAAAAACAAGCAATTCTACTTCACTCACTGACAAACTCTAATATCGAAGTTTACCTTAATGTAGTAACTTCTAAAGTGGATCCCAGAAAAATACATTCTATTTCTAAAATTAAAAATGATCGCATTTGTATTTTCTTTATCAGTGACTAGACAGTCGATGAGTTTTTAGCAAACGAGAATGGAATTGTAGTCATTAATCAAGAACGTATTCAAGCCTGAAGACTAATAACTCCAAATGAACGATTGATTATTTCCAACGTATATCCAAGTATTCCGCACAGCGTTATAGAAGAACAACTAAAAAACTTAAGTACAAATCTAATAGCTCCAATTTACTTTCTCACGATAAGGTCTTTAAATCCAGCATTCAAGCATATCTTGAGTTTCCGACGATACACTTTTATAGCGCCAAGTAACTTATACAAATTACCTGATTCTATGTTAATTAACCATTAGGATAGCAACTATCGAATGTTTTTTCCATCGAAAAGCAATATTGCTACTTATGCAAGCAGGAAGGACATTTTGCATCTCAGTGTACCAATTCCAGCTCCTTTGTCAATAAATTCCTCTACACAATCCTCTCTTGCTGAGGCTGAAACGTCTAGAAAAATCATTACTTCTCAATCAAATAAGCATACTCGATAAGCTGCGACCTACCTAATGAGACTCAAATGAATAGCTTTGATTAACATACGTCCTCATCCCAGCACCTCAAACGAAACCTCTCTGAAATAATATACCCCAATAAGACATAACGAAAATGCCTTCGCTAAACCGAAGCCACAAAGCAAAAAACCAAAAACTCAACAAGAAAACAACACAAACCTAGTAGAAGATCTTATCAAGTGCACCAGGTAATTCTTCAAAGAAAACTCCAACAATGGATACTAACACAAGAAGAACTTATTGACTTCTTTAAAAATGCGCATGGTTCTTCAGATCCTTTCAGTGTCGTCAGAACTTACTTGGAGAATATCGAAGGATTGATAGACTTTCCAAAGAAAATACATCCTATATTAAGTCCAAGATATCTTAAATGCCGCTGTTCTAGTAATAAAAACAAAATTACAAAACAAATTTTAAGTAATACTTCTACCGTTGATCCAAGCGATTGAAACCTAAATGGGTACCACACCCATTTAGAAGATCTTATAATTCTTATAAATAAATTTCATCCATCCATCCTTTGTTTGCAAGAGACACATTTCAAAGGAAATTCGTGTCACAATCTTAAAAACTTTATGTCCATACTACGATTAGGACATACCAAGATCAAACTGATTTCCTACTACAGAAGTAACTCAAACCTTTGTGATACGCGTAAAATAGTGATCTAACAGTACATCACTTATTAGTGGAGTGTCCTTTATACACATTTGAAAGACAATATGAACAGTTACGTACAAAAATCAAAGACATTCTAAGTGAACATAATAACCGCAATGGTATCATACTTTTTTTTGGTTTCCTCAGGACTAATTAACACAATCCAATTGCATTCTTTATTTTTTTTATATTTATGGTATTGACCATTGCTAATAAACCTTGTGGTTGAAGCAATTTTAGATAGAATATAAAAAAAACTAGGAAAGCTACATGCAAGCCTTTAGCAATTTCGGATTTATAGAAGTTCAATAAACTTATTGATCTATGTCGGAAGAGTTTTAAGTTATAAAAGTGAAATTCCTAATAAATGACAGAAACTAATGAAGAAGATCACAGTGATACAGAAAATCTACTAAATTTAATTTTTTTGCCAATTTTTGTCATTAATATTTTTTAATTCTAAGATATTAAGGTTATTCATATATCAAGAAAAAAGTCATAGTAGAGTGTGACTTTAATGCACATAAAGAGCTCTGAAATTTTAAAATCGCACTAAACACTGCTTCAAATTCATTAATATAGGCGGTACAAATGTATTTATTTGATCAACCCACTGTACTGTATTAATATTTTAATTAGTTACCAAAAAAGAAGGAGGTTTTATTTTACTAGCACGATTGGTTATTCTTATCAGTACAGTCAAAAACAAGTTATGATTTAGCACCAATAATAATTGTGATATGAGTAATTTGTAGGCATGGTCCAAGTAGACAAGTTTTTTTGTGACACCGATAAAACGAGAATGCTGAAAGTAGTTGTATACAAATACCCGCAATTTAGTAAATATAATAGTTTTATTTAAAATCTTTTAACTGGTTTTAAAAGCAGTTTTATTTTATTGCGATATAAGTAATTTACAATGTAAGTAGACGACAGGTGTTGTTTATAATCCCGATAAAACGAGAATGCTGACAGTGGTTTTATATAAATACGTGGATTTTAGTAAATAATAAATAGTTTTATTTAAAAACTAGTAACTAGTTTTAAAGGAGGTTTTGTTTACGACACCGATGAAACGAGAATGCTAAAAGTAGTTGTATACAAATACCTGGAATTTATTAAATATTAAATAGTTTTATTTAAAACCTTCCAACTGGTTTTAAAAGAGGTTTTATGTTACAATTGCGATATAAGTAATTTGTATAATCCAAATAAACGACAGGTTTTGTTTACACACCGGCAAAACGAGAATGCTAAAAGTGGTTTTATATAAATAACTGAAATTTTGTAAATAATAAATAAATAGTTTTATTTAAAAATTACTGAATGGTTTTAAAATTAAAGTGACATACATTTTTTTTTATTTCAGTGCCGAAATGGTTTTCAAAAACAATATAACAAATGAGGTTTATTTTTCTAACTAAATTTAATTTTTCCTTATCGATTTTCGATGTAATATTTTTTTGTTGTAATAACCTTATTCATTAATATCCATTTATAGATCTGATACCTTTAGAATATCAATCTTTATCACAAAAAAACAAGTTTCAACCAAAAATTGAAATAGACAAAGTCCGACAAAATATCGTATGTTACATAGG